>CM020618.1:18048155-18446308 GCA_009829735.1 Pyropia yezoensis | reverse complement strand
TGGCGGCGCACGGCGCTGCAGCGCTGCCGGCGTGGCTTGAGCGCTTCGCGGGCAGCCGAGACGGCCGGACGCGAGTTGGGGCGGTCGCGACCAGTTCGCGGCGGCGGCGGCGTGGACGTCGCGCCCGTCGCCGCCCTGTCTGCCAGGTCTGGTGGACAGCTAGACAGGCGCCCTCTGGGCGGCCGCCGCGTCTTCCTTGGCGCTCCTTGCTGCCGCACTGCCGGCGGTCCCGCCGGCACAAAAAAGCTGGCGAAGATGATTCCGGCGGGCGTCGCCGCCGGTGGTCGCTGGACGGCCGTCGCGGCGGAGGCGCCGTGGCCGCTGGGCGCTGGCGCGGTGGGTCGCCGCTGGCTCCCCCCCCCTCCTCCCCCCCCCCCCTCCACACTGCAGGTGGCAGTTGGCCCTCTCTACCGGTGCCGGCCCTCCCCCTGCTCCTCTTTCCCACGGAAGCGGAGGACCCCTTCCTGCCGTCTCCGCCCCCCCCCCCCCCCCCACCGCTGTCCTGCCCCTTTCCCCCCTCCCCCAAGCAGTGCCCAGAAGCGAACGGTCTCCCCTACCTCCCCCCCGCCCCAACCTCTTCCCACTAAGGCCCCTCCCCCCGCGTCCGCCCTACGCCCTCCCCTCTCCCCGCATCGCGCGCGCTGTCCGCCCCCCCCCCGCCGACCTAGCCGCGTGCGCGGCGGCACTGGCGGCCTTTCGCGCGGCCATCCTGCCCACCGGCGCCCTTTCCCGCCTCCTCCCCGCCCGCGCCATCCTCTCCGTCTGTGCGTATGGCCGCCGCACGGCGGTGGCGGCGGGGGCGGTGCCGCCACCACCGCCGTCGGCGGCCGATGGGGGGGGGGGGGGGAGCGGTGCTGGTGGGAGTGCCTCTGCCCTAAGGGAACAAAACCGCGACAAAACCGCGATCCGTGATCCGCACCCACGGTGAGGCAGGCGGGGGCCAGAACCGCGACAAAACCGCGATCGATTGCAGTTTGATTGGCTCACAGGCGCCCTCGGAGGTGTGAGCCACTCGACACTGGATACTACTTACAGCAGGAACGACCGGAACACTCGTGATGCTGTTATCGATGCATCACCATATTTGTTTCCGTCGACACAACCGTGGCTTTTATTCCTTCTTCTGCTACCACCACGAGCCCACCACCGCCACCCGGGACACCGCCACCTCCACCACGCCACCACTTCTCCGCCGCCACCACCCCGCCACCGCGAACGCCGTTGCAGCACCAGCGCCGCGACCACCTCCCCTCCTAACGCCGCCGCCACCCCCACCTCCCCCCCCACCGCTCCCGCCTCCCCGCCCATCGCCCCCCCCCGCCGCCGCTAGCTGCTGCAGTGCCAGCTGCTCCTCTCGCGTCCCCTCGGTACCCGCGTCGCCGCCCTCCGTCGCGACGGCTGCGGTGCCGTCCGTCGATGAAGCAGCGTCGGGGGAAACAGGAGCGTCGGGGTACCAGGGGCAGCGGCCTCAGCTGAGGGCGGCTCGGAGGGTGGGGGAGGCGGCCAGTCGGGGGGTGGGGGTGGTGGGGGAGGTGGGGGTGACGGGGACGGCCCGGGGGGGGGGCGCCTTGCCTGCGCGTGGTCGTGCTCGTCGACGCGTACGTGGCCGCGCTGGGCGGCGAGTACCGCGCGGCGCTGTGGCGGCTGCTCGCGCGCGGGGGGGGGGGCGTCCGCGTCTTGGGGAGTGAGGTGGACGACACGGACGCGGTGGTGGTGAGCGTGCCGATTGGCGCGTGGGGCGGCGGCGGCGGCGGCGGCGTTGCTGCCGCCGCCGCTGCTGCGGCCGCCGCCGCTGCCGCGAGGCTGCCGGGGGGGGGCGTTGGGGGCGTCCCACCGCGGCGTCCGCCCCCGCGGGGGGGCGGCGGCGGCGGCGGGAGCGGCCGCCGCGGTGCTGGCGGTGGCGGCGCCGACTCCCTCGCGGGGGGCGAGCCCGAGGAGGTCCTCCTGTCGGCTACGATTGGCGGCGTGTTGCCGCGGGGCGGCAGCAGCCTCCCCCCTGGGGGGGGCGGCGTCGCCCGCCACCGGTGGGCGGCGGGCGGCGGGGCGGTGGCGCGCACCGCGTGGCTGGCGGCGCAGGGGGGGGGTACCCGCGCGCGGCGCGGCTCGCCAAGGTGTGGGGGGGAGGGGCGCTGGGGCCGGGCGCCGCGGGGCTCGGCGACCTCGGCTTGGAGCTGGTCATGCTGTCGGCGTTTCACGAGGACGGGGGGGACGGCGACGACTATGATGAGGACGCCGAGAGGGGAGAGAGGGGGGGGGGAGGGGGTGCGGAGGACGATGACGTGGCAGCCTGGGCCGACCCGGCCGCTATGACCGAGGCGGTCCTCTGCCGCCTCTTTTTTCGCTTCCTCCGCCTGCTGTCTGTCGCGAACGCGCCGCCGCTGTGCGGCGCCGGCGCTGGCGGCCACGACGACGCCGACGTCCACGACGACGACGACGGAGAGGAGGAGGGGGACGGCGCCATCCCTGGCGTGCTGACCCTGAGCTGGGACGCCTTCCACTCGGCGCGCGTCGCGGCGGCGGCGGCGCCGCCCCCCCCCCCCGTCGCGTCCCGCCCGCGGCTGGTCATCCTCGACCCGGCGGTGCCCGGCGTGGACCTCGCGGCGGGGGTGGACGACTGGGCGTCCGTCGCGGCCGCCGCGCGGACGACCATGCGGGTGATGGAGGCGGCCGGGCGGCACCGGGGGGGGGGGGCGCCATGGCAGGCGTCGGCGCTCACGCCGGGAGGGGGCGACGGCGGCGGCAGCGTCGTCGGGCGAAGAAGACGAGGCCGAGGTGGACGAGATGGCCCGCCTCAACGCCCGCTCCGCGGCACGGATGAGTGGCGGCTGGGCCGGCGGCGGTGGCGCCAATGGTGGGGGGGTGCACCCGCGGGCGGGGGCGACCGGCAATGGTGGTGGCGGCCTCGGCGACGACACGGACGACGACACATCCACCACCGACGGCGAGGGCGGCGGCGCCGGCGGCCTCGGCGGCAGCGCGCTGCTGCCCCTCCCCGCGGGGTTGCTGCCTCTGGCGGCCGCCGCCGACGCGGCCGCCGCCGCCGCCGAGGCCGACGGTTGGGTGCCTGCCGGCGCCGGCGGCAGCGACGGCGGGTCGGCATCGTCGGGCACGGCGTTCCCCCCCGGCAGCCCCGCGGCGCCGTCGCCGCCGGCGCCGTCGTCTCCCTTCTACTCCGCCACCCCTCCCCGGGGGGGGTGGGCGGCTGGCGTGCCGGCAGCGGCACCCCCGACGGCACAGTGCCGTCGCCCGGCGCGGCGGCGGCGCTCCGGTCGGGGAGCTTCGCCACCACCCCCACCCTTCCCACCTTCCCGTCGCTGGTGCCCCCCCCTGGGGGTGTCGTCGGCAATGGCGTCGGCAGTGGGGGCGTCGGGTACGCCCCCCCCCCCCCCCTCTCCCCCACCCCACCGTGGGCGTTGGCGGGCGCGTCCCCCCCCCCCGCCCGGCGTGCCGCTCGCGGCGCCCGGCGGCGCCGCCGCCGGCCGCGCACGCTCCACCGCCGCCGTCTTTTCCATTGCCGCCGCGTCGGCGCTGTCGTCGGGGTGGAAGCCCGTCGGCACGCTGCTCTTTGCGGGCTGCAAGTGGCGCCTGTGCCTGCGGGCGGCAGGCGGCGGGGGGCGCGCCGCGCGGGGGCGCCTCCACCCGCTGCTGCAGTTCCAGGCGCACCGGGTGGACGTGCTGGTCGAGTGCCTCCGACCGCCGCCGGGGGGGCTGGTGGTGGAGGTGCGGCTGGCAGCGGTGGGGGGGGCGGTGCTGCGGTTTTGGGGATGCGGGGGGGGGGGGGGGGGGGGGGGCGGGGGAGAGAACGGGGGGCGTGGGGGCGGGGGGGGGGAGGTGATCGTGCGCGATGTGGTGCTGGCGCTGCCCAGCCGCCAGGAGTTTACGTTTACCCTCCTGTAGGGGGGGGGGGGCGGGAGCAGGGGGGGTTGCAAGGGTTTTTGGTGGCGCGGCGGGCGCGGCGGGCGGGCACTGCCCCCCCGCGCCCCCTTTGTTTTTTGGGCACCGGTGGGGTTGGGTGGGGCTGGGTGGGGTTGGGTGGAGTTGGGTGGGCGTGTAGCGGATGGGGAGGCCGCGGCGGGCGGCACACCGGCGGGCCGACCCACGCGGCAGGCGCGGCCAGCCGGGTCGACTCGGGTCGGGTCGCGGGGGGCACAAGGCGCCCCTCCCCCCCCGGCGGGAGTGGCAGTGCAAACAAAAGAATGGCACCCCCAACATCCCACGGCCAATGCCCCCCACCGACCGCTGCGCTACACCCGCCGCCCCTCCCCCCAACCCCAACAGCTACTCCCCCCCCTCCGCCCCTCACTGCTCAATGTGGAGCTGCTGCGCGGCCCCCCGGCCCGCCTCCTCCAGCGCCCGCGCGTACGGGGTCACCACCCCACTCACCCGCACGAGCGCCTCCTTCCCCCCCCGGTCGAGCACCCCCCCCACCACCCCAATCGCCGCCCAAATCCGCCCCTTCCACCGCACCAGCAGCGGCCGGAGCACCCCCCCATACACCACCTCGGCGCCCGCCGCGTCCCCCCTCGTCAGCCACACCACCCCCGCCAACAGCGCCGCCGAGTAGACCACCCACCCCCGAGCAGGCGCCAGCACCAGCGCGTCGGCCGTCACGCCCACCGCGGCGAGCACCCAGTAGGCTCCCCACCGCCGCTGCGCCGCAGTGACGGCGGCGGCCAGGTCGGCGGCGTCGGCGTCGGTCGGGTCGGCGGCGGCGGCGGGGCCCACCGCCCGCTCCGCTTCAGCCAGCTGAAAGGTGCGCCACGCGGGGAGGAGAAAGGTGGTGGCGAGAAGCCCCGCCGCGAGCGCCCAGCGCAGGAAGAGGAGGCCCGCAAACGCCACCGCGCCCGTGACGAGGAGGTTGCGCAGCGCCGCCTCGGACGCGGGGGAGCCTAGCAGCAGCGCTGGCTGTCGACGCCGCCGCCGCACCCGCGGGGGCGGCCGTGCCGCTGGCCACCCTCCGCCACTGGGCGGCCGTCGCTGATGCGGCACCACGGCATGACGCCACTTCAGGGGCCAGAACGCTGCCTGATTGTGCCGCGTGCGTCTCGAGACATGGTAGGCGATATGGCACGAGCACCTCATTGGCTGAGGATTGTGGCCCGAAGAATTTCCGAGAACCGACAAAAGAAAGCTCGATGTATCTTTTTTGTGCAACGTACCATAGGTACGTGGTTAGGATCTCCGCCACATTGGTATGTACGTACAGTACATATACATCTGATGTGAGCAAGGCGCGGTGCTTTCACCTTTTTTGAGGGACGCCAAATAAGAGTTGGAGGCCCTTAGTGACAGAAACGTGTCCACGACCCACGCCGCCGACCGACATTTGACTTGCCAAAGCTCTCTATTGTCAATGCACCCACCGCCGCTCTCTCCCGCCCTTTTCTCCGCAGCAGACGCCTTCCCACCTATCCCTGACCGTTTCGTTCCTATCCGTTGCTCACTCCTCCCGCTGCACCCTCTGGCGAGCCTCTCGCCCGCTACCCCCACTCTGTCCGCCATGCGACCTGCAAGACCAGGCTCTGGCGCGTCCCCCTCGACATCTGATTTTGCATGGCCGGCCATCACCCCCCTGCCGCCAGCGCCTGCCCCTCCCGCGTTGCCTGATGGGGACGCCCCCCGAGGTGTCCCCCCCGCTGCTGGAGGCCACGCTGGTGGTGTCTCTGTTCACGTTCCCTCTCAAATTGCCGCCGTCGTGGCCGGGGCGGCACAGATGGCGACAGCAGGCGGCGACAGTGCAGCCCGTCCGGTGCTGCCGCCCGTCCTCGTTGCCGTCGTTGGTGGCGGCCGCATGGGCAACATCCGCCTGGCTGCGCTTGCTGCCAACCCCCGGACGCAAGTCTCTGTGTTTGTTGACGCGGACGAGGCGGTTGCGGAGGCGACGGGTGCCCGCTATGGCGTGCCGTGGCGACAGTCACTGGCGGACGCTCTGGCTGATTTTCGCAACACCGTGGCGGTGTGGGTGGCAACGCCGACGCCTACCCACACGAATCTGATTGCCGATGCGGCCGCGGCGGGCCTGCACGTCGCCGTCGAAAAGCCTGTGGCCGATTCTCTGGGTGGGGTGGCTGCGGCGTACGCGGCCGCTCGTGCCGCGCGCGTGCACCTCTACTGCGCCTTCCAGCGGCGATTTGACCCAGGCTACTCCGCCGTTGCTTCCGCAGTGACCCGCGGCACTATCGGGACGATTTCCTCTGCGGTGGGGGTGTTTCGTGATCATCCGCCCCCGCCAGCGTCCTTTTTTGAGTCTGGAGGGGGGGATTTGTACCTCGACCTGGGTGTTCACGACGTTGACTTCTTGTGTCACACCCTAGGGGAGGTGCCTGTTGGCGTTGTGGCGACCGAGTCCCAGTCAGGACCTCAGCCGCCTATTCGGCAGTCGCCCGCTCCACCTGCTGACGCAATGGCGGACGGAATGCCCATGTCTTCAATTCCCGGCGCACCGGGGTCCGGCGGTGGCTCCGCGGGAGGTGCAACAGCGGCGGCGGATTTACCTGCGACGGCTGCGTCGGCCGCGGGAGAGACATCCCCTCGTCGCAGGCCCGTCTCCGCCAATGTTGGGAGTCAGGAGGGCGCCACGGGCGTGCTGAACCTGTGGTATCCGTCGGGAGTGGTGGCCACGCTTCTCCTGTCCCGCGTCTCGGCTACCGGTTATGACCAGCGGCTGGAAGTGCACGGCAGCCTCGGGTCGGCGCGGGTAGATAATCCAACCTCCCACGGCGCAGTGTTGTCATCGGCAGGGGGCTCGTCGGTGGCGCCCGCGCCGCATAGCTTTCCGCAGCGCTTCCGCGAGGCATTTACGGCTGAGGTAGAACACTTTGCCGACCTGGTGCTGGGCAAAGTCGCTTCCCCCATCGTGTCGGAGGCTGACACGGCCGTTTCCTTGGCCGTGGCGCTCGCGGGAGGGATGAGTGCCGCCGACGGTGGGCGGCCTGTGCGGCTTGCCGAAGTTTGGGGCGACGCACCGCCCCAAGGCAGCCGCGGGGGCAAGCGCCGCCGTGGGGGGAGCACCCCTGCTGCCCGCGTGCCCGTCCTCTTCAACGCCGACGGTCAGCCGCGGCGACGGCCTGGGCGGCCGAAAGGCAGCCGTAATCGCAAAACACTTGAGAAGGAGGAGGCGGCGGCGGCGGCGGCGGTGGCGGCGGCCGCGGCGGCGGCGGCGGCGGCAGGGATGACCCCCCCACAGTCCAGGGAGGGGAGGGTAGGAGGGGCCTTAGGGGACCCCTCGGCTGCTTGCGGTGGCGGCCCTAGCCCCACAGGATTGGACGAGAGAGGAGCGCCTGGCGCAAGTCTTGGCAACCTCCCGGCTGCGGGCGCCGGTCCCTCTGGGAGGGGCACCCCGCCGCGGAGTCGTGGAGGGGGCGCAGGTGGGCGTGGGGGCGGCCGAGGGGCCACCGGCCGAACTTTGGGAGCGCTTGGTCATCCGCTGGTGCCACCAGATGGTGACCCCGAAGCGCGCCTCCAGGAGGCGATGGAGCTAGCCGACGAGGCGGTAGCCGAGGCGCTCAATGGCCTGTCAGACGTACGGTCGGCGCGACCTTGAGGGCGGTTGAGAGAAAAGGGAGAGGGAATCATGCGTAAGGATGGGAAATGGGGATAGACATAGGGCCGCGGTGCAGGCTCTAACCTGTTGAGCCAGATGTGTTTAGTGATGACGATCAAGCGCACGCTGCGGACCCTACTTTTCTCCTCTCGCTGGTGTTCATCGGTGATGCGCGTGCATCAAGTGCATCAACTGTCACGTTGGCTCAGCGTGACAGTTGATGCACTTGATGGCCTGTGACGTTCTCTATTTCCGTAGAGGCACCCACGCTCTTTGAAGGCGTTGGCCACCCCGGTACTACAGACGTGTCCATGTACGACCTACCTGTCCATGCGAATGTACTACCGATATCTCCAGGCACGGCCTGTCCATGCGTTCATCCAGGAAATGCATACGTGTACATTCGTAAGGCTCGTCAGCTGAGGGTGCTCGCGGGAGAGGCCATGTTTTTTCGTCGTCCACCAGATGCTGAGCGTGCAATTCGCCACGAAGCATTGTCTTTGTCATTTGATCCGCGGCTTGATCAGGACAAACGTCGCGCATGCACGCAACTGCGACGCTGTCGAATCGCCACCGTCGACCCCTGCCGATGTGACTGGCTTGGGCGGCGTCCCTGCCCCCGCCTCCCCGCCATGGTTCGCTTCAAGAACCGATACCTATTGATCAGCCTCGACTCCCCGCCCTCTCCGCTCTCATCCCCCCCCCCCCCAGTCTATGATGGCGGCGGCAAGGTCCTAGCGCACCCCCCCCCCCTGCCCCCCCCGTTGGCGCGGGGCATCGATGCGCGGACGCTCTCCCACACCGTCCGTGACGCGATAGGTGTTCACTTTGGGCCCGTCGCCGCGGCGGCCACGGCCCCTGCGGTTGCAATCAAGTATGTGTGCCCGGGTCTGCGGCTCGCCCTCCTCCGCGTCGGCCGGGACGACGTGCGGCGCGTGTGGGCGGCGGTCGCCCTCATCACGGCCATCCCCGTGAGCGGCAGCGGTGGCGGTGGGGGCGGTGGGGGCGGTGGGCAGGTGATGGTCCCCCTCCGCTTGCGGGTGCTCCACGCGGCGGCCACTATAAAGGCCGCGTCGACGGTAGCGGCGGCGGTCGGCCGCGACGCAGTGCTTGCCGCCAAGGTACGAGGACGGGTTGCGGTGGCGGCAGCACGGGAACGAGATGGGTCGCGGATGGGGGCGGATTTGGCTACGATGGAATCGTAGTGCTGGTATGGGAGGTGTGGGGAGTGCAGGTGGGACGGCAGCCATGTGAGGCGGCAGCTTCCTGGAGGGGTTGCATGGCTGACCGGAGGTTTCATTGGTGGCGGCACGGCGGTTTGGCCTGGCCCCCCAGTCCTCGGCTCTATGCGCACGGTGGTCGGATGGGCTGAGATTGACGACGGGAGGAGCGGAGCGACGTCACGAGGGTGGGAGCGCCCATCTGGCCTCCCGGTCTGGATGATTGCGCATCTGGCGCTCATGCGCATTCCGTACGGTTCACGATCCCTTCTGCGTCATTGCACAGGCGACAAGGTTCGATTTCAAGGCGTCGTCTATGGCGGACATAAAAAAAAAGCGTATACTACCTGGCCGGGCCCTAGAGCACAAGGACGACGCAGGGCGGGGTTCGATGTGGGGCTGAAACAGGCGCATGATGTAGCAGCATCCACTGATGCACCGCAGTCGCACGCAGTCCAGCTGTCGGGCAGCGAGGAAAAAACCAGACGAGCGATCAAACATGCGTAGCATCAATGCCGTGACACGACAACACACACACAAAAAGGACGAAAAGGACAGAAGGAAATGAAAGACGAACGAACACGAACACACGGAGATGATAGATGGAAGAAAACGCCGGCAAGTTCCCTCCAAAGGTAACAAACACGGAGACCACCATGCGGCATGTTCATCACTTACGACCGCCCTTCTTCTTGCTCTTCTTAGATGAGCCACCGCCAGACTTCTTGGCTGCTGCGGGGGCCTTGGTTGCCGCCGCAGCTGTTTTCGTCGGCGTGGGTACGGATGGCGCAACTTCCTGTGCCGGCTCAGCTACAGTGACAGCGTTGCTCGCCGCCGCAGGCGCTGCGGGGGAGGCACCGGTGACGGCGCCCATAACGCTGCCCAGCACCCGCTCATACCAAGCCTGCGAAGCGGGGGCCGCCCCCGCGGCGCCAGCCGCCGTGGTTGGCGCTGTCTTTTCTACAACAGTGGCAGCTGGCTCGGTGGGCGACGCCACCGGGGGCGCCGACTTAGCCACAATCGAAGGTGCCGCCTGGGATGCCTCCGCCGCAGCAGTGGCAGCAGCGCCCTGCGCGGCCGATGCCTTGGCCGCGTCCTCTGCGGCCGCTGCCTTTGCCGCCACCTCAGCCGTTTCGGCGGCCGTCGCTTCAGCTGCCGCCCGTTCCACGGTGGCCGCTGCCTCGGCAGCTGCTGACGAGGCAGCCGCCTCGGCGGCCGCCGCCCCTTCGGCAGCCGCCGCGGCAGCCTGACGCTCCTTGGTCAGCGCCTTTTCCGCATCCCGTACGCGAGCGTCGGCGGCGGTCTTGGCCTTGTTGGCGGCAGTCAAGCGTCGCTCTAGGTCTGCGATCGCAGCGGAGTGAGCCTTGGCATCGGCCTCACGGCCGGCTGTCAGGGACTCTACCTGCGACGCAGCCGCAGCGGCCGCGCTTTGCGCATCAGCTGCCTGCCGACGCAGCGGGGCCACCGAAGCGTCCGCAGCCGCTGCACGGGCCTCGGCCGCCGCCTTTTGCTGCATCATCGCATCCAGTCCGGCGGTGATCAGTGCTTCCCGCCGCTGCGCCTCGGTTGCAGCCGCCTGCGCCTGCTGCCGCTGGGATGTAAACGTGGCAGTCAGCGTCCGCTTCTCTGCCGCGGCTGCCTCGAGCCGCTCGCGCGCAGATTCGAGGGACATAGCTGCCGCCTGTCGCTGTGTCTCGACATCGGACGTCAGAGCCCCGACCTTGGCGGTGAGTGCGGCCACCTGCGCGCGAAGGGCAGTCACCTCCTCACCACTTCCGCTGCTGTTGCTGCTGCTACCATTAAGCATGCCCACCCCCCCCGACGTGTTGCCGCCCGATGAAGCCATGTCGGGGAAGCCGCTGCTTCCGGCAGACACGGGCAGTGGCGATGAAGGCCCGGGCGACGCGACCGGCTGCGACACCGCCAGGTCCGCGCTCTTCCCGGGCGGCGCGATAGCAATGGACGACGGCAAGCTACCCACCGGAACAGCAGGGACTGTGGCGGCATCACCCGTTGCCAGATTGGCGGAGTCCGATGTTGGGGAGGCGGGCGCCGCGGCGGCAGTGCCTTCCCAAGAGACCGCAGCCATGTCGCCATCGGCGACGGCAGGAGTGGGTGTCTCCCACGCAACAGCCGACATATCACCGTCAGCCGTGGTGCTCATACTGAGAGGGTGGCGAACGCTCGCGCGCGGCCGGGAGAAGAAGTAGAAGGGAGGCGCGGGGGGCAAGTTGGCGGCGGGGTTGACGGCGCCGCCAAAAGCGTGCCCGACGGAAAGCCCGGGGTGAAGCACGCCAATGGCCGGTGCAGTTTCCAAGAGTAGGGGGGAAGAACGAGACGTGAAGATGATGCTCGTGGACACGGAGGTCGGCAGCGGGGGGCGCAACGAACCCGCCCTGGGCGACACGACTGCGCGTCGTGGCAAGTCGACCGTCCGCGGTGGCGCGCGCGGGGGGCCCTCTGGCGCCGAGGTCAGGGCCGCCCCCCGCGCCCCCGACCGCCGGCCCTCACCACGTCCTGGGCTGTCAGCACAGGCGGAATTGGCTTTGACAGGTCAATCACAATACGGTTCGGATGCAGGCAATGACCGGGGAATACGCAATAAAAGGGCACAGCAATATAAGGAATTAATAAGACAAATCACTCCACCAACTAAGAACGGCTATGCATCACGAACCAAATAAATCAAGAAAGAGCTTTCGGAGCATTAATCATTCTTCTGTCCGTACCTGGTTTTAAGTTTCAGCCTTGCGACCATACTCCCCCCAGAACCCAAAGACTTTTCTTTCCCTCAGGGTGCTGACGGAGTCATACAAAAGTGCCCCCGCCAATCTGCTGTCGGCATCGTCTACGGTGAAGACTACGACGGTGCCTGATAGACTTCGATCCCCTAACCTTCGTTCCGGAATGATGAAAATGTCCATGGCAGATGCTTTCGCAGTTGCACGTCTTCCATCAATCCAAGAAACTCACCTCTGAAAATGAATGCCCCCAACCATCTCAATAATCAGTACTTGGTCACTAGACACCAGCAAAATAGAGCCCTAGGCCTATTCAATTATATTATTCCATGCGAATGAGAGTGACTGCGAATGCACCTGACGGGTACCCCAGTCACTGCCCAGGCGGCACTCCCGAGCCTTCATACTTGTAGCACGGGCAGTCACACCCCGGCTCCTCACAAAAGCAGTTCTCCGACGGCCGCGGCGGGCACTGGATGAAAAAGATCGGGATGCACGGGCGCACCGTACAAAAGAACAGGCTCGCCGTACAGCACTTGCGGTCCGCCCGCCTGCACTCGACTTGGATGCGGCTGGGGGGCTCAATGGGGCTCCCGCCGCACGCATCGAGGATGGGCACGTCGAACGCCACTCCAGACAGCGTCGGCGCATCGAGGTCCACGCCAAAGACCGCCGCGTCGACGGGGATGGCACCGTCGCCACGAAAGGCGGCCGTGAGCACCGCCCGGTGGCACTGGTCACAGATGCCCTCCTTGACGAGCGCCTCTGGGTTGAACGGCCGCGACGGGAGGTAGGGGAAAAAGGCAAAGCGCGCGTCGGCGGCGAGGCCCACCTCGGTGGATGCCGACACCTCCAGCCTCGGCGCGGACAGGGTCAGCGTCGGCGCAAAGAAGAGACCCAGCGACAGCGTCAGGTCGTTCCTGGGGTTGGGGCCAAACAGCTCTATCAGGCCGTCTGACAGATCGGCGGTAAAGCCCGCGGGGGCACCCACTCGGCTCTGGACCGTGATGGTCGGGGCGGTGAGACCGCCGCGTGCCCGAACCGTAATGGACCGCCGGCCGGTGGTGTACTCGACGCGGGCGCTGAGGTCTTCAAACGGCGTGTTGATTTCCGCGGCGTAGCGTGGGATGACGGGGAGGCTGAAGAGGATGCCCAGCCGGAAATCAGGGAGGAAGGAGAAGCGGCCTCCCAGCGGGATGCGCACCCCGTAGAGGGGGATCTCGGGAAACGGGTTGAGCACCCGCTCGCCACTCGCGGACGTTGTCAGCGTCGACGACGCCTCGGCGGCAAACGTGTCGCTCGCAAACACCTCCAGCTCAATGTCGAGCCCGCCCGCCACCGAGTAGGACAGGGAGTAGACCTTGAAGCCGGTGGTGCTCGTGATGGACGCAGAGAGCTGCAGCGTGAGCGGCCCGAGCGTTTCCGTTGCCGACACCGACTGTTCCAACTGTCGGACGGTTGGCGGGGCAAGGATGACACCGCCCCCGAGGGCATTGCCGTTGCCGTCGATGGCTGTACCACCGTCCCCTTTTCCCTCCACCAACGCGGCCGCGGTACGCACCGTCGGCGGCGGCGCGGTGTTGGTAATGGTCAGCGACGCGGTCTCGAACGCCGACAGCCAGTTGCCACGCGCGCCCGTCACGGTCACATCCCCCGCCGTGCCGCTCGTACCGGTGATGACCAGGTAGCCATGACCACTGGCACCCCCTGTGCCCCCCCCCCCCGGCCCACCACCCAGATCGCAGGCGCCAAGAACGTCCCCATCAATGACCAGCACTGCCCCCGGTGGGTAGATCTCAGCCGGCGACAGATCGCCGGTGGCGGCGGCGGCGGTCAGCACAATCCGCACCGACGGGCCCTCGGCAGAGCAGGTGACCGACGCCACGTCGGCGACCGCCGCGGCGAGCGCCACCGCCCCCGCCGCCCCAAGCGTAAAGTCGTAGGAATAGGAAACGCTCCCTCCGCCGGCGGTGGTCGCGGCGGCCATGCCTGTCGAGGCATCCTGGCCGGTCAGTCGGGTAGCCGCGACAAAGCCGGCGGGCGCTTCTGTCGGTGCGGGCGACGGCGACGGGCTTGCCGACGGTGACGGCGACGGGCTGGCCGACGGTGACGGCGACGGGCTGGCCGACGGTGACGGCGACGGGCTGGCCGGCGGCGATGGTGTTGGGCTGGCCGACGGCGATGGTGTTGGGCTGGCCGACGGCGATGGTGTCGGGCTGGCCGACGGCGATGATGTCGCGCTCGTGGCGGTCGTGGCGGAGGCCGTCGCGCTCGCGGCGGCCGTGGCGGTGGCGGTCGCGCTCGAAGTGGCCGTCGCGCTCGCGGCGGCCGTGGCGGAGGCCGTCGCGCTCGCGGCGGCCGTGGCGGTGGCGGTCGCGCTCGAAGTGGCCGTCGCGCTCGCGGCGGCCGTGGCGGAGGCCGTTGCGCTCGAAGTGGCCGTCGCGCTCGCGGCGGTCGTGGCGGAGGCCGTCGCGCTCGCGGCGGCCGTGGCGGTGGCGGTCGCGCTCGAAGTGGCCGTCGCGCTCGCGGCGGCCGTGGCGGAGGCCGTCGCGCTCGCGGCGGCCGTGGCGGTGGCGGTCGCGCTCGAAGTGGCCGTCGCGCTCGCGGCGGCCGTGGCGGAGGCCGTCGCGCTCGCGGCGGCCGTGGCGGTGGCGGTCGCGCTCGAAGTGGCCGTCGCGCTCGCGGCGGCTGTGGCGGAGGCCGTCGCGCTCGCGGCGGCCGTGGCGGAGGCCGTCGCGCTCGCGGCGGCCGTGGCGGAGGCCGTCGCGCTCGCAGCGGCCGTGGCGGTGGCGGTCGCGCTCGCAGCGGCCGTGGCGATGGCGGTCGCGCTCGCGGCGGCCGTGGCGGAGGCTGTCGCGCTCGCAGCGGCCGTGGCGGTGGCGGTCGCGCTCGCGGCGGCCGTGGCGGTGGCGGTCGCGCTCGCGGCGGCCGTGGCGGTGGCGGCGGTCGTGGCGGTGGCCGTCGCGCTCGCGGCGGCCGTGGCGGAGGCCGTTGCGCTCGAAGTGGCCGTCGCGCTCGCGGCGGCCGTGGCGGAGGCCGTCGCGCTCGCGGCGGCCGTGGCGGAGGCCGTCGCGCTCGCGGCGGCCGTGGCGGTGGCGGTCACCCTCGCAGTGGCCGTCGCGCTCGCGGCGGCCGTTGGGGTGGCAGAGGCAGGTGGCGTCGGGGCCAGCGACGGGCTTGAGGTCGGGGCCGTCGTGAGGCTCGGCGACGGGGATGGCGACGGCGGTGCGGTCGGTGTGGCCGTCGGCGCCGCCGTCGGCGACGCCGTTGGCACGGGCGTCTCTTGCAGCACGACCACCGCGCCCCCCGCCCCGCCGTCGCCGCCACGCCCGCCCGGGCCGCCGGCGCCGCCCGCTCCCCCGTCCCCCCCGTCCCCCCCGTCGCCGGCCACCAGCGCGGGCGGCAGCACCTCTACAGCCCTTCCGGGGGCGGCCGCCGGCGTGTCGGCCGGCAGCACAATGGTCACCCCCCCCCCAGCGCCGCCGCCGCCACCAACGCCGCCGGCAGACCCGCCGGCGCCCGCGCCCGCGTCGCCGCCGTCTCCGCCCGCGCCGCCGTCGCCCGCGACGGCAGGCGCGGGGAGGAAAAAAGGAAAGGGGTCCACATCCGCCTGCGGCGGGGGCGGCGCCGGCGCCACCGCCGCGACACCGCCAGCGCCAATGAGGATGCCCCCGCCGTCGCCGCCGGCGCCGCCCGCGCCGCCGGGACTGTCTGGCACGGGCCCGCCGGCGCCGCCGTCACCGCCCGCGCCGCCATCCCCCGCGATGGCGGCAATCGGCAGCGCCCCGACGGGCGGCGCCGTCGCCGCCACCGTCGGCGGCGCCACGGGAGGGGCGGGTGCCGCCCCGGCGGCCACCCCCCCAATCGATACACTGCCGCCAGCGCCGCCGGCACCGCCCGCCCCGCCCGCGCCCCCCGCCCCCCCCGCCCCTCCATCCCCACCGTCGCCGCCGTTGCCGGCGGTCACCGTCAGCGGCGTCGGCGACGGGGTGGCCGTAGGGGTGGGGGTGGCGGACTGCGCGGCGCCACCGCGGGCAGCGGCGGCCGCCGCTACGAGGGCCGCGAGGAGGAGCGTCGAAGCGTGCCGCCGCCGGCGTAGGGGGGCCATGGCGGCGGGAGGTGGGCAGCCTGTCGACGCCGGTGGGGCGGGCGCGGGGAAAGGGGCAGCGACGGAAGCTGGAGGTGGGTGGCTGTGAAGGCCGCACCCCGTCGCTGTCCCCCCGCCCCCAAGTGCGCCTCCACACGCTTCCCCTTTTAACCCCAACCCGTGTCGTCCGCCCGACGGCCGACGTCGGGGGCCGCCCATCCCCGTGCCTCCCCGCCCTGACCGTTTTCTCCGATACCGCACCGCCGAGGCGCCGCGGCGGTCGCCGTGGACCACACACACCCACGGGAGGAACCGAGGCTGCCTCCTAAAAACCGCTGTGCGGCCACCGCCGGCCGGCGGGCCGGCCGCAGCCGCACGCGGCGCATCCCCCCGCTGCTGCAATCTCGGCAGGGGGTGCCTACCGGCGCCACCGGCGCCACCGGCGCCGTCACCGTCGCCGGCGCCAAAGCACAAGCCGGCCGCTGCTGCCGCTGCTGATGCCGCTGCTGCTGCCGTCGCCGACCGCTCAGAGCGGCTGCGTGCGGGATGCCGTGATGGTAGCGCTGCCGCAAGAGGGGCGGGGTGGCCGCAAAACCGTCCATCTCCCCTTCCTCCCCCGCTCCCCTTCCCCCCCCACCCCCCCCCCCCCCCCCCCCCCCCCCCCCCCACGCCCTGGGAGCCAACGGCCGCCGATTCCTCGGCAGCCCCCTGCGCGAGGTGAGTTCCCCGCCTGAATCGCTGCCACGGCGGCCGCAGCGGCCTCACCTAACGGGATGACAAGGTCTCAGGCGACCGCCGAAGCCGGGGGTGGCCCGACTGGCCGATGCGGCCAATGCGGCGATGCGGCCGATGGGGCCAGTCGGGCCACCCCCGGCTTTGGCGGTCGCCTGAGACCTTGTCATCCCGTTGACCGCGTCAGGTCGTTGACTCTCGAGAGCCCAAAAGGTAGGGGGGGGAGGGGGGGAGGTCGAGGGGGTGTGTGGCGACCGCCCAGATCAAATTTGTGGGGGCACGCGCGACGCGCGACTACTCGCGCAGCAGTGCTTATCCCCTGTCAAGATACAAGCCCGATTTTGGCCAGATCTCTTGCTTCATGGTGCAAATTCTTGTCCTGCTCGAGCACGAAAAAAACCGGCTCGAGCAGAACTTTGCTTTTCTGATCGAGGGGATGGGCTGAGGCCAAAGAATCTCCCCCAGGATGACCGACACGACGGCCGCTGTCGGTGTTCTGTCAACCAATGAAAACAGCGGTGGCGCTGCTCTTTGCCGGACGGAGCGTTCCATTGGTCAGAATTCACGTTGTAGATGTCGAGCAAGGCGGAGCGATTCTGACTTGAATGCTGATTCTTCCTGTAACCGGCTCCGGGATTATTTCCCGTCGGTCGCCACGTCGGCGCCGTGCGTGACGACCGACAACCTGTGGGGGAGAGCCGTCGCTGCGCAACGGCTGCGGTGCCGCGCGCGGTGCACCCCGGTGGGTGCCACGTCCTCTCCTGCTCCCTCTCCCGCGCGCCGCCTCTCCTTCCTGTCAGTCGGGGACCGACGCACCGCCTGTCGGTGCCCGCACGTGGGCGCGGCGGCATGCCGTGCGTTTGCGCTGCCCGCGCCCGCTCGCCGCTGCCGCCCCGACCTGCCTTGTCGGGCGGAGGTGGATGCTGCTTTCGCTCTCCCTCTCGCCGCGGTGCCGCTGCGCGGCAGGCGCCCTCTCGCGCGCCCGCTGCTGCGGCCGCGCGCCCGCTGCCCCGGCCGCGCGCCCGCTACTGCGGCTGCGCGTCCGCTGCTGCGGCTGGGCGCCGGCGGCGTGTGCCTGTGGCCGCCCGAGCCCCTGGCGTGGGGGCGGCGGCCAAGGCGGCGCGACCCGCCGCGGCGGGTACAAGACCGCCGCCGGGCGGGGCTGGCCACCGCCGACACGAGGTCGGCAGCGTCCAGTTCTTCTCGCGCCCCGGTGCGCGCTCGAAGAACTTCCCCCCTCCCAGGCTCGCCTGTGGCTCCGTGATCGCTCCACCGCCCCCCGGGCGGTGCACAATGGCTGGTGGACCTGCGGCCGTCCCCCCCCCTGGGACGCCCTCCACCGACGCGGCGGCGACTACCGACCTCGCCTCCCGCCTGGCTGCCTCCGAGGCGGCGCTCGCGACGGCGAAGCAGGACCTTGCGACGGCGCACAGCGCCGCCGCCGCCCGCGATGCCGCCGCCGCCGCCGCCGCCCTCAACGCGGCGGGGGACGCGGTCGACGACCGCCGAGCGCCAGCTGGCTCTGGCGGTGGAGGCGGCGCGGCTGCTGACCGCGTCCCAGCCGAGGGCGCGGCGGCGGCCGACGCCGCCCGCCGCGGCGCCAACCCCCCCGAGGGCCTCGGCGCCGGCGGCCCACGGGGCGGCGCCGACGCCCCCGCGGCAGGCGCCCGCGCCCCGCTCGGCGCCCCTCTTGGCGGCAACGACGTTGACGACTACGGGGACGAGGACGAAGGCAGCGCCGGCGACGACGCCGGCGGCTGGGCACCCGCGATGGACGCGGGGCCCGGCGGCCGCGGAGGGCGCCCGCGCCGCGCCGCCCTCGACGAGGCCGGCGCCTACGACGACGGCTTCGACTTCCCGACGCGCTTCTCCGAGACGGACTGGCTTCAGAGCTTCGACATCCCCCGGTCGGTTATGCGCGCGGACGGGCTGCCGATGCCCTTTACGCCATGCGACCCGGTACACACTGCCACCTTCACCGTCGGCAGCCGCGACGAGATCGAAGCCCGTCACTGGTACTGCTCCCTCTCCTGGATGCAGCAGATCTACAACGACACGCTCGACGCCAAGTACGCCATCGGCAACACAAAGGAGTTCCTCGAGGAGCTCATCGACTACCTCGTCTCCTCCACACGGCGCATCTACGCCATCGGTGTGTCCCGCTACGACTACCTCGCCCTGCGGCAGTCCGAACCCAGCCTCGCGGACGCGTTCGCCCACGCTGACGCCGTCCCGCGCAACTCTCTCCGCGGCGACGGCGCCCGCCGGTTCATCTCCCGCGTCGTCCGCGCCGAGACGCACGCCTTCGCCAAGATCGGAGCTGCTGAGCGCGGGTACTCCTACCCGCAACGCGCCAACCGCGGCGGACGGGGCGGCCCCGCCAATGGCGGCGGCGGCGGCGGCGGCGGCGGCGGTGGCGGCGGCGGCGGCGGCGGCGGAAACGGCGGCGGCGCCGGTGGTCGTGGAGGCCGAGGCGGCGACGTCCGCCGCGGCGGCGGCGGCGGCGGCCGCGGCCGCGGCCGCAACCGCGTCTAAATTTCGCGGTGCCGCGCGGGGGTCGCTTCTCCCCCCGCGTGGTCGCGGCCAGAGAGAGCACGCGCGGCCGGCCAAGCCGCCGCGCGCACCGGACGGAGCTGCCACGGCCCAGCCCCTCCCGCCCGGTTCCGGTTTTCGAGGCTCTGCGAGCCGCCCTCCCGCGCTGGTTGCGGATGGGCGTCTCCCCGTGGGTGTCGGACACCATCAGAAACGGCGTCAAGATCGAGTGGACCTCCACCCCGACGCCGTACCTCTCGCCCGAGTACCCGGTGCCTGCCGAGGACCTCGACTTCCTCAAGACCGAGATTGTGCGCAGCCTCGGCCTCGGCTACATCCTGGAGGTGACGGACCCAGCCGAGATCGCCGAGTTGGTGTGCGTCAGCTCGGCTTTCGTCGTGCACACCGCGCAAAAGCCTCGAGTTGTCTACGACTACAAGCACACCAACAGCTTCACCGAGACGGCGAGCTGCAAGTACGAGACACTCCCCGAGTTGGCGCAGACGCTGCGCCCCGACGACGCGCTGCTGACGTGGGACGTCAAGGACGCCTACCACCATCTCCTGTTGCGGCCAGAGGACCGCACCTACCTGGCGTTCCGCTGCCTCGGCCGCTTCTTCGTGCCGGTCACCATGCCCTTTGGCCTGGCGTCGGCGCCTATGACATGGACCAAGGTTATGCGGCCTGTCGTCCAGCAGCTTCGGGAGGAAGGCTTCCGCATCATCCCCTACGTGGACGACTTCAGCGGAGCGCCACCGGCGGAGCCGGGCGAGCCAGCCACGCAGCAGCAGGCCATGGCGGCATACCAGTACATCGAGCGCCTTTTTGGCGAGCTCGGTCTCAAGATGCACCCGACCAAGGGCGTCAAGGACGGCCCGACCTGCGTGCGCCTGCTCGGCCACTTGGTCGACACCAAGCTGGCACGCTTCCTGCTCCCGCCCGACCGCGTCGACAAGATCGCAACCATGGCCGTCGGCCTGTCCCGACGGGCCACCGACCACCGACGCTGGGTGAGCTTCGAGACCCTTCGTCGTTTTTGCGGCACGGCCGTCTCCACCACCCTCTCCGTGCCGTCCGCGCGGTACCACCTGCGCAGCCTCTTCACGGCTATGCAGTACCGCCGCCCCCGCAGCAGCGACGTGCAGCTGGGCAGGCAGGCCATCAAGGACCTCAAGTGGTGGACCAACCTGCGGCAGAACGCCGCGACCGGCCGGCCGCTCTGGCCCGGGGCGACGACCATGCTGCTGGAGACGGACGCGAGCGGCATCGGATGGGGCGCCGTCTTGAACGCGTCGGCCGAGGCGCGGGGCTGCCATGGCATCGACCGCAACGGGCTTCACATCAACTGTTTGGAGCTCGGCGCCGTCACCCTGGCGCTGCGCTCCTTCCGGCACCTGATCCCGCCGGGTACCATCATCCGTCTGCGGACGGACTCTATGGTGGCACTCGGCGTGATGCGCGCCGGGTCGTCCCGCTCACCCATCCTCATGGACGAGATGCGGGACCTGTACAAGACCTGCACCGCCATGGGCGTCGAGCTCCGCATCGAGCACGTCTCGTCGGCCCTAAACGAGTGGGCCGACCGCTTGTCAAGGGAGCACGACTCGACCGACTGGACGCTGCAGCCGGCAGACCTTCGCCGCCCTCGACGACAAGTACGGCCCGCACTCGGTCGACCTGTTAGCCTCGACGGAAACCGCTCGTTGCCCGCGTTTTTACGCGCGCTGGATGTGCCCCGGCGCCCTAGCTACCAACGCCTTCCTCCAAGACTGGGCCGGCGAGAACGCGTGGGCCAACCCGCCCTTCCACCTCGCAGGCGCCGTGGTCAGCCACGCGCTACGCACGGGCGCCACGATGACGCTGATCGCGCCCGTGTGGCGGGCGCAGCCGTGGTGGCGGCGCGCCGTCGACGGTTGTGCCGAGTGGCTCATCCTGCCCCCGACGGACGGCGTCTTCACGCACCCCTCGTCGTCAACGCCGGTGAAGACGCCTTTTTGGCAGACTGCGGTGTTCCGGTTCGCGCCAACCCGCGCCTGACCAACGACGCGCAGCGGTGGGAGGTGCTGCTTAACAAGGTGGTCGCCCCCCTCGTCAGCGACCTGCAAGACCCTAGCGGCGCGGCCGCGCTCCTCCTCCGCGGCTACCGTCCCGAGACGCAACGCGGGTACATGTCCAAGGTGCGCGCGTTTTTCAAGTACTGCGCGGAGCACAGCCGTGCGCCGCTACCAGCCTCGGTGCCGACCATCATCGGATGGATCCTGTACGAGTTGCAGCGCGGCGCCCTAGCCCCGCCGTCATTGGAAAAGTACCTGTCGGCAGTAGCGTCGCTTCACCGCCTGGCGGGCCATGACGACCCCACCACAGACAAGCTCGTGCGCCTGGCCGTCTTTGGCTTCCGCGCCCACGCCCTCGAGCGCGCCGGCGGCGAGCAGGCGCTGCAGCGGATGCCATTGCCGGCCTCCTACATCCTCCGCGTGTGCGGCCTCGGACTGGCCACGCCTGACGACTACCTGCAGCTTCAATGCGCGGGCCTCGTGCTGGGCTTCATCACCTTCAACCGCCCGGGCGCCGCCGCCTGCATGCGGCGGTGTGACGTCGCTTTCACGCGCCACGGCATGGAGCTGCAAGTCATCGACTTCAAGATGGCGCTGCGCACGGGCCGCGAGCGCCTCGCCTTCACCGTGCCCATTAACTGGGACGGCAACAAGGACGACAAGGTGGCACGCCTACTGCGTCTCGTCGTCGACCGGCATGATGCAGCCGGCCGACACCCACAAGCAATGCTGTTTGCGGACCCTGACGTGCCGCCGACGCTGCGCCTCTACTGGTTGGCGGCTCGCATCACCAACAAGTGGCTCAAGCGTTTGATGCAGGCCCTGCCCTTGGCTGCTCCCCTCGGTGGCCGCTATCAAGGACACTCCCTGCGGGCTGGCGCCGGCTCTGAGGCCTATGCCCTAGGCGTGCCGGCGCCAATGATCGCCGAGATGATGGGCCACGCGTCGGTCGAGACGACACTGCGCTCCTACGTCAAGACCCGCTGGCGGCCATCACCGGCGGCCTGGGAGGTGCTCGGGCGCTACGCGCCCTCCACTCTACTCCGACTTTAATGGCGTCTCTGTCCCTCTACCTGTGGTTATGACTTGAATGCTGATTCTTCCTGTAACCGGCTCCGGGATTATTTCCCGTCGGTCGCCACGTCGGCGCCGTGCGTGACGACCGACAACCTGTGGGGGAGAGCCGTCGCTGCGCAACGGCTGCGGTGCCGCGCGCGGTGCACCCCGGTGGGTGCCACGTCCTCTCCTGCTCCCTCTCCCGCGCGCCGCCTCCCCTTCCTGTCAGTCGGGGACCGACGCACCGCCTGTCGGTGCCCGCACGTGGGCGCGGCGGCATGCCGTGCGTTTGCGCTGCCCGCGCCCGCTCGCCGCTGCCGCCCCGACCTGCCTTGTCGGGCGGAGGTGGATGCTGCTTTCGCTCTCCCTCTCGCCGCGGTGCCGCTGCGCGGCAGGCGCCCTCTCGCGCGCCCGCTGCTGCGGCCGCGCGCCCGCTGCCCCGGCCGCGCGCCCGCTACTGCGGCTGCGCGTCCGCTGCTGCGGCTGGGCGCCGGCGGCGTGTGCCTGTGGCCGCCCGAGCCCCTGGCGTGGGGGCGGCGGCCAAGGCGGCGCGACCCGCCGCGGCGGGTACAAGACCGCCTCCGGGCGGGGCTGGCCACCGCCGACACGAGGTCGGCAGCGTCCAGTTCTTCTCGCGCCCCGGTCCCGCCCACCTCAAGAGCTCGAGCTTCTGTATTCTCATCCCGAGGGACACAGCGCCCTTTGTTCTTCTTTACGAGACGCGCGTGGACTTCCCCGCGGCACCCTGCCGCTCAAGGGGCGTCTTCTCAACCGCTGCACCGCGGCTGCGCCTGCCTTTGGACGTATCGGCGGTGGCAACCAACGCCATCTGCCTGTACGCCCTGGGTACTTACGGTCGTGGGCACGCGGGCCCGTCACCTGGGCGTCTCGTCTTCCTATCTCTTTACCTTTATCTGTCTCTTCCCGCAGGACCGACGTGCCGGTCGACTAGTAGCTATGGGGGGTACTAGTTTTTGCCTGCTTGGAAATTATAAATGTCACGTTCATGGCGTCTCTGTCCCTCTACCTGTGGTTATTCCGTGCAGACCCTCGAAAGCTGTCGTCGCGCAGGTTTTTGCTCAACCAGTGCGAGAGATTGCGCGATTATTAAACGCGTTTGTTTAAACATTGCTCCCCAGCGTAGCGATGGTCGGTCCCTTCTTTGCGCTTCACGAGAGTGCTCTCCTGCCCCGAGCGCTTCCGGTCATACCAAGGGAGGTGGCAACCACCAATCGCCCGAGCTGTTATGGGCAGAAAGCAAGAAACGGGGGTAAAAGCGGTGTCTATGATGCCTTGAGGGGGGGTCGATGCAGGTTTTATGCAGATTTTTGCTCGAGAATTTCCCAAAAAAGCAAAAAAAATTGACAGGCGATAAGCAGTGCTGCGCCGTCGCGCCGGTGGAAGGAGGCTGCAAGAGAGCGCCCGCGGTGGGTACGCGGTAAAGCACTCCAACACTCGTCGCTGCTTCCAGGCAGTAGCCAGTCTGTTTGCAATGTCGACCACTGTCCAAAATGTTGACCACACCAGGGTCTCCTGGAGGCCCCCAGGAGGCAGACTCGTGACCGAAGTATTTTCTTTTCTTTTTGTCTGCTACTTCCAAGTCATGAACAAGAGAAGCACACATGGCCTGGGCATCAGGCCTTCCAAAAATGGGTACATTTCGCCGTTGTTGTTTTTCTTGTCATGCGTCAAGACCTGAGCCTCAACTCTCTTTTTCGCTGTGCTTTCTTCTCTGCTACAGAGTGTATTATTCTCGAAGACATTCGGCACCCTTGTGGCACCAAAGGGGTGGTCGGGCCACACTCAGCAAGAATGATTCGCTTGCTGCGCACCGCAGCCCGCGCCGGTGAGTAGATCGGGTGCCCCCATTGGCCCCAAGACGTGGTCGACATTAGTGAGCAGATAACTGACACTACTTTTGCCTTCTCTCCTCATAGCTCAGAGAGAACAAGAGCACTCAGAAAATAAAAAATACCGTCTGGCTCTTCTCAGTCTCCTCTACAAAGTGGTATGTCGTGCATCTCATGCAGTACACAGAGACCAAGGATCTCATCGAGAATGATCGACATTAGGTCCAGACTGGCAAGAGGGCGCTCGTCACTTGGGCCACACCCCCCTTTGCACGCCATTCGGGACGGTGACGAGCTCGTCAGGTCGTCGGCCCATACAGGTCCCTAGGGGCCTATCTCGTGTCAGGCACGTGGTCGCGTCCAGCCTTGCGCGTTGTCGTTTCCTGGCCAATCAATTCTCCCTCGAGTGTGCTCGCATGAGGGCCTCGCCAAAACGAATACATTGCATGTTCAGGGATGTTCCTGTCAATGTTCAGCAGCCTAAATAATGACGATTCCGGGCGCACCCGAGCGCCTGTCGGAAGGGGGGTAGGTGGGATCCCGCTCCACCATCGCATGCGCCACCGCGTCGCGCCATTGTCGCCTGCGCCGCCCCCGCGCCGCGCCGGATACGCCCGCACCCCCCCTCCCTTCCTCCCGCCCCATCCGGCCTGCAGGTCTCTGACGGGACGGCGTCTACCTCATGAGAGCGTTGCCCACGCCCCCTGCTCTGCACGTCTCCGGTGCTATACCAGGCGCCGTACAGGTGCTGGCCGGTGTCACTGGCCGGGCCGCGGCAGCCGTTCGGCGATTCCCCTGTCGACGCCCCCCCCCGCCTCACCGCACTTGCCTCCCTCCCCTCTCCGCCGCGGGCTCCGGGCGCCCCGGGCGGGCTTTTCTCCCCTCGCGCCCTCCCCATCGGCAGCACTGCCTCGTCCTCGGCGGCGCTTCCCGTCGGTGGGGCGTCGGGTGCTGGCGGACTGCACCGGCCGCGCCGCGGCCGCGGCAGGGCAGGGTTCTTGTGGACGCCTCCCCGTCTCGCCGCCGGCACTTCCTGGCAGACTTTGAGAGCTCATCATTTCCTCACGCCCTTCTCGTCTTCGACACCGCCCTGTCGTAGGTGCCGGCCCCATCGGTGGTGTGACTGGCCCAGGCGGATGCCAACGGCCGCACCGCGGCTGGGGCGGGGCGGGGCGTCTGCGGGCACCTCCTCGCCTTGCCGTCGCCCCTTTCGGGTTTCCAGGAAGAGCTCTTCCTTGCCTCACGCGCTCCTCTCATCGTCACTGCCCATTCCTAGTCGCTGTCCACGTCGGCGTGAATGGTGCTGGCCGGCATCACCGGCCATGCAGGGGCTACGTCTCGGCGGGGCTTCTCGCAGCTGCTGCCTCTGGGAGCCCCGTCACGGCACTTCAGTCCCGCAATCCTCGTCCATCTGCGCCTTCGTCCAGCCGGGGCGATGCTCCCTCGGCGGCGTGGCTGCTGCTGGCCTTCCTCACCGGCGGCGCCACGGCCGTGGCTGGGCGAGGCGCCTGTCGGCGCCTCCTGCCCTTGCGGCCGTCACCTCCGGCTACTTCAAGCGAGCTCTACCTCGTTTCACGCCCTTTCGCTTGGCTCTTTTGACGCTTGCGCGGGCCCGAGAATCAGGCAGCTCCGGCGCTGACCTGGACGGCGTCTGCAATGGTCCGACATCCTGCCACTGTGCGTGCTGCCTGTGCTTCGGCTGCTTATTATTGCGCACGGCAGTCGCTACCACTCACTGTTGCCCTGCTGGCAGCTTACTGGGTAGCCGCTGCTGCCGGTACACCTTACGGGGACCAGAGCAATGTCCGAATCCCAGGGTCAGGTGGCGGCAGCTCGGGCACCATGCGTGTCGGCGTCGGCGCTTGGATGGAGTATGCGACAGCCGACGCATTGTTCCCCGGTCTCGGTGGCCGTTCAGGCGGGTAGACAGCACCATCCGATTGTGGTATAAACCTCGATCCTCTCAGACACGTGTTAGTATCCCTCGGGGGAAAGGGACGGGTATCACAGCAAGGGAAACTACGAGAGTAGTATGCTTGATGCCTCACGTGCCTGCTCGCAGAGCGAACAGATACGCACGGTAGTGCACACGGGGAAGAAGAAAGCAAACGCGCAGTTGTCTTTTTCCTGAGGGCGCGGGCCAAGGGCGCCTCGCTGTCCCTCTTAACGTGCATCTGGGGGAGCCTCGGCACGTTGGCCAAGTAGCCCCCCCATACCCCCGAGTGGCCCCGACCCGAGTCTAACCTCGTCAGGTCGGGGGCCACTATCACTACTAATTCTATTCCCACTCACTAATCTCACACTCAAATTCTCTCAAATCAAGTCCCTCACAAATATGCAAAAACCCATCAGAAATCCCTCTCTCACGTGTGGGTAGCGTAGTCCACGGCATCCCAGTGCCGGGCACGGGCCACGGCCGCCAACCATCACCACACGGCCGGCGCGTTCTGGCAGCTGCTGCCCTCTGGTCGCCATCCCGGGTCGGCGACAAGTCGGGCCCAGGGATGCTACATAGCTCCCTTCCTAGTCCGGCACGTCCTCGGGCCGTACCAGGTGCCACCGTGCGCAGCCTCGAGCACGCCCACAACGGTGCCGAGGTTGAGCGTCCTCTCGCCGAGCGTGATCACCTTCTCCAGCCCTGCCCCCCCCCCCTCCTTCACCTTGACCTTCCCGTTTCCCCGGATTCTGGAGGACGTGTCCAGCTCCGAGATTCTGGTTGGGCCCGCGGCTCCGGCGGCGAGTGTTGCGGAGGAGAGCTCGGGTGGCCGTGCCCCTCTCCTGCCTCCGGTTCCTCGGATGTCGGTGCTGTAGCAGAAGTCACCTTGAAATCGCCGGAGAAATCGATGTTGGATGCCCGGAATCGAACCCACGCCATGAAACATATGTTAACCAGGCGTTGTGGACCACTGCGCCACGGGTTGAATCCTTGACATCTTGGGCCAGATATGGGCTTTTCACCCCAAATCCTTAAAGCACCGATCGCTGGGTCCGTTATACGTGGCAGTCGCGATACTGCCACACGTGCCGGGGTCGGTCGTCACGGCGGAGGCGGATCGAGTACCTCCGGCTTCAGCTTCGCGCCCGGTCGAGACCCCCCCGGCGGGTCTCCCGGAGATGCTTCTTGGGAAGGATCCTCTGGCGGCCCGGCGTTACTCCACGGTGGTCGGCAACGCCAGCGCGGCCGAGTGCCAGCAAGGTTGTGTGGTCATCTGGCGCAAGGAACTCCAGCGCGGGGTCTTGACGGAGATGGACAAGACGCGTCTCCACGCGGCGGACCAGATGCGCCAGGTTCAAGACCGCTCCCAGAGCTTTTAGGATTTCTCTTGGGTTTCCCGTCTGGAGGATCTCCTCTTCGCGCTGATGCTGGATCTCCCCTTGACCGAGCGCCGCGTGTCTGCATCCGTTCTCCGGCAGCCGGAGGAGGAAGGCTACGTCCAGCGGGCGCTCAAGGTCTGGGACGAGGCGTTCAAGGGGTCGGGGAGCCTCAAGGGGTCGGGGAGCCTGACTTGTGATCCCCGTCCGAGCACGGTCGCTCTGGAGCCGCCTTTCTTGACCCGGAAGTACTCCATGTTGTCGCCGGCGCGGGAGCAAGGCGAGCGGCGTGGGCGCCAGCGGGACTACATCGTGAGCTGCAACAACCAAGAGTTCTGGAAGCTGGACAAGGCCAACCGGGCGGCGTACTACCCCAAGGTCATCCCGCAGCAGCAGGAAGTCGAGATCCTGGTCGGGTTTGCTCCGTCGAGCATCCCCTTTACGTGGTACTTCCTGGACGCCCTGACCCAGGCGTCGATCAAGGGCTTCTTCCATTCCATCCCGTACATGATGTACACCTCCGAGATGACGGTTTGGCTGCCAACCACCGGCTCCACGAGGTCTTGGTGTCCAACCGGCTCTGGCTTCTCCCAGACCTCATGATGGTCTGGATCGTCGACAAGCTGACCGTCGACTTCTTGTGCAGCCAGGACGAAGAATACAAGGAGCTCTTCCAGGCGATGATCGAGTTCCGGCGTCAACTCCCGGTGCATGACCGGAGCTTTTTGAGCATAATCGCCGACCAGAGCAGCCCGCGTCGGGATGCCTCGCGTTGGGTGCAGGTGGTCTACCAGTTTTCTCCGACCAAGGTGCAGCTGGCGATGCCGCTGCCGGCGTGGTCGCAGCTGAAAGGTCTTCCTGCTCCGGTCGCTCTTGATCTTTTGCCGACTGGGCCGCCGGTGCAAGAGTCGGGATGGGCCGCGGCGGTTGGTCGGGCGTCTGCAGCGGCTCAACTTCCTCTAGTTGCGCCTGTCACCCCGGTTGCTTCGCCTTTGCCGTCGCCGGCGCGTATGCGCCCAGCTCTACCTGTGCCGGTGCTTCAGGCTCCTCCGGCACCGCGCTTGTCTGCTGCGGCTCTTGGCGTTGCCATCCGGTCGCCGACTACTCCGGACGTTCCTCCTCGGGCGCCTTCTTCGCCTGGTCGCGGCCCGGTGCCCACCCTCGACTTGGGAACTCCGGTTTCCGGCGCCGCTGCTAACCGTCCGGGTGTGGCAACTTCTTGTCGATTCAAGATCCCGGCGCCGACTCTGCGCCTTTCCCGCTTTCGGGTGCCCGACTGGTACCTGACCCAAGGTGGCCCGACGTGCGACCAGTACGACGTCGGCATGAGCGAGGACCAGCTGGGCCGTCTTCCGGTGGAGGTCGAGGGCGTCGGGTCTTCCCTGGTTCTGGGAACATATGCCAGCGTCTTGAACGACGTGGTCGACCAGGTGTTTTCTTGCGCGGATAGCGGCCAGATGTCGGACAGTTCGGTGGTTGGTAAGCTTCTGGCAACACTGACCCGGCATGGCTTGGCCCAGCGTTGGTCGGGGACCTTCACTAGCTTCCAGGGGCGCCGGCAGGCGTATCTGGAGGAGCGGGCGCGCCCGGCGACTACGGGTGCTGCTCCGATGGCGGAGTACGTGAAAGCGCCTCGCCCGCCGCACTACGTCATCCCGTCGTCCTCTGGGTCCCGTCGTGCTGCGGAGGCGGCGCTGGAGGACGCTCCCGCGGCGCAGCGTCCGCGCCGGGAGTATCACTTGGAGGCAAGGAGGATGAGAGTCCAGGAAGAAAGGAGGAGGGAAGAGGCGGAGAGAAGGGTTGCTCGAGAGGGTGCTTGCTGTTTTTTGGTAGTTCGATGCTTGTATTGCCCGTTTTCCTTGATACAGCCGTTCCCTTTTTCTCAATCCTCTTGTTCCGCGTCCGTTGCGGGTGAGCTCGGCTCGTCCCGCAGGTCTTGATCAGCTCCTTCCTTCTCGTCATCCTCCGAGTCCGATTCCAGGATCTTGCCCGCTCGGGCAGCCGGAGTGCCTTCAGTGCCGATCCGACGCGTGTAGGCGCACACGTCTGCAATGGGCAACCGGTTGGAGGGTTCCCAGGCATCATCAGCCGGGTTGAAACCGAACCAACGTACTAGCAGGTACAAGCGCCCGTCGCTCCAGGCATGGTCAACGAACTTGACGTAGACATATTCTCGGCCTTCTTCTTGGGATAACCAGGGTACTGCGGCACGCTTGCGCCGAGTCAGGTCCCGTTAGCTTGGCGGTGGAGCTCGGGTGATATGGTCGCTGCTCACCCGGTACGGGGAGCCGTCCACGTCCAGAAGGAACGTCCAGCCGTCCGTACTCAGGATCTCATAGGGCCCATCCGTCTTGGAGTCCAGCTTCCCCCGGGTCATGATATGATTTTCCACAAAAACCCAGTCGCCAGTCCCTTGTTCTTCTCCCGAACACCCTTGTCATAGTCCCGCTTGTATCGCTCCTGGGTCTTCGCGATTGACTCCTTCACTCTTGGGAGCAGGAGCTTCAGTTGTTCCAGGAACTCATCCTCTGCCTTGGGACCCGACTTCAGGGCAGGCTGGAGCCCATCTGGTATTCTTTCCAGGGAAAAGTTGGTCAGCCGTCTTGGGGTGACATAGTCTAGTGGAGCGACCCCCGTTGTCCCGTGAACACGAGAGTTGTAGGCTAGCGTGAGGACGTTCAGGAGCTCGTCCCAGTCTTCTTGATGCTCCTCAACGTAGTGCCGCAGCATGTCCACCAGGGTCCGGTTGAATCGTTCCACCTGGCCGTTCGTTTGCGGGTGATACGTCGTAGTGAACAAGTTCTTGATACCCATCAGGTCACAGACTCTTTGGAAGAACAGAGATGCAAACTGGGGACCGTCGTCGGTTGCGACGGAGTCTGGAGGGCCATAGGCAGCTATCCAGTACTCGAAGAAGGCTGACGTAACATCCAGGGCCGTGATGGTCCTCAGCGGGATCGCTCGGGTGAACTTGGAGAACCGGTCACAAATGATGAGCAGGTATATTGTGCATCCCGTAAAAAGTGGACGTGCTCAGGTCGTGCAGTGTGGGTTCGATTGGTCCAGTGGCTGATATTTGACATGATCACGACACGTGCACGTCTACTTTTTAACGGGACGCACTATGTGTTGCCACTGAATGTCTCAGGTAGGGGCCAAAGGATGTCCATGCTTAAGCTTGCAAAGGGCTCCGCCGCCGGGAATAGGCGTAGCTTAGAAGGCCTTTTCCTCTGGGTCAGCTGGTTCCTTGCACAGGAGACACAAGCCTCTAGATGTTTGTGGACGTCACTTGCCATCGTTTCCCAGTAGGAGTGTCGCCGCATCGAGGCATACATCGGGTTTATGCCAGGGTGTCCGGCCTGGGGAGACGAATGGTCCAGGCGGAGGATGTCAGCTCGTAGACTTCGGGGTGCGTAGACTTGAGTTGCCCCATCGAAGGGTGACACCCGTATCAGGAGTCCATCCGTAGACTCGGAGAAGCGACTATTTCGGTTCAGGTCCATCTGGTGGCGGAGCTCCAAGCAATGAGGATCGGTAAGCTGTGCCTCCAGCATCCGGTGAATAGTTACCGGTTGGTGAGCTTCAGGTGTCTCATACGAGGGAGCACGCCAACCACGTCCGACATTCGGGAGGATGAAACAAGGTACTTCCTCCGGGATGCGGCCGGTGTCGGCTGGAGGAGTCTCCAACCGGGTCATGGTGTCGGCGCAGTGGTACTCCCTCACTGCTCTGGTGCACACCTTGTACTTGAACTCCGAGAGGCGTAGACGCCACCGGGCGACCCTTCCTTGGCTGCTGTCCAAGCATAGCAGCAACCTTAAGCTGGCGTGGTCCGTCCGGATGAGGAACTCTTGTCCTTCCAGATTGGGGCGTAGCAGGAAGCAAGCCCAGACGACCGCCAAGTATTTGCGCTCCGTTGTGGAATAGTTCTTCTCGGCTGGAGTCAGGACGCGACTGTAGTAGCCTATCGGGAGGAAGTCCCATCAAGTTGTTGCTGGAGCAGAGAGCACCTTACCTGGACGCCGCAAGCATCCCTCTCTAGGACAATCTGGCCCTCCCGCTTGGGTAACGCCGGTACTGGAGTCGTGGTCAGGCGCTTCTTGAGCTTCTTGAAGGCAGCGGTCTGCTTCTCACCGAACACCGGTAATTGTGCAGGGAGCTTCTTGCTGGTGAGCTTGGTCAATGGCCGGGCAATCAAGGCATAGTCCCGTACAAACCGGCGGCAAACGTTCCACATACCCAGAAAGCTTTTGAGTTCCGTCTGGTTCTTGGGTTGCCGGGCTTGCCGAAGAGCCTTAATATTCTTTTCGTTGACCCGGAGCTCCCCCGGACTCAGCACGTGCGCCAGGTACTCCACTTCCGTCTCAAACAGGTGACACTTCTCGGCTTTCAGGGTAACTCCAGCCTTGGACAGGAGAGCCAGGACCTCTCGAAGGTGCTCTAGGTGTTCCGCTGGGGTCTTGGAGAAAACGATAATATCGTCCAGGTAGACCAAACATGTTCTCCACCTTAGCCCCGACAGGATGATGTCAATGGCTCTATGGACGGTAGCCGGAGCATTGGTGAGACGAAAAGGAAGACGCTTGCACCGGAATAGCCCCATAAGGCACGTGAAGGTGGTTTTGTTCTTGTCGTCGTCAGCCAGAGGGATCTGCCAGTAACTGGCATTACAATCCAGCGTCGAGAAGAGAGTGGCATCACCAAGAAAGTCGATGCAATCGTCCATCCGGGGTATCGGGTATACATCCTTGACTGTCATCTCGTTCAGGCGTCTGTAGTCAACGCAGAAGCGGAAGTGACCGCCAGGTTTCGGGACGACCACCACCGAGAAGGCCCACTCGCCATCAGACGGCTCGATAACATCCATCTTGAGCATCTTGTTAACCTGCTGCTCAATCGCATCTCGGCGATGTGGACAACCCCGATACGGTTGCAGGTGCACTGGCTTGGCATCCGGCTTGAGTTGAATCCGGTGCAGGGTGGCTTCCATCTTGCCCAGCTCTCCAGACCACAGGTGCTGACATTCCAGGAGAAGCTTCTTCAGTGCCTCCTTCAGGTCCGGTGGGACATTTTCTTGGTCGACATTCTGCATCCTGGGTGGCGCTTGATCGGGTTTTGGTGTAATGCCGCCGGCCTGCTCTTGTCCCGGAGGTACGTCTAGGGCGGTTAGGTTGGATGCCAGTTCTTGTTGCCTGTTCCGGAGGTCCTCCTTGCTCATGGCACGGGCAGACCCTTGGTAAGGCTCTGCTGTTCCAACTCGAGTGCCCTTGGCGAGAGTTATCGGCTTCCGGCTCACGTTGACGATTAGCACCGAGAATTGGGTGTGCCTCTCCACCTTCTGGTGATGTCCGTGGGCCAAGTATAACCGGTGTTTCGCCAGAAGTTGCTTACGTCCGTAGATAAGGCATTGACCAGTAGTCTGAGTGGTTACTTGAACCTTGGCTTCCGAACGAGGAGGTAGGAGCACCGGTTTGAAGAGAGTCAAGGTAGAGGGTGGGATGCGGTCCATCTTGTTCTTGACTGCACGAAACTTGGCGTCCAGATGTTCCAGCACCGGTGACACAAACCCATAGTTGAACTGCACCTTTCCTTCTCCGGGCCGGATACTCTTGACAGGCTGCTTCTGGAAGTCCCAGCCCAGGATGAGGGGGACTGAGAGGGTCTTGACTACTAGAAAGGGAAAAAGCATTGGTTCATTGTTGACATAGATGGCGACAGGAAGGCGGCCAAGCGGTCGTAGGGTTTGACCCGAAGCGTCTACAATCCGGGTCTTGGTAGGAGCTCTCCAGGCATGTCGACGCCTGCCCGGAGGTAGCAGGTTTTCAGTGATGACGCTTGGTCCGGCTCCCGTGTCAACCACCGGAGTTACACCTTGGGGGAGGCTATCCCCAACACGCATACGAGCATTGATCGTGAGGTTTTCCTAACGCAGGACGAGCAAGGACCCCTTGAACAAGCAGGGTGTCCAGGCGGCTACCAGTTGAGCAGGTACCTGCCGTCCTTTCTCGCCGTACGCAGGGGGAGAACGGGTAGAAGTACCCTGCCGTCGGAGATTCGGGAAGACATTGGGCAGAGCGCCTGCCCTACTCGTTTCCCGGGTCCGAGGAATCCTTGGAGGTCTCGGTCCTCAGGTCAAAGTCCGCAGGAGCTTCCTTGGTCAGAGCCTCCAAGATACTGTGCAAGGCCGCCACCCGGATTGCGTGTACCTGTGCCTTGTTCGCCATGGAAGGTGCGCGCCGGTCAGCCCAGTTGACGGCCTTCGCAAATACCAGTCCTTGACGCTTGCGCTTCTCCTGGTGATCCTTGGGGATGGTCGGGCACTGGCACGACATGTGGTCCTCCCTCTGGCACAGCCAACAAGACCGGAAACCCTGGTTATTGACCTGCTTGGGGGCGACCAAGGAAGGTTTCTCCTTAGAGACAAAGCCGCCCCACTTGTCACCTGACACCAAGGGTGAGGTCTCGCCAACTGCCAGCACCGGTACAGGGCTATCACCTCCCTTACACTTGTCGGGTCCGGGACGAACTCGCGACAACGGCTTGGGAGTCGATAGCATGGGAGCTTGGAGGGCCTTGGCCCGCCGGTGCTTGCCCTGGGTGTAGGCCATCAGCTGCAGGAAGGTATGTTCTTGGCGTTCCTGGTTGTAGTTCTCAGCGTCCACTCGAAGATATTCAGGAAGCCCTTCCGAGAAGATCATCTTGAACCTGTCCTCAGGGTAAACGCTGCCACAAGCCTCGCGCATCTCCAGGACACGCCGGGCGATGGCCTCTGGAGTCTCTTGCCGTTCCATGGTTGCCCGGTTCAACTTGCCCACTGCCTTGCGCAGGGAGTCCGCGTCAGCGTAGTTGGACAGGAGCCAGTTGACAGCTTCCGTATAGCTCCCAACGGTACGCCCAACAATTTGTCCGGCTGAGTCTGAGAGAACCTCTGCGAACCGCTGTTCGGCTTCTCCGGTCAGAAAGTTAGTAGAGGTAGAGTGCCTTGCCCTCGGACACATCGTTGTCGTTGCATGCCTTGACAAATCGGCGCAGGAAGGCAAAGATAAGCGCCGGCTTCTTCCCGGAAAACGTAGGATGGCCCCCGAAGCTCGGCTGCATACGCCGGTTCAGGGATGCCATCTTCTTGGCCATCTTCCGGGTGTAACCTTGGTCTTGGTTCTCAAGCCGGTAGTTGCCCCAATACGTGACCTTGTTCAGTGTGGCACCCCCCACTTGGTGGGCAGGAAAGTCAAACTCGCCGGGTGAGACCAGGGGATGCATCCCAGTCGTATCCCCCCTCAGAGCTGGAGGAATGGGTCTCCCTGGTGCTAGAGCGACGACGACGACGCCGCCGCCTCCGGCTGCTCCGGTTGCCGGTATTGGAGCTCCCCGCCCCATAGGATGCCAGGGGAGGAAAAGCTTTGCCGGTCGCAGGAGTCGAGGTCTCAGGGGGACCCGTAGAACCAATCACAGCGGTGCCTCTGGCACTGCTAGCGCCCACAAGAAAAGGTGGATACACCCAGCTGCCATGTGTAGGCCCAGGAGTAAACACACCAGGGGCTATCCCTGGAAGTTCAGGAGTAGATCCGACAGGAGGGAGACGTCTGCTTCGAGCGGATTCAAACGCCGTTGACCCTGGGGTGGCTTCCACAGGAGGTACAGCAGGAGAAACGGGAGCAGGAGGTACTTGGCCGCCTGTAGACTCCAGTCCGGTACCGGGTGTCACGCCCAGGTCTGCTTCGTCCGTAGGGAGAACGCCGGGCTGGACGCGTCCCCCGCGGTGGCCATATTTGCGTCAAGGGACGCGGGGTCTACCCCTTCGGGCACCGTCGTGCCAGGAAGGGTAGCCATGTTAGACTCTTGACAGCCACAGTCCAGTTGCCTGCGTGTCCAAAGATCGCAAGACGACAAGAGCGGGGTTGGGGAGCCAGGAATAGGATTCCCGTGAACGGGTGCAAATAATTCCCAAACCATAGAAGAGGGCAGAACAGGAACAACCCAACCGCTGCTCCCAAATGTCTCTTCTCAAACACTCCAATCCCCTGCTGCTCCACCAAATATGTTGTTTAAAACTCGATCCTCTCAGACACGTGTAAGTATCCCTCGGGGGAAAGGGACAGGTAACACAGAAAGGGGAACTACGAGAGTGGTATGCCTGTTGCCTCACGTGCCTGCTGGGTGAGCCAGCAGATACGCACGGTAGTGCACACGGGGAAGAGAGAAGCAAACGCGCAGTTGTCTTTTTCCTGAGGGCGCGGGCCAAGGGCGCCTCGCTGTCCCTCTTAACGTGCATCTGGGGGAGCCTCGGCACTCTGGCCAGGTAGCCCCCCCATACCCCCGAGTGGCCCCGACCCGAGTCTAACCTCGTCAGGTCGGGGGCCACTATCACTACTAATTCTATTCCCACTCACTAATCTCACACTCAAATTCTCTCAAATCAAGTCCCTCACAAATATGCAAAAACCCATCAGAAATCCCTCTCTCACGTGTGGGTAGCGTAGTCCACGGCATCCCAGTGCCGGGCACGGGCCACGGCCGCCAACCATCACCACACGGCCGGCGCGTTCTGGCATCTGGTGCTCTCTGGTCGCCATCTCGGGTCGGCGCCAAGTCGGGCCCAGGGATGCTACAATGGGCGTTGAGTGCCTCGGAGTCATATGGGCAGTGCAACTGCTCCGCCCATATCTGGAAGGTTCTAGGTTCATCGTGAGGTCCGACCACGAACCTTTACGATGGCTCCTCAACCTTGGTGACAAGGATTCCGACAGCCATAGACAGCTAGCCCGGTGAAGGCTAAAGATGACCGAGCACGACTACCGGACCATATATAAGGCCGGCGCTACCCATCATCTCGGAGACGCGCTGTCTCGAATCAATACAGCCAGCGAAGATACCCGACAGGTGGACGAGGACATCCCGGTGGTACCGGCGTGCACGGTGGGTAACGCCACCCAAGGTATGGTTGACCATGCCATGGCACACCTCGCATGCCCATTGACTCTCGCGGACTTCCGCGAGGCGCAGGCCGGTGACGATGACTGTAAAAGCAACCACGCTAACCTCCTGGTCGGCACGGCCGGAATCTTCTCCGAGAATGAGGATGGTCTCACATACCGGCGGGCACCCGCCGATGAACGACATCAAGTCGTGGTTTCCGTGTACTTACGACAAGCCGTCATGAATCGAGAACACTAGAGCCCTACAGCCTGACACCCGGGGGGTTCGCGCATGTTCGCAGCAATGCGAAGGTTCTTCCACTGGCCAGCAATGGCCGTCGACGTAGTCGACCACGTGCGGGGATGCCACCCGTGTGCAAGGAATCGTATGAGTCTGCATAAGCGGGCATCCGCTATGAATCTATTCCCACCGGATGCACCCAACGAGCAAGAGGCTATTGACATACTCGGGCCACTTCCGGTAATGGTAGGAAGGGAACAGGTACATCCTGGTCATGTCGTACCGCTTCACCAAGCTGTCACGAGCGGTAGCCATTCCGAATGACACAGCATACACAATTATGAACGCAGTCGCTGACCACTGGATCAGTGCTTACGAAGTAATGAAGCAACTCCTCTCCGACAACGGAGCAATCCTGACTTCAGCATTCTGCACTAAGGTCATGGGCATGTTCGGTATCGAACCACGTCGGGCATCCGACTGCCACCCGCAAGCCAACCGGCAGGTGGAGCGGTTGAACTGCACCATCGTCAAGATGCTCCAACGCTACGCGGCGGAGCACACGAACACGTGGGACAGGCTCCTGTCCGTATTGACCCTGGCATACAATGCCAGGCCCCACCGGAGCACAAAGAATGCACCACTGGAGTGGTTCATGCCGATGGGCATCGGTAACCTGACGCTGCCACCGGGCAGATGCACTCGGTATGACATACCGAAGGGCCGACCGGCCGAACGAGTCCCCTTTACTTGGTTGGCCAAGCTGTCGTGGATGATACCTAAGCTCAAGGGTGCCCTTGACCGAGCACAATTTCGATACAAAAAGAACTTCGACGCCCGACTACGGGTGCGCAACGCGAACCCGGTAACAGGTGACTGGGTCTGTATCAGACACCAGAAGTTTCGAGGGAACAAGCTCATGCAACCGGTCAAGGGACCGTACCAGATACTGCACAGAAATGATCACTCTGTCATCCTCCACTCCGATACGGAGAGACATCGCATCAATCTTAATGATGTGACACCTGCTCCGAAGCCGGAACACCCTGAGCCGGTACCGGCTGGGTTGCTACATGAAGCTCTTTCTACCCACCGGTCAGATGACCCGGTGGGGCCGGATGGGATTCCATACCAAGTAGAGAGCGTGGTCGGACACACCGACCCGGACCTACCAGGACCCTGGTACGTCACGGGAATGTGGGTCGGATACGACTCACCAACCTGGGAACAGGCGGCGAATATACCCCGCCAGCTCCTCATGCCTTACAAGAGGCGACGCCGCCTACTGTCACAACCCAACCGACACCGACTTCGGCTGTTGGGGGGTGAGGCTTATCCCTACTAAGTAGGGTGTCACATGGATTCGGCAAGACTTAGGCTCACTAAGTCGGAGCGAATTTAGGCAAACTAAGTGGGCTACTGACTTTTACAAGTTTTACTTGAAGGAGATGAATAACTCCGATAATTTCAAGATAGCCTGAGGCTTACACGAAGGTAGACCTTCATCCATGGGGGCAAGTAACGGATCGAGGACGGTTGACCTTCACGAGTACTACTCAACCAGCAGGGGTTGGGGCGTGAAAAAACACTGAGGCAAGCCACGGGTAAGGCAGACGGAGTACTCCCCGAAAGCAGCCATCAGAGTCATGCAAACGCCCCAGCGGGGGATGAGTTTGTACTGAGAACTACCCGGCCACCATAAATGTCACCGGGTCGCTCTCCCTCATAGCAACAGCACTCTTCAGGGGGTACCCCCGCAGGGCTAAGGAGGCCACTGACGCGTAGACGCGTACTCTTCCATACTCCACCGGTCGGCATTCTCACGACGGTCAACCGCCTGAGTTCCCTCAGTGCATAACTCGACAAGAGTGCTGCGACCAGCCTCCAATTTCTCCAGGGCTAGCTGGATGCGGTCCAGCACCCCACCGAAGCAGCGCGTGGTACCAACCAGCGCAGCACCTTGGGGGATATCATCCCAGCTAACAGGGAGACCCTCCCGCAGCTCGCGCGTAATGAGGGCGTCAACGCCCTCATACCATAGACAGGGACCCCCGTCCGGCATGACTGGGACGGAAGGAGACACCGGCCCGGCCAGAGGAGCGACAGGGGCCGATACGGCCACCACCAGAGCCGGTGCCGCCCGGTACAAGGCACGATAAGACCCAATGGAAAGGCCTTCACCGTAAACCCGGCGGGACTCCGCCCGACCACGGGTTGCCTCACGCTCCCCACCCGTAGAGTCCCACTCACGTGGACGACGAACAGCCCCCTCCGGTATCGGGTTACCGAGCCACGGGGCGAGGACCTGAAGGGGGTCATGGATAACCATGGGAATACCCAGGTGGGGAACAGCCTCGGTGGACGCCCACCCACGAAAACTAGGCTTACCCGGCTGAGTACACCGGATGCGTAACGAGTGATGGGGCAAGGGGGCAGCCCCAGCCTGCGGATCCCGGCACGAGGGTAGGTTCAACACCTCCGCCGAGTTCACTGCACCGTGAACGGCCAAGAGGGCCTCGAAGTCACGGGCCAACACCGTCTTGGAAGCAATGGTGTCAACGCCCAGCTCCCCAATGTGCCGACGGACACCCGTCGGAAGATGAAACAGCCGACCCTGCCGACGGACGGACAACAGGAAGGAAGAAGCCTGCCCGAGGGTAACCTCCAGGGTGAAGTTCCCCTGCAACGGGTGGACAGGCCGAAAGGACAACACGCTACCGAAATATCGGATGCATGAGCCGGTGTCAAATCGGAAATCCGGGGCGGGTTTTCACCCCTCCTGCCATGTAGGCGGGCACACTAGAGTGTACACCGGCGCGCGACCGTTACCGGTCTGCAACGCACACGTTATGTAGGTGCGGAACGCATCTGCTATGACGCCATGGTGGCGACGCCGGCTCGACGCCGACTTCAGCCCAGCCATGGGCAGGTACGGCGCCGTCAACGTCAAATACGGGGATACCCCCGGTAAGGACACAAGCCCGGGATACCGGTTGGTATCGGGCACGGTGTGCCCGAACGCAACGGAGGTCACAGAGGCCGCAACCCCCCGAGCACTAGCCGGGTAGTCAACGTCCCGCGGCAACACGGGAGCAACCAAGTCGCATACACCGAACGCGGGGTTGAGGAAGACCTCACCCCGCCCGACCCGGGTGCGCCAGAGTTGGGCATGCCGGTCGTCCGGCTGACTCAGTATTCATTGGTGCTCAACACGGACTGCAGTCGGCGGGTAGACCAACCGCGCCAACTCCCGCTCCCAAAATGTGTCCAGCGTGACACGACGGGAAGAACCTCCACGGTGGCTCGGCGGGTGAAAGTCCACCCGCATCCGGCCTGCAGAGTCCATGGGCTCTTGGACGGTAGGGCCTCGAACCCGAGCCACCAAGTCAGAAACCGACATAGGGAGGTGTCCCACCACCAAGGCGACGCCGCCATCAGCGATAGGCCCTTCAACCGCCCCCGCGGCCGGAGCACCGACCGGGCGTGTACCCGCACCATCTTGACCAGCCGCACCGGCCGGGGCGCCGCCACGACCACCAACGGCAGCGGCTGCACCATCTTGGGGAAGAACCGCGACGGCACCGGCGACAGGACCCATCCGGGCAGCCGGAGGAGTAGAAGGAGGAGCCGAAACATGCGGTTGACCGCCCCCCGACGGCGCCGTCGTGCCGCTGCACACGGACGATAGCCCGCCCGGTGGCCCCGCCGCCGACACGCGGCTTGTGACACGGTCCTCTTCGTCCACCGACAAGCTATTGAGGAAGCACTCCGCGGCGGTAGCAGCGACGGGTGCGTCATCCTGCATCACCCCCTCCTCCTCAAGCAGGAGGTCGTCCGTGCCCCCGGCACCTGGGGGTCCGACATGGTGAATCCGGAGTGGAAGGGGTCCCGTGTGCCAAGAAGCCGCAGCCCGCTCTACCCGGTACGGTGAGAGAACAGGGACGAGCCTGGGAAGCGCAGGCACCCGCGCTTATAACAACACAGCCCGGCCCGGGCGATACGGCAACGCGAGACGACCCGCGCCAACCGAGCTAAGAGGTCATTACACCCAGGCACCTGGGTCGAGGCCACGCCCTCACACGTGGTAATCAAGGAGGTCACCCCGCAACCGCCCCCGCGACACGCGGGCAGTCCCCGCCCCCACCCAATCATCCACACGAGAAGGGCTCCCCTATCACCAGAAGCCTGGTGGTGGATCCGCTTGCACCACCCCTCAGAAGAGAGGGTCGTGACACAAAACCCGCATCGGCAATTCAACGGGCCGGAAAACGGATCGTGTGTGTACCACACAAAGGGGGGCACCCCCCTCAGACAACCCCAAAAAAGGGTGTCTGCCGCGACAGGGCGCAAAGCCCCACCCGACTGGTAAACGGACGCGCGACCCACTTACATTCGGAAACCCGAATGCAACTCGACCCGAGGACGGGCCGAATCTAAGGGGGGGATATGTAGCAATATGGATGACCGTATTGTGACCCTAATTTGCAAAGACAACTTCTAACCCTTAACTTTCAATTTGGGAGTCCGTATTGGTCACGGTATCTACAAGATACGTATGACCAGAGGCACTTGCTTCTTGGGGTGGAGGGTAGATAGTGGTGTCTCCGAGGGTTTACAACGAGGGGGCCGACGGTGAGTCCACCGCCGGCCATGGTAGAACAACAAACCCCTCCCATTTGGGCTCCCATCTTGGTCCCGTGGCTTGCGCTCCAAGGACAGCAACCTTGGCCTCTCGGTGACGTTCGTGCCGATCCCCCTTGGTCAGTGTTCCCTGAGAGTGGGCGTGCGACGGTTACCTATTGTGCTACCCCTGCCTGTCTCACGAACGATGCCAGGCTTCTCGGGCGCGGCGACGGTCAACACCGTTCTGCCGTCGTGCAGCCACGAGATGGGGCAGGAGAACTTTCACACGGGTGGAGCGGTGGCGCCTTTTGCATCTGTGCTCTTCCCAAGCGCATTGGTGAGATAGTGCTGACGGGGTTGGAGAGCCAGGTAATGCCGCTCGAGTTCGTGGCGCGGCGGTTTGCGACGATGCCAAGACCCATCGTCTGCGACTTTGCATGTGAGACCCTCAAGTCGGCGTTAGTCCGGCTGCCCTATGTCCCGTGGTGGCTGGCGCTGAAGTGCGACCGCTTCCACTGGCGGGAGAACCACACTGAATGCTCCTGCGCTATGAGCCCTGACTCGTACGTGTCGATGGCTGGCGTCAACACCTCGTCGTGCGAGGAGCGCAATGCGCTCTCCCGCCGACAGCAACAACATGTGCGGCAGATGAAGCAAAACCAGTTCACCACGTTCACCGTGTACCAGCAGGCACTGCTCAACGCGGTGGCAATGCCCCGGGACTGCAACAGGCTCGGCGCGGCGCTGAAGTGGCCTGAGTGGTAGCGGCGGACCTACGTGGACGGCAGTGGTTGATGCGATGTCAAAGGGGGGTGGTGCAAGAGTAGACTGGTTCTGTCTTTGTGTTCTTGTGCTCGTAGTGCGCTGGCTCTCAGAGCATACAAGCAGTGACTATCGTTTCAGCAGCCATGCTTATTTCCAAATGGTCGCTCACAGCGTGAACGCGTCCGCGTCTGACCCACAAACATAGCTTGCCTTTCGTTCTCTACGCGCTGTTCACACAGGGATCGACAGATGCACATTCCATCGCCAGACAGTGGTCTTACCTTTGAATCCCACAGACGCGTAACCGGTGCTCATATGCGGCGAGAGCTCCATGGGAGGGGACACATCCATTTGGCGATCGCCACCCGCAGGGGCGGCGGCAAATTTGCATGAGGAAAGGAGCTGGTGGCGCCTGCAGTACTTGACAGCTATGGCAGGCGCTAGCAAAGCTGGGCGGGTGTCGGCGCTTGTCGACGTCGCCTGGCCTGGCGCGCCACCGGATGGCAGCTGGGATCGAAGGGTGAAGCGGTGCTCGGCTGAGACGGGCTGGAGTGCGGACGGGACAGGGAGCCCAGGATGGACAGGTGTGAGAGGGGGGGGCCTGGGGAGGATCCGGGGCAATGCCCTTGGAGGGTTTTCGGATCCGCACAAGCACGTGCCCTGAGGGGACGGCCCCTGGCACGGCCACGCGGAGGCCGCCGTGGCCAAGGCCTGCCTCGACCCCGGCAACTCACAATTGCACTCAGTTGGGGCCCACCGATGCCTTGCAGGCACTACTGCGTGAGGCACTTGGCTCGGAGTCCGCCGACTACCCCCTAGTTGCTACAAGACGTCCATGCCGCTCATTGACGGTCAGTCGTGGACATTGCTCGCCAGGTCTTCTTGTGGCAGAATTCGCCCCACGCAGGGGGTCAGAGCGCGCCATACTGGGACGGGGGACAGCCGGTCTGGCCCGTTCCTCTCTTTGCATTTGATCCCGACTCTCCCTAAGTCAGGGATACTTTGCTTGACAGTAAATCCAACGAGGATTTGAGGGTTTTCTGCATTTTATCGTCTTGGATTTTCGTGTGGCCTGGTGGGCAGGTGCTGGGGTGGGAGACTCTGAGTGGCGAGATTTTGAGGGACCCTGGGGGGATAAGGGGAGAGACAGCGGGGCTGGACCCTGCTTCCCCGTCCCGACGAAGAAACAGTTGGCCAACACACCATCTTCTTGTTTGTCAGTGGGGGGAATGCCCCACAACGTGGACAGCGTGTGCGCGACTTGCACTTCTTCCGGTGGCCGGACACGGGACGCAGCCCTTGTGCACCACCCCAACTTTGGTGCTGGGTGTGCGAGTTGTTTTTGCCACATATGGTGGATCAGAAGGGGACAGAGGTAAACTTTACCTCCGGGTGCACCCGGGTGTAGGGGGCCCTTCGTCTCAGAGGAACCGTGATCTTGGACTGTGTTGTACGGATCGTTAGCCAACATGGCTGGATCAGACCCCCCGTCGTCCGGGGAGTTCACGGGTGGCGCACGAACTTCAGTGCCTTTCAATACTGGTGAGACACAGGCAGGTGTACTTGGGGCAGCACAGGGACAAGAGGTCCCTCAAGACAGAAGACCTGGGAGTACCTGCGGGCAACTGGCCACCCCAACTCAGTCGGGAGCTCACTCGGGTGACACCCCCGATGATGGTTGGCCGAAGTCCGGCCACCGGGTGTCACATTCTACGGGAACGTCCCAAGGTGAGAGGACTGTCCCCGCGGGATCTACTCGGGTTGGAGCCATCTCTGGCATCGAGCCATCGCCAACTAGACTTTCAGAGGACAGCGGACCTCCGTTGGTCCGCGATGGGCTCGCGCCCTTGCCCCCGGTTGAGACCCCTGAGGATCGTGGTTCCCCCTCAGGTGGACTCCCGGAGGCTGACAGAGACTCAACTGGAGTCGAGAACCCTCTCCTGGCGGAAACTGTCCGTCTGGAGGCGACCGATGTGATGCGGCAGGCTTTCCCGGAACTGGTGGTCACGATGACGAATACCATATTACATCAGACTGTGGCGAGTTTGCCACATGGTCTCGATGTCCAGACCGGAGTGGGGCTCTCGAGCCCGCAGACGCCGGGAACACTACACCCTACGCCTGTATCTGGGCGTCCCGAACAGGGCCCAGCCCCTGTGACTCCCAACCGGGGCGTCACGGGGACGCCAGCACGTCGAACGCCGAATACAGGGGAGTCTTCTGTAGAGATACCGGGGGTAACACCTAGCCCGCCGGTGTTGACGGCAGAGACGGCTCAGTTCACCCCTCTGCCCTAGCGGCTGTTCTCTCATCGTGAGGTGCCGCCCAAAGTCCAGGTAGCCAACACGGTCCACCAGGGTATCTTTGACGGTGAGGTCTACGCCCTGAACAACAAGTCAGTGGCGTATGGCCGTGGTCAGGCCCGAGCTCTGGGCCGTGCCACGAAGAACGTAACTCACTCTTTTGGGCATAAAGCGGAGTGGGATGGAACTCCCCCCCTCCGTGTCATAGAGTTCCTACGTCGTTTTACAGAAGCCTGTGACGACAATGCCATAAGTGACAGCATGGCTTTCTATATGCTACAGGACCTTACCAAGGGCGACCTACGGGCAGAAATCATGTCCGTCATGCCCAGTTCCTCAAGTGGAGGAGCTGGTGAGGTGACGTCCTACCTAGAGCTCATCTCCTGGTTGATGAGGGCTGTGGTTGATGAAGCCGCGTCTGCTTTTCAAATCGAGGAGTTTACGCAGGCGCATCAGGAGGAGAATGAGGACGAGTTGTCCTTCGCGGACCGAGTCCGTAAGCTAAACAATCTTTGTGCCTCTCTTTACCAACAATCTGTGGTGAAGAGTCGCTTCGTGAAAAGTCTCCATTGGTCGGTCCGTATGGAGACCCGGTATCATGATACCTCGCAGGCGACACTGGCGGAGTTGGCCAGGTTTGCCTCCCGCAGAGGAGAGGCCTACCGCAAGCTGCGAGATGAGCAACGCCAAGAACGGCAGGCCGAGTTGGCCAAGGAAAGAGAGTGGCTTGCAAAGCCAACGAGCTACGGGAGGCGTGCCGGATCCGCAAGGATAAGGTGGTAGCCGTCGTGCGAGCTTCCCAAGGCAGCCTCACAAGTTCTCAAGTCAGGAAGACCCTCCCGAGAACGCAGAATCGGTGTTGGAACTGCAACGCTGATGGACACTGGGCTTACGACTGCCCTATGTTGAGTAAACGCATTCAAGAACTTGTTAAGAACGCAAGCAAGAAGACGGCAACGAGCGAAGTAAGCTCGCGCCGCGACGAAAGTGCGCGGCCGGTGGTAGCTGAGGCCACACCCTCGGCGGAAGAGGCGGGCACGTCGTCCTCGGACTCGTCGTCCTCCCCATCGCCTTCTGACTCTGATGCGAGGTCGGCGGGAAATGAGTCACTGCTGGAGCTGGTCGTCCGATGCTCACAGCGGCAGCCTCGGTCAAGCGCGTCCAGAGGACAAATCAAACCTGTCGCATACTGCGCCGACCCAAAGGGGTCCGCCCATCTCGGGTAGGACTGCCTAAGAGCGTTAGCCCACGTCGGGTCATCCTGGTGGTGACCGGAGAGACCTTCCAGGTGGCTGGCGGGGAGGAACTAGCCTCAGGCCCTGTGTGCTGCACCCGTGTCGTACTGGATACTGGCTAAGGCGCTTCCTTGATTCGCAAGTCGCTGATACCCAAGGAAGTGGAACCCCAACGTTCGAGGTCCAGGGCTTACTATATGATCGACATAAGTGGTGGGATAATGCCCATTGATGGTGCTGTGACCTTGCGAACTAGGCTGGGGTTCCAAGAGGTCGACGTTACCAATGGTGTGGTTGAAAACATTTCGGTGCGTCTTCTTCTGGGCACCCCATATGCGGTGACTCAGGTGCCTTTGATTTGTGGCCCTGAGTACTGGGTTAAGTTGATGAATGGGGAAACTATCCCCATCCTTGGTAAGGGCAAGTCTGTGGCTCCTGTCACAGTATCACAGTCGAAGCCTGTTTGTTCTGTGAGAGAAGGGCTTACTGCTACCTTGCATCTGGGCCGTAAGGTCACGTTGCCTCCCAACTGGGTGGGACACGTTGACGTGGTAACTGATTACACGGGAACGGGTTGGTGCACCCTAACCCCCGTCTTGCTCGTAAGCACCGAGTGGATTTTGCCCTTGGGGCACGATGGACTCCCAAGCCGGAGTCCCGTGGAGGGTCAAGGTGATGAACCTGAGCTCTTCACCAAAGTATTTCAGGTCGAAGGCCAAGTTCGGCTATATCGACGAGTACAGAGGTTCGGTGATAGCGGTCACCCTCAGCTCGGGACGAGGGAGCTCCTGGTGGCTGATATTGACTCAGTCGCCTGCTACCAGGCTGGCGTTGCGTACCCGTAGCCAGGCGTCGAAGTTTTTCTTGTACCAAAGTTGGGTACGGTCAAGGGCACCCTTGAGCTTAGGGATCATCTACGATAGCTTGGCCAACTAAGCTAGGTGGATCCGTTCTGCCGGTCGGCCCTTCGGTGTATTGTACCGAGTGCATCTACCTGGTGGCAGGGTGAGGCTTCCCACGCCCAGTGGCATGACGCACTCCAGTGGTGCGATGCTCGTGCTTCGTTGTGGCCTGGCATTGTATGCCAGGGTGAGTACGGACAGAAGCCTGTCTCAAGTGTTCGTGTGTTCGGCCTCGTAGCACTGTAGCATCTTGAAGTTTGTACGGTTGAACAGTTCCACCTGGCCGTTGGTCTGCGGGTGGTAGTCGGAAGCCCGACAAGGTTCGACGCCGAACATGCCCAGGACCTTGGTGCAGAATTTTGATGTCAGCTTAGCTCCGTCATCGGAGAGAAGTTGCTTCATTACTCCGCATGCACTCGTGCAACGGTCAGCCACTGCGTTCATGATGGTGTATGCCGTATCATCCGGGATGGCGGCTGCCCGTGACAGCTCAGTGAATCGGTCGCACATGACCAGCATGTGTCTGTTCCCCTCTTCCGTTACCGGAAGCGGCCCGAGTACGTCGATAGCGACTTGCTCGCTCGGTCCGTCGGGTGCGAATAGCTTCCTAGCAGACGCCTGCCTATGTAGACTCATGCGGTTTTGTTCACAGGGGTGGCATCCCCTTACGTGGTAGACCACGTCGACGGCCATTGCTGGCCAGTAAAAGAACTTTTGCATTGCTGCGAACATACGTGAACCCCGCGGATGTCCGGCTGTAGGGTTCTCGTGTTCCCGTTACATCACGGCCTTCCGTTGGGGTACGGGATCAACAATCTGGTGCCGTCCGTCGGCGGGTGCCCGTCGGTACATGAGGCCATCCTCATTCGCGGAGAAGATGCCGGCAATTCCTGCCCGGAGGTTAGCGCGATGGCCTCTACAGTCATCGTTATTCGCTTGTGCCTTGCGGAAGTCCGGGAGGGTCAGCGGGCATGGGCTATGGTCCTGGGTTTGGTCAATCATCCCTTGGGTGGCATTGCCCACCATGCATACCGGTACCGGGATGTCCTCGTCCAACGGCCGGGTGTCGCCGCTCGGTGTATCGAGACGGGATAGGGCGTCTTTGACATGGTGATTTGCTCCAGCCTTATACACGGTTCGGTAGTCGTGCTCGGCCATCTTCAGCCGCCATCGGGCTAGTCGACCATGGCTATCAGAATCCTTGTCACCAAGGTTAAATAGCCATCGTAACGAATCGTGGTCGGACATTACGATGAACCTGGATCCTTCCAGGTATGGGCGGAGCAGTTGTACTGCCCATATCACGCCGAGGCATTCGCGCTCGGTAGCATTTTAGTTGCGCTCAGCCGGGTTAAGAGTCCGGCTGAAGTATCCAACTGCATGTAGGTCTGTGATGGCGTTATCGGTACCGATAAGCGTCTCTCCCTTTACAGGCTGCATCCCACTTGTGTATCGCACGCATCGACATCAATGACGAAGGTCCCCGGTCTATGCGGTAACGAACGGACGGGTGGGGACAGCAGGGCTTGCTTCAGCGACTCGAACGCCTCCTCCGCGCTGACCGAGGGAGGTTGGAGCACCTTTGGTGAGGTTCTGCTTGTCAGAGCCGTTCACGGCTTGGCTAATCGAGCAAAGTCCTTGACGAACCGTTGGTACACGTTACACATTCCCAGGAAACTCTTGAGCTGCGTCTGGGTGTTAAGGAACCTGGCATCCCGGAGTGCCCGGGTATTGGCTTCGAGTACCCCGTTGTTTACCAGGGGTTATCTGGTGACCCAGACACTCAACCGTCTGTTGGAAGAAGGCGCACTTGTTAAGCCGCAAAGTTACCCCGGCGTTCCTCAGAAGGGTGAGCACTTCGTCAACATGTTGAAGATGGTCATCCATGTTACGTGGTAATACGATGACGTCATCGATGTACACTCAGCAGTTACACCACTTCACTCCCGACAGTATAATGTCGATGGCTCGCTGGAATCTGGCGGGTACATTAGACAGTTCGAAGGGCATCCTTAGGAGCTGGTACACTCCACTGTGACAGACAAACGCTGTCTTAGGGATATCTTCCTCCGCTACAGGGATTTGCCAGCAACCCGCATTGCAATCGATGGTGGTGATCACCGTGGCTTCCCCTAGGGAGGCGATGCATTCATCCATCCTTGGTAAATGGTATGAGTCCTTCTTGGTTACCTAGTTGAGGCGTCGGTAATCGATGCAGAACCGAGGGTTTTGATCCTTCTTCGGTACGATGACGACTGGGCACCCCATTCCGACATAGAAGGTCGAATCATCTTGGCTTCACTCATCCTCTTTACTTCCCCCTCAACGATCTCTCTTTTTAAGGGTCCCGCTCGGCGCGGTTGCGACCGCGCGGGTCGTGCGCCTGGTACCAGGTCGATCGGATGTTGGGTTGCCCAGTGGTGCCCAAGGCTCCGCCAAGCCACATGCCGTCGTGCTTCTTCAGCATTCGTCATACTCTTCGGCTACCGTAGGGGGCAGGTGGTCGAGGTCGGCCTCGGCCAAAGCCTTGAGGGCTTCTTGGTACTTCGGTGAATTGTCCGCCGTGACTGATGCTGTTGAGGATTCCCCGACGTCGGGGCCCTCCCGTGCGGGGGTCTCAACGACTGCCAGTGCCACATGTTGTTCCACTTGCCCGTCCTCGTCGAGGGTGAGGATGTCTCCTTCATAGAGCTCGGCCATCCCGAGGAGGGTCCCTTTTGGTAGGGTAACTGCCTTGTTGCGATAGTTCGCCATGACCAGCAGTGACGCCCCACTGCCGGGAGGTGTATTGTGGCAGTATTGACCCCAGGTAGGGCGGCAGCACGTGCCATACAAGGGGCGGCAGGCAGCTAGCCTGACCCGTTTCTCCCCATGCCTTTGGGTCCATATTCCCTAAGTTAGGGATAGTTAGCTTAGTAGTAAATCCAACGGGGATTTGAGGGATTTCTGCATTTCATCGTCTTGATTTTCGTGTGGCCCGGTGGGCAGGTGCTGGGGTGGGAGATTCTGAGTGGCGAAATTCTGAGGGGACCATGGGGGGATAAAGGGAGGGACAGCGGGGCTTGGCATCGCTTCCCCGTCCCGACCAAGAAACTGTAGGTTCACAGACCATCTTCATGTTTTGTCGTGGGGGGTTTGCTCCACAACAGGGATAGAGTTTGTCCAACTTGCACTTCTTCCGGTTCCACTGACACAAGAGGCAGCCCTTGCGCACCGCCCAAACTTGGGTGCCGTGTGTCCGAGTGGTTTTTGCCACATTTGTGCGACAGAAGTTTGTCCGTGACGTATTGGCACCTCGTGCGGATATCCGCACATAATTTGGGCACGCCCGCGAACAGGATGTCCCGTAGCTCACCCTCCCTGAGTAGTTTCCTCAGCTCTTAGTCGAGCTTTTCGGTCCTGCGTTGGAACATCTCCTCATCCTCCCAGCTCTGGGCGGTGGCCGTGCGAAGGGCCCGGTAGTGGTCCTCGCACTTGTCCTCAATGAGGTAACTGCTCAACAGCTCCTTGAGAATCTCACGGTAATCCACGGGGGTGGTTGCGACTCTCATCCCCGGCATCGAGGATGCCTCGCGAAGGATGCCTCGTACCGGTTCATCAACGAAGAACGGGAGGTTCTCCAGTGCTAACCCTTGGTTGATGAGCGCTTTGTCTGCGGCTGCCTTGAAGCTAGTCAAGAGGCCGATGACCGCCAGTGGTCGTCCATTTGGGCCCCCGAACATCGAAACTCCCTTCATCAGGGTCAGCATCGATCGGCTAGCCCGATGCGAAGTATGAGGCATCGATTCTTGTACGAGTGTGGTACGGTCCTCCAGACAATAAAGTTCTGGAGTCAGCAACGAACGGAAGACTTCATTGACAATTTCCGTGTCCGCGTCCTGGATATCCAGTCTCTTGGCCAGTTGGTGAGTGAACTCATCCGACTCCATGCGCTTGAGTAGTGGTCGCCTCGGGCTCCCGAGTCGCTTGGCCTCATCCATCTTGAGGATGCTGGAAGGGGGTACCCCCCCGGCCAATGGGCGATTCCGCTCCGGCATAAGTATCTCCAGGACCGTGTCCGTGGAGCCCGCTCCGGGTGCTCCGAGCGTAGCGCTCCGTGTGGCTACGTTCCAACTTAGCTGACGAGTCTGTCCCGTACCCCGACCTGTCCGGGGGTTGCTCGAGAGTCGATACACCGGGGACAACCCCGGTGGACTCAGAGGTCAGTCTGGCCGGTTCAAATCGTACCGGCGTGGGGGGAATACGACGGGGGCCCGTCGTGTGGCGTGTTGACATCAACACTGCCATTGCGTTCTCCATGCGCTCTTGACGTGGGTCGAGTCCGGAAAACCGTTCCTCGATGCGAGCCAACGATGGCATCAGGGAGTCCTCCGGTGAGGGAGGCGGCGGAGTGATCTCCGCCGACGACAGTAGAAGCGGGCCCCCGCCTCCTGACGTCCGTGCCGTCCCGAACGTAGTTCCGGGTACGGTGAGCACCGGCGTCTCAATGTTGTCGTTCGGGTGACCGATACCGGTTCCCGTGACTACCTCCGGCGTCGGGATCGATCCCGATCCGTCCTCTTGAACGTTCCCCGTCTCTCGAACAGACATCGTCACAATCAGTCAACCAACGTAACGGTCACCACAAAAGAGAGAGCGAGGGGGTAGGTCCGGAGGGAAGTAAAAACTCAACACAGTCAGCCGTCACAATCAATCCAATCAGCAGATCGCAACACTACGGATACAAGAAACGGACTGGCTCCCTATCCGTGTGCCAGGGCCGAACACGGCGTCACCACTAGGGTGACAGAAACCCGTCCCCTGCAGCTCCACCAATGTAGCACCATAGGGAACCGTCGCACGTCCACTCTCAGGGAACACTCACCAAGGGGGATCGACACGAACGTCACCTTAAGGCCAAGGTTGCTTTCCTAGGAGCGCAAGCCACGGGACCAAGACGGGCGCCCAAATGGGAGGGGTTTGTTGTTCTACCATGGCCGGCGGTGGACTCACCGTCGGCCCCCTCGTTTTACACCCTCCGAGATACTACTAACTACCCTCCACTCCAAAAGGCAAGTCACTCTGGTTAGATGTCACTCGGAGATACTGTAACCACAGTGGCCTCCCGACTTGAAAGTTAAGGCTTTGACGTAGCCCCCTATATGAGGGTCGCAACACGGTCATCCGTATTGCTACAATACCCCCCCCGCACTGCTTCCAGAGACCCTACACCCCAGGTCACGTGCGAGCCAATTACATTCCAGGCCAGCGGTGCCAGCAGGAGTCTCACCGCCCCCCTCCCACGGATCATCCCAGCCAGCGGGGCGCTGGCCCTCGAAGCAACTACAGCCACAAATCCGTTCACAATGCAGAACTTCGACAATAACGTGGCCCCCGTGTATGGGAAGGATAAAACCCATACAATTGGATTAGGCTTACGCTTATTCAAACCCGGTATCCTATCGGGATTCCGGTTTCGGGCTCGGGCCACCCCGTTCCCGGGTGAGCCGAATAATCCCGACGGGACCCACCGACTGGGGGGCCATGCGGATTGCCGCGTGGCCACCCATTGAGGGCCCCACCTGTGTGTACCGGTGGCACCGTTTCCCACTGTATCGGCTGGGCTGTGCCCCGGCGCGAGTGTCGGGGGATCCCTTGGATCCCCACACGCACGCAGTGGTAGGCATGTGCTGCACGCCCCTTTTTGAGAGGCGTGCAGGCGTGACACGCCCGAAACACGCCCTAAGCACGCCCCCAATACTCATCCCGCCCCTGCAAGCCCCAAGAATCTACTGCTGATTCCCCCATACATGCAAGAATTACTCACAAGCCCGGCCGCGGAAGGCCCTGCCCAGCACTGGGCACAGTCCAAAACAAGTGTCGAGAGTTGGCAGCTGCCAGTGAAGCTCGGATGGGTTGGTCGTGGTTCCCGCCAGCACGTCCACGGCAATCACAGTCGACGTGCCGGCATCTGTCCCGCTGCCGCCGCCCCCCCCACCGCTGCCGCCGCCCCCCCACCCCCGTGAGCGGGGCGCAGGTCGACACGTGGCGGCGCAGAGGACCGCGCGCGAAGCACGTCAGCGTCAGGATCGGTGACGGGCGGCGCCGGCCCGGGCGGTACCAGCCGGCGTCGCTAGAAGGGCCAGCCACGCAGACGCGTCCAGAGGCTCACGCGGGGGCCACGGCCAGCGCGGCCTTTTAGACAGCCTTGGGCACACGGGGCGAGCACACGGGGCGACCCCGTGTGAACCAATCCCAGGAAGGCTGACCATCGTGTGGTCGCTGTAGATAGACTCCGTCGTCGAGGACACCCACAATACGCCAGGATGCCACTGTAGCGAAACATACGAGCTGTTGTACACGGTCTATCTCACTCAGGCTTGTGTGATAGCCAGTCGGTGGGCGTACGACTGGCAATGGCTCTTGCTGGTGTTCTGATCAGACGGCTGACATGGCAGCGCTCTGATGGCTTGGCCACGCACAGATGACCTAGCCCTGCACTGATGACTTGGCGGCCTGCCCCAGACACGGCGCCGGGTGGCCTCTCTCTTGTGTAAACACATCACGTTGGGAGTACAGGAGACTGGGTGCATGTCCTTGGGCGCTGCCGCTTGTTGAAAGCTACTGTGAGCCGCTCTGATATGGCGCTGAGCGCAACAGTAAACAATGAAACAAGGCATAGCTAGCCTCCGACCCCCCGCTTTTGCTTCCCAGAGATCGACTGCTGCGCGGGTCGCGGTTGCCGTGCACGTGTGCAAAACGTCACTTCACAGTACTTGACCTCGATGACCAGGTCCAGCATGGGTGCCCACGAGCTCTGAGCGGCCACGAGCTCTGAGCGGCCACCTCCACCGCGTGCTTGCCTTTGCGCACTGCCCCCCCACGACGTCCCCACCGACATTGGCATCTCCTCGGCGCCGGCCGTTCGCCCCTGTTGAGCCCCCCGTTAGGTGCGCACCCTTTCTCCTACCTCACCCTGCCCACCGGCGCTGCCATGGACGAGGGTAACGCACTCCCTGCGACACAAGAGTCGGAGAACGCAGGCGCGCTCACCCCGCGCCGAGCTTTTTCCTTCCACCTGCCCTCCCCCGATGGGACCGAAAACAGGGACCGGTAAGAGGACGGCGGCGGTAGTGCCGCTACCGTCCCTCGAGATGGTGGTTGGCCGCGCGGAGCTGGCCAGCCTGCCGTCGGGGCCTACGCCGCGATGATGGGCGTTTCTGGCCGTCAAGTCGTCGGGGGCGGCGCTTCGACGAGCCGTGACGGTGGCACAGTCGGCGGGGGTGGTGCTGGTCCGGCCAGTGGGAGCGTACCTGCCGTCGGGGTTGGTGGTGCAGCGGACGGGGGTGGCCGCCTACTCCGTGGTAGCGGCTCTGGTGCATCTGCGCTGGACGCGCTGGTTGGTGGTGAGAACACAGCGCTGCCTTCCTCTGTGGCCGACACAGGCCGTAAGCGCGAGAAGATAAATCCCGTTTGGGGCTTCTTCTTGGAGGGTGCGCTGCTCTGGAGCCAGAACTAGCGGTACCGGCAAGCGTTTCGCCTTTTCTTCGAGGAGGCGACAGGCGCTAAGGAGCCTCTCTAGGGACGGACGGACCTGATGCGCAAGCACATGATCGGATGCAGGCACGTACCGCGAGACCACGAGGCGATGACCTGCGCCTGGGCGGGAGCCGATGTGGCCCGGAAGCTTCTAACGAGCAGCAAGGGCTCCGGCGCTGCCAGCTCCGAGGCCGCGACGGTCGTGCCGATGGACGCCCAAGTCGCCCGCCCTTTCTCCGCGTCAATGACCCGAAAATTTGAGCAGGAGCTTTTGGGCGTGCTGCTGTACTGCTCGATAACCTTCAACATCCTCGAATCGACGCCCTTCCGTGCCTTCCTCAAGAAGTGGGTGGCTGGCATGAAAGCTGTACCCAGCCGTCGGTCGACGTCGACCACTGTGCTGCAGCGCGTTCTGTCGGGCGTGGCGGCCATCTCCACTGCCGCGTATGCCAAGGGCGTGTACGTGGCTCTCTTCTTCGATGACTGAGAGATCAGGGGGGCGCGTAAGCGCTTGGACATGCTAGCTAGTTGGGTCGGTCAAGCGGACGGGGCTCTTGGCATGCACTTCCGGGGCACCACAGATATCACCTCGACGGCCGAGACGGCGGCGCTGGTCCAGGCCGAGATCGAGCGAGAGCTGCAAGCGGCGGCGCAGGACAACGACTTCCACTTCACGCTTCCGTCAGGGCTGCCCAATGACTTGTGCCGCTCCATGGTGATTGGATTTGTGAGCGACTCGGCGAGGCCCAATGTTGGCGCCAAGCAGGCGATCAGCGGGCTGCACCCGTCCCTGATGATGGTCGCGTGTTTTGCACACGAGCTCAACCTCGTCACGGGATTTGTGGTTAACCACCCCTCGATGCTCTCCGCGGCGACCAGGATGAGCATGGTGGTCAAGTTCTTCTCGCAGTTCACCATGTGGATGGCCATGCTGGAGGTCTCCATGGATGAGTGCAACGGGCCGCGGCTGAGTTTCGTCAAGCGCGAAAAGACGCGGCGGTACTCCCACTGTGGTATGGTCCGGAGGATCCTGGAGCTGAAGGGGGCGCTCGTCGCGTTCGGGAACAAGCACAACGACGACGGGTCTCGTCTAGGGACAAACCACGGGGCTGAGGTGGTGGAACTGTTGCGCAGTCGACTGTATTGGCACATTGCCGAGGCGATGTCCAGGACGCTGTATCCGGTCGTCATTGAGATCGGGCTAGTGGAGCGGCGTGGCAGCGGCTTGGCGGACGTGTGCGCATCCTACCGGCAGCTCTACGCGTACTTCTTGCAGCTGAAGAAGGAGACGGCTTCTGTGTCGCCGAACGGATCGGCCGCAACGTTGGCGCCCCTGTTTGCGATAGCAGCTCACCCATCTGTGTACGCCGTGACGCTCCAGCTGTGCACGTCTGTGCTGCGCCACTTACTTTGGCGATTGGACAAGTACAACAAGGCATCCTTTCTGGTGCTGGCGCACGTGGTGGGCCCGGTGCGGCACACTTCTGGTCTGCAGGTGGGACCTCGCAGCTACACCCGGAGCGCGCAGCTATTACCGATGTTCCTGGCGCTCGCCTCGCGGTTTAAGCTCCCCAGGTCCAGCGCGGCGACTGCGGAGCACGACGCGCGCGCCACCGTATAGACCTTCATGGCCTACTTGGTGGGCGGGCCTCAATCGGTCATGGCTTCCCACATGGGCGGCGGACTGGGCACCACGGGTCGAGTGTGTGCCATTTTAAGCTGGCGTCTATGTTTCACCTTCGCGAGAACTCCCTTGGCAGAGGTGGCCTGTCGTCTGATGTCAATGCCGGCGCACGCCGCGGAGCTGGAACGAGTCTGGTCTGGAATAGGCCTGGCCAACACACCCACCCGCAGCCGCTTCGACACTGGGCGTCTGACCAAGATGACCAAGATGTCTCTACGCATGCGGGCAGAGGTGGCGGCCGCGGCGACCACTCGATCGAAAGTGGTACCGGGGAGCAGGATGCAACGCGACGCGGGCGGTGCTGATGAGCGTAGAGCGCCTGTGCCAGCCGACGGCGGGCCAGGCCTAGCTTTCACCGACCCGAGGGACAACACCGACGGCGCAGCGGACGTGGGTAGCGAGGTGGATGCGGGTTTTGACTTGGAAACCGCCGCCAAGAAACTGCAGGAAATGCTAGATGCAGAGCGGGCGCTCTGCAGTGGGCCGGACGGGGACCCGCCAGCAGGTGAGGATGCCGACGAGGGCGCCGCTTCCCCGACGGAGTCTTTGACGGCGGTGGATCTTATCGGCGCGTGCCAGCCCTTCGTGGAGCAGGCGGTGTCCGTTGCCGGGGGGGGCGAGCAGACCGGCAGCACTGGCGACCGCGCGCGTGATGGCGGCACGCCTGACGGTGGCAATGCGGGCAATGGCGGTAGCACCGCCGCCGCGCCTGTCGCTGGGCAAAGGCGTGCTCACGCATCCGCCGCGACGGTGGACGCGCGGGCTTTGCTCAGCCGTGTGTTTGACGCCGCGTGGTACTTGGCCGATGCGAAGAGAGTGTACATGCTGCGTCACGCGGAAGGTCAGAGAGAGGAATAGATCTTTGGACGGCTTTTCCCTCCCTGCCGCCGTCGCACGCGCTCGTGTCTGCATGATATGCGGTCATCCTTGTAAAATCCCGCGGGAATGCCGTCCTGCAAAATATATAAAACAAACGTACTAAAATCATACATTAAAATACTTCCATAACTTCATGACTGTAATGTTTGCTTACAGTGGCATCCTGGCGTATTGTGGGTGTCCTCGACGACGGAGTCTATCTCCAGCGACCACACGATGGTCAGCCTTCCTGGGATTGGTTCACACGGGGTCGCCCCGTGTGCTCGCCCCGTGTGCCCAAGGCTGTCAAAAAGGCCGCGCTGGCCGTGGGCCCCGCGCGAGCCTCTGGGCGCGTCTGCGTGGCGGGCCCTTCTAGGTACACGATTAAACGAGTTTGAGTTCGAGGCTCGATTGCACTGGTAGAATCGCTGTTCGAGGCTCAGAGGGTCGAACTCGGATACACTGCGCCACCGACCGGCCGTTGGGGCTGAGTTCGAGCATCGCGTGGGGCCGCCCCCGGTCAGCCCAGCTGACCTGTGCATCCCGCAACTCCCCGTTCGACCCGTCATCACTCCTCTCGGTACTGGCCTGTAGTTGACACGCGCGGTCGTACCCACTCGTTCTTCCGGCATATGCGACCGGGCGCGCAACCGCCCGCAGCCGCGCGCGCTGCTGCGCGCTGCTGACCGCCGGCACTCGCCGTTGCCTCGTACTGCACTCGGTTCGCGCCAAGAACGGCGCGGGTCGCGTGCCCACCGCCGCGCCCGCCCGCGCCGCCGCGCCCGCCCCCGCCGCCGCGCCCGCCCCCGCCGCCGCGCCCACCCCCGCCGCCGCGCCCGCGCCCGCGCCCGCCCCGCGCCCGCCACCGCCCCCGCTCCCACGCGAACCAGCCGCCTTCTCCCGCGGACGGCGTCCCATTACTCTCGCCTACCCGGGTTCTGGCACGCCACCGCGGCGGGTGCTGCCGGCTGCTGGGCACGGCTGGGGGAGGCTGGATTTCGGCGCGGCCGGGCGCGGCCGCTCCCACCGCCCGCGGCTAGCCGCCGCCGCCGCCCGCCACCCACCACCACGTGCCGCTGCCGCTGATTGCCGCCACTCGCCACCGCCGGCCTCAGGCGCGGTCGGCTGCTAGGCGGGGCCGGGGGGGGCTGATCTTTGCCGCGGCGCGGCGCGGCTGCTCCCATGGCTCGCAGCTGGCCGCCACCGGCGCTGGCCGCCCGCCACCACGCGCCGCTGCCGGTGCTTTCCGCAACTCGCCAACGCCTGCCGCAGGCGCGATCAGCTGCTGGGCGGGGCTGGGGGGGGCTGAACTTCGCCGCGGCACGGCGCGGCTGCTCTCGTCGCCCGCACCTGGCCGCCAGCGGCGCTGGCCGACCGCCACCACGCGCCGCTTCCGGTGCTTGGCGCCACTCGCCACCGCCTGCGGCAGGCGCGATCAGCTGCTGGGCGGGGCTGGGGGGGGCTGAGTTTGCCGCGGCGCGGCGCGGCTGCTCCTATCGCCCGCGGCTCGCGGCCACCGGCGCTGGCCGCCCGCCACCACGCGCCGCTGCTTGAGGTTGCCGCCACCGTGGCCAATGTGTCCGCGAGCGCTGCGGGCGCCGTCTTGGCTGGTGTGGTCACGCTCTCTCTGGCGTAGGCGAGCACGCTGCAACGCATGGCCGTGGCTGTCGCGATAGCTGCCCCCACTTCCGCCGCCGCCGCTCCACTGCATCGCCATGACCAGCTTGAATAGCACTTTTGCATGCTCCACCATGCAACTGCGGCGGGTCGCCATGTGTGCTCCTGAGGCTCCTGAGGCATGCCCTTAGTATTCTTATCACAGCTTGCACAGTAGGAATGGTTTTCTTTCTTATGAACCTCTCTCTGTCTTGCCCACAACATTAACAAAGTTCTTCCTGTACCACCTCGGCCATTTGCTCTCCGATAGCTTCGTCTCGACATCTCGATACATCGCTATGACGTTGGATAGTGCTTGCTGATAAGTGGTGAACGTGATGACGTTGTCTTGGTTCATCAGCCGCAGGTGGTGCTCTTGTCTCCTGGAGAGAGCGTTTCGCTCTTCCGAGGACGACGTGTTGATGTCGTCCATGTCCACCTATAAGTCCGGGTTCCTGGCCTTTGAGCACGCCAGGTGATTCTTGAGCCTGTGGAAGCGGTCGACCAAGAAGACCACAACCCCGCCGACGTAGGGAAAGCGGCGCAACGCCGACTTGTGGGTGGCGCACGAGAAGTCATACACCACCTTGCAGGGTAGCCGCCTGCAGCGCTGCACGATAACCTCAATTGGCATTCTTTGGCTCTCGCCGCCGTCCAGCACAACGACACCGACGCACTTCGGGTGGGCGCACGTACAGGAAGCTCCAAAGGTACCACCGGTGTACCTATTCTCTTTTCCCATCAAGTGGGAACACTCGGGCTCGTCGGTGGCCGCCGCGGCGTCACCGAAAAAGGCCGGGATGGGGCGAACAATGAGGAAGCTGGGCGCCCACACGCCGGTCCGAAGAAAATCCTCCGTCTCGTCATTGGGGATCCCATACGCCTCATTGAACGATGCAATCGATGCAGGCACGTTAAGCCACGTCGCCGAGAACTGCTCAGGGGTGAAGGTCTTCGCGTCAGGAGCACACGCCATGTGCGCTTCAGAGAAGGACGGCAGGTCAGGCTGAGGGGGATGGTTGCGGACTCCGTTACGAGCAATAGGATCCGCGCCTGGAGCACCCTCCGCACAAGCCGCAGCTACGAACGACTCGTACGAGTCACCCGTGCTCTTCAGGGCCTGGAGCACGTCGGCAAGAACGATGCACAGTCCCTGGTCGCGTAGGAACGCAGGAGCCAAGCACGCAACCGCGCCTCGCAGCAGCCTCAGGTTGCAACCATCTTCGCGGTCCAGCGCGTCCACAAGCTTTTCGGCAGTGAAGTTCCTGTCGACCAACACGTCGTGGATGGCAGTGATGGCGGCCCAGTGGATGTTGGGAGACCACACGGAGTACGGGTCCACCGTCAGCGCTCGCACAAAGTCAACAATCTTGAGGGTGGCCGCCGCGGTTGTGGGGATCTCTCGGCGAAGGCGAAACACCATGTCAGCCTTAAGCTTGGTACCTTTTTCACCACCAGTGTTGGCCAGAGCGGGCTTGCTAAACTGCTCCGCATAGCGTTGAAGTGGGGCTAGACTGTCCCAATAAGGTGACGACGCGGCCCGTGTCTCCTCCGTGTCGGACTCGAACTCATCTGCCGACGACAAGTCGTCGTCGGACTACTGCACCCCGTCGCTTTTCTCGGACCGGTCGTCCGCGACATTAGCGCCATTACCGTCGCGCCCCGCACCCGGCGCAGGTCCCGCGTCTGCTTGGAGGTCGTTGAGTCGGCAACATCGCGCAGCTGTGAGGGGAGCATCCTCGTCGGGTACGCGCTCCATCGCGACGCCGGGGCCAAGCTCTGAAGACAAGGGCGCTGTGGTCAGAACAGCTCCGATTCGCTCCATAAGGAGTGATGGCACGCGGCGGCGAAGATCCCCATTGGCAGCAACAATCTGCACAGAGAGGGACCTTGCCAGCTCGTCGCACTGAAAACACCGGCGGAGGAACACCGTCAGCTCGCGCCGCACGCCACCGTCTATAGATAAGCACCAACCCCTGCCCGTGTACGACGCCGTATGCCCGTGCGTCGTGGCGCCCGCGAAGCTTTCCACCTTGCCGTCAATCTCCACGTCGCCGAGCAGCGCGGCTACCGCCATCACGTACCCACGGATGCCACTGACGGTGGTGACTGTCTTTGAAGACCCGATCGGGGTGGCGGTGGACGAGTTGAACACAGCACCGAGGGCCTTCGCGAGAGCCGCGTCGGTCACCAAATGGGCATGCAAGCTGGCGCGTGGGATGGCACTTGTCCGCACAAGGTAGCGCTTGAATGGGCGCTTGTACTTGGTCTTGTAGCCCAGCTGCAGTCCGTCGAAACAGATGATATCAAGGCAGCCGTCCTCTCCAACGCATTTTGAGCACGTCGAAACGTCCAGCGGCAAGCCCTTGATTACCAAGGAGAGGTAACGGATGAGACCTTTCCGCAAGGTCGTCATGCTGCGTAGGCGGCACGACTCCTTAGTGTACTTAAGGGCGGCCGTAAGCTCAATGAAGCCCTCCCGGAGATAGGAAGAGGACCGCAATGATGGGCCGTTCCTCGACAGGTTCACGGCTAGCTCAAACAGGAAGGCCTCCGAAAAGGCGAGTACGACGACACAAAGACGATCCCGTGCTCTCGCCCGTCTGGAAGGTCTCGCAAGCGGCACATGTAGCACCTCCGCGAATAAACCCTTGCAACCGCAGCACGGTCGTCGAAGTCAATGCGGCACTCATGGGCAAAAGGCAGCTGGCCAGCGCTGGGGCCTACGTCGCAGTACGGACAGAGAAGACGAGCAGGGTACTCCACCTCATTAGCAGTCGAGCGTGCTGCTGCAACAAGCTTCAACCTGGTCTCCTGGGCGACGGCGGGTGGCACAAGATCCCGCGGAAGCTGCGAACGGTGCCCCTCGAAGAACCGCGACTGCAGCACGTAGGAATTGAAAGGCGGGGGGGGGCTCGCCGTCAGGGTCATCGGGGTAGCGGAGGGCGGAGTCGCCATCCTCCTCTGAGTTCGCGCCGCCGTCTTGTCAGTGCTCCGCAACGTGAGCGGCTGTACTCCGGTGGCCACAAGACGCGTCCGAGGTAGGACAAGACAAACACACCTACTTCTTGAAGACCGTCTTGCGCACCACCGCGTACGGCCAACTCCCTTGGCCCATGAGCACGACGCAAAGGCCGGACCCGTACCGCACTGCAGTTCCAGGAACAGAAGAAGCCCGACGTACAGACACATCGAGCACGTACAAAACCTCCCCGACACGCATTTCCGATGCCTTCAGCACCAGCTGCATCGCCTCATCAATGTACGGCTGAAAGCTGCAGCCCTGGTCGAGGCAGCGTTCTTGTGCGCTGCAGCAGCACGACACTCCACCCTTGCCGTTGGCGTCAAAGGTGATCGCGACAGCGTCATCCTTGCAGAAGTCAGTGAACAGGCGGCGCTTCCCCAGCTTCAACAGCATACCATAGCTGCCGCTCCTTCCTATCATCCATGCACGGGTTCGCAAGGCCTTGGCCGTCACGTGCAAGCAGCGCTCACGCAGCCTCCTCAGGCCCATCACATCGCGAGTCGAGACGCCATCCTTGTCGAAGTCGGCGACAAGATTACCGTGCAGCTCGGTGCAAAGCATCGAAACAAACACATCCACGAGCATGTCGCGGGGGTAGAGACCCCCACCACGACGACGGCCCGGGCCCGTTTGCTGCCAACCCTTGTTCCTCCCATTGCGCTCCACGCGCTGCCCAGAAGATGTGGTCTTGCGACGTGGAAGCGCCGCGGAGGGGCGGCGACCTAGGTTGCCGAAAGCATCCCGGAGTGCCTTGTCACCTCCACACTTCCACAGGAGCTCAGCGGCCCGAACGAGCTGTATGGCACTCGACGCAGGTCCAGCGGAAGATGAGCTTGCAGAAGGGGGCTCGTCTCCCTGCCCCAGTGAAGCGCCTGACGGGGAGGCTGAGTAGAGTCCTCTGGACACCATGCCCTGAGCGGACACAAACTCCATGGGTGGGATTGGATCGCCGGGATCAAGCTTGAAAGGACCACCAGAGCTCGATCCAGCTCCTAGAAGGGCACAACGCAGGATAAAGATGACGACCTGAACAGGAAGCGCCACCGAAGATATCACAGTAGAGAGTACGCCAGTAGAACGAAAGAAGACATGGCTCCGTTGACCAGCCATCGTACAGGTCCAGCCTGTAGTTGAAGAGGGAGAGGGACGCAAAAAAAACGTGGGGCGCTGCCGCGACGGCAGGTACAAGGGTGGCAGCGCGCCGCCCAGTGCACGAGGGAGGCAGGAAGGGGCAGCGACGGGATGGGGGGCCGGCACCACGCTGGCGCGCGGCGGGAGGGGGACGCCGCATTGGGGCGCAGCCGCCACGGCAGCGACAGTGGTGGCAGCGCTCCGCCCGATCCACAAGGAAGGCGAAGTAGGCAGACCATGCGGTGGGGCGCCGGCACAACGATTGGGTTGGGCGCCGGCACCGCGGTGGCGTGCGGCGGTAGGGGGACGCGACAGAGGGGCGTCTCCGTCACGGCAGCTGCAGTGATGCCCGCGCTCAGCCCAGTCCACGAGGGAGGCAGAGAGGGCCAGTGACGGGGTGGGGCGCCAGCACCACGGGGGCCTGGGGAGGGAGGGGGACGAAACAGTCGGGCACTGCCGTTACATCCCCTACCGGAGTGGCAGCGCGCCGCCCGATCCGGGAGGGACGTAGAGAGAGCCAGCGACGGGGTGGGGCCCCGTCGCCACGGTGGCGTGGGGAGCGAGAGGGACTCCAAAGCGGAGCATCGCCACAGCTGCAGGAACTGCGACAATGGTGCGACGCTCACTCAGTACGGGGGGAGGGAAAGCGCCCCGGTGCGGCATCACCGCGACGCCGGTGACCATCGTCAATATCGGTGGATGCGGAGGGGGCGGTTCAGCGGTTGGGATGCTGGTGGGCTGCCACCGCGGCAGGTGCACTACGTGGGCCGTTGCGAACGCGAGCCAGCGGTGCGTGTCCCATTCGCAGCCGCTCAATCAGCTGCCAGTCGCAGGCATGCCCGGTGCGTAGGTGGGAGAGGACGAGTGTGGGGCTGTGGCGTCGGTGGTGTGGATCACGCGCTCCGCCGAGATAACTAACGTGCGCTCTCTCAGCCGAGCCCAACCGACAGCAGCTCAGCTTCAATTGCTGGTGAAAATGCCACTCGTCTGGGAGTTGTGTCGACATGCCACGTGTCATCCACCACGTTGCAACACATCTCCAGCTGTCCCAAGACTCTCCGCAGGGACAACGTTTACACGCTATAGCGTGCCATATGCGCTTCATAGAAGCTCGTTTGTACTCCATCTCAGAGCTTTTTTGTGCATCTGCGTTCACAGAGCTCGCGTGATACGTGCACCTGGCGCCTGTGAAAGAAATCGCAGCGTCAAATGAGCATGCCTGAAAGAACCTTCGTGAACCCTCCCGCATGCCATCTAGCAGCCTGCCCGCCATGGCTCACGAGGGACTCGTTCACTCGAAACCGAGAAGCACAAAAAAAAAAAATAACAAAGGCTCTGTGGGACCTTTTGCGTGTCCTGGGACGTGTGGTGCTGGCCGTTAAGCTCTGCGATGCCTCGTTCGTGCAGTATCAGCAAAGGCATCTGGGTATTAGGCAGCAACGACTCCCACGTCCTGCTGCCTTCGCTGTCATGACACACTGTCCTCCTACTGGAAATGGTCGAACAGCTGGTCCACCAGGGCTCACTCAGATACCAGTGGCCTCCGTCGGGAGGAGTCGTGGCGGCCCCAAGCGCCATCGCAGATAGGCTAGGGTAACGGTTAGGGGTTATGTGATGACGGTTACGGTTAGCCAGTGGCCACCACACGGGGGCGTTGACAACTTCTGATGATGCGATATCGGTCTGTGTATTGAAGGCTGTGACTGCGTGGCTTTCAGCGTCTTGATGGGGGAATGCCGGGGCTGGCAACCGGGACGGGAGAGAAGGGTGAGCGGCAGCTCCACCGTCACAGGAACCATGACGATGTGGAGTGAATACCAGACAATAGGGACCGCCTTATTTTCATCCTTCTGCTGCCGGGAGCTGCTGCTGGCTGCAGGAACAATGACTGAAAGAGATTTAGCCATTGCTTGCGAGTGGGCCCAACACCAGCGGCACTGCTACTCCTGTACAAGCAGATAAAGCTCGGCTGTGACAGTGGCCTCCGGGCAGCGGGAGCTGCTGCCTTGGTGGGCGTGCATCAGGCTTCACTCAGGCCAGGTAATCATGAGTGCGGCGGTACCCGCGGCGACGCCGGCACCAGCTACGGTGGCCGCGGCAGGTGGTCGCAGCAGCGGCGCCCGCCGTGGCGGCTCCGTCGGCAGCCACAGTGAGCGTGACAGGCCGCCGCCTCTGCCGCGGCCTCCGCCGCGGCCTCCGCGTTGCCGCCGTCAGTACACACGGTAGCCGTGGCGGCCGCGGCGGCAAGCTAGCGACGGCTGCTGGCTGGGCGGACATGGATCAGCTCGCATCCAGGGACGTTAGTTGCAGCTGTGGCGGCCACCGCAGCGGCACCAGCAGCATCCACGGTTTCCATTTCGAGCGCGGCGGCAGAAAGGCGACAGCTACCGTCGCGGCGGGCGCGGACCAGCAATAGGAGTGGCAGGGTGGACACGGCTGTGGCGGCCACCGCAGCGGCGCTCGCACCTGCCACGCCGGCCGCGGCAGGTGTCTCAGCAGCGGCGTTCGCAGTGGCGGCCCCGTCGGTAGCCACGGTGACCGTGTCAGGTTGTCTTGTCTGCGGCGGCCTCGGTGGCGGCCTCCGCGGCGCCCCCGTCAGCACACGTGGTAGCCTTGGCGGCCGCGGCGACAAGGGAGCGTCAGCTGTTGTATAGGCCCACACGGAGAAACGAAGGTCCAGAGAAAATGGTCGCAGCTGGCGGTCGCCTAAGCGGCACTGGCAGCAACGACGGTGGCCATGTTGGCAGCAGCGGCCGGCAGGCGGCAGCTGTCTTCGCGACGAGCGTGGAACAGTCATCGATCTCGCGGGGTAGTCACTGCCGTGGCGGCCACCGCGGCGGCGCCGCAACAGCCACGGTGGCCACGATGGCCGTGGCAGATGGTTGCTTCAGCGGCGGCCACCGGAGCGGCATTGGAAGCCACGCTGGCCTTGGCGGCGGTAATGTCAAAGCAGCTGATTGGGGCTGCGGCAGCGACGACGGCAGCCGCGGCAGATGCGGTCAGATGGGAGCCTCGGGCGAAAGGGAAGCAATGACAGCAGACGATTCCGGCGCGGACCATTTGTCAGCTCGACCAGGTGTGTGGCGGCGGCGGCTTCGGCAGTTGCGCAAGGGGCAGCAACATCCACCGAGCTACGCAGCGGCCCCCACATGTTCTTGAGGGATGAATATCAGGGGAGCTGGGCGGAGAATCGGGCGGGGAGAGATATGGAAAGGTCGGGTGGCAGCATAGGTGGCGACTTGGGCGGCCGCGGGGGTCGCGGCGCCGGCGGCTGCCGTCTCCGCCAGTGCGACGCCGCCTGCCGGCTCTCGGGGGGTGCCGCAGTAGGATACCATGGGGAGGGGGCTAGTGTCTATTCTACCTTGAGCTTCATTTGAATCTTTTAGATTCATATGAAGCTCATCTTCAATCCAGTTTTCTCGTGGACTGGGTCTTCCTGTCTGTTTTCTGACTGCAGAAACGTGGTCAGCGCTGTCTGTTTACCCTTGGAGCCAATTATGGTCCTTAAACTATCAGTAGTTCCACGGCAAGGCGGACTTTCCTGCCAGTCTCGCAGAAGGTCACTCCTGTGCTCCCGCGCAGTCCCGTCCGGGACTCTGCGCCAGACGCCCCAGCGCGCCACCTGAGCCTCCCTGGCAGCACGCGCGCGCTTGCGCTCAGAGCATAGCGCGGGAAAAAAGGGCGGGACCTCGCCACCCATCTGCTCTCACCCCCCCCCCCCAGCACACGCTCGCATGCGCTCCGGGGTGCATTGGATGAGGGATGACGCCACGTACATGTCGCGTGCCGTCGCGGGTGCATGGCATGGGGGACTGTCACGGGCTCAACCCCTCCTGGTTTGCCGCTCCGTCTGCGCGGCGCAAGCAGGCAGCAGCTGGTGACGGGGCCCGCCTTTCTGCCGCCATCTCCGCGAACACCCCTACCTCTCCGCCCCCGTCCCCCTCTCTGGCTTCCCCCCCGGCCCAGTGCCCCCCTGAGAACTTCTCCGGACCCCCCCGCCACCCCTCTGGTTTCCCGCCCGGCCCCGCGCCCCCTATGGACTTTCCCCTGCCCGCCCCCCGCCTCTGACCTCTTGGCCCCCCCCTACGCTGACCTACGCTTTTCCCTTCCCGCGCTGGATTTTTAACCATGGGGAAGTCGGACAGCCGATTGAGCATTGGCGCAGCAGTCCACGCCAAGGCCGTGCACATCAAGCACTACTCTGAGTGTGCGCGGCTGTACGGAAGTGCTGCAACTACCAAGTTGGTCGACGGTTGCGTGACGGCTTTTTGCAGAGACAATAACGAAAACAACCGGTTGGTGACGACGGTCACAGCGCGCTGGCTCATGTCCGGGTACGAGGTGGAAAAGTGCCCTGGGCTGCGGAACGTGCGGACCGGATACGCTCCCTCGGCCGACGGCACCCCTTCTCCACTCGAGACCTTGGCCGAGGCGGGCAGCCAAGTGAATCGGCCAGTCGGCGGCGCGTCCACTGCCGGGCCAGGTGCTCCCCTCCTGTCACGTGGTCCCCGTTCCCCACTCCCTCCTCGCGAGCCTCAGTGCGACCGGCCGAGCCAGGCGGGCCTCCCTCTGGCGTCCTCCTCCCTCGAGTCCCCTGTGGACCCCCCAAGCCAGCGGGCTCTCCCCGTACTCTCTTCCTCACCCCTGTCCGCCGCAGCTGCCGCCGTTGCGACGGGTACGACAGCGCAGCCAACACCCGTCGTGGCCCACGGCTTCAAGTGGGAGCCTGCTGACGTGTTGCAGCCAATCGGTGGCCCTGCCGCACGCGGCCAGTGGTCCGTACGCACGCTTGGCGGCGAGATTATCACGGAGGGGGGGGACTCTGTCGGCACCGGGCGTACGCGCTCGCCACTGGACTACTTTCTGGCTGTCTTCCCGCCCGATCAGCTGACACGGATGGTGGTCTTGACCTCGGCAAGGTTGGTGGTCAAGGGCCATCCGACTACCACACCGGGGGAGGTTTTAAAGCTCTTTGGCATCCTCCTTCTTTCAACGCGCTTCGAGTTTGGGACACGTGCCGAGCTGCGGTCCACCACTCCGAGGACTAAGCACGTGCCTGCACCAGCGTTTGGGAGCAGCACGGGAATGCCGCGCCGTCGTTTTGACACCCTCTGGTCGTGCCTGGCGTTCAGTCAAAGCAACTCGGGAGATGCCGACGCACCTGACCCGGGATCGGAGCAACGACGATGGGGGCTGGTCAACGACTTCGTTCGGTCGATCAATGCCCACCGTGCAGCCAATGCCACCCCCGGTGACACCATCTGCGTGGATGAGTCGATATCGCGGTGGTACGGTCAAGGGGGTCACTGGATATCGCGGGGCTTGCCCAACTACGTAGCTATCGATTGGAAGCCCGAAAATGGCTGTAAGATTCAAGACGCCGCCTGCGGCCGGAGCGGGATCATGCTGCGGCTGCACGTGGTCACCACCTCCACGGACCAGCATGCGAGCTTTACTGAGGAGGAACGTGCCGGAGCCCACGGAACTGTCATCATGATGCGGTTGGTGGAGCCATGGTCGGGGACGGACCGGGTTGTGTGCGCCGATTCTTATTTCGCAAGTGTTGGGGCGGCCATGGCTCTGAAGGCGGCTGGCTTACGCTTCATCGGCGTCGTGAAGACAGCACATCGGCTGTTTCTTCTGGCGTTCCTCTCCGCTCGCGAGCTCTGCGGTCGAGGGGATCAAGTGACCATGGTCCATCGAGATGAGTCCGGCCGGCCGGACCTGATGGCCGTGGTATGGGTGGATCGCGAGAGGCGGTACTTTATTGCCTCCGCTTCCAGCAACCAACGGGGCACCCCGTACGAGCGCTTGCGATGGCGGGAAACGGAAGAGGGTGGAGCTCAACGGGTGTCCCTGATCGTTCGTCAACCTCGTGTGGCAGAGATCTACTATGGCTGTTGCTCTCAGATTGACCGATACAACCGTTGTCGGCAGGACGATCTGCGGCTTGAGAAGAAGGTGGGCACACACGACTGGTCAACGCGTGTCAACCACTCTTTGCTGGGCATCTGCCTTGTCGACTCGTGGATGCTGTACCATGTCGCAAGAGGGCCTGCCGCGACACTCCTGCAGACTCAGTTCTACGAGCAACTCGCGACCGAGCTCATCGACAACACCTTTGACGTCACCGGCACACGGCAGCGGGCGGTGCCTGCCAATCCCGAGGAGGATGTGACGCACCTGGCGTACGGGGTGGGCACGCATTTGGTACCCACAACCAAGCGGCGGCAACCATCAACCAACCACTTGGCCCAGCGCCAGTGTCTGGAGTGCTCCTACAAGACTTCTCTTGTTTGCTCAACCTGCCGCGATACCCCGGGAGTCAAGGAGGCGTTTCTGTGTGGCCCGCGCACCGGCAGATCTTGCTTCGCAGGCCACATGCGGAGCACGCATGCGATGAGTGTGTGACGGGATGGCGAGGGTGAAGTGAATCTACTGTGTGCGGGCACCAAGCTGTCGCTCGTCGGGCGGGCTGTCAGCGCTTGGGTAAATATGTTGGCAACCCTATGGGATGCGCGTGGCTGCGTCGCGAGTGCCAACGTTCGTGAGGGCGAGCGCTCTCAGCAAAGACGGAGTGTGACGATGTATGGAGGCGGGTGGAAGGGGGGGCGCGCAGGAGGGACTGGCACCTCTCTCGTCGTGCACACGCCTCCCATGTTGTGGTATAATAGTGGGCCTGTATGTAGCGATCGCGCGAGAAGCTACCGCGTGTTGGAGGGGGCCACAGCGCGGTGCACGTGGTGTAATCTCGCCAGGCAGGGGTCCACGTTGAGTGAGGACAGCGGTTTGGAGAGCGGCCAGCTGACCAGGGCGTTGCGGGGCAGGGGGAGGGACGGGGGGTGGGGTGGCAGTGGCAACGGACAAATGGGCCGCGAGGGTGGGTCAGCGACCGTGTCTCGAAAAGGGCCCCCTGCCAGCATGGGGGGGGCCGGTAGAAGGATACGAGCGACGTGCTTTGGCTACAGACCGGTCTGGTTCGGTGGGTTCTGTCACGTGATGGCGCCACACCGGTGGATCCCGTCGGTATCGAGTGCTGGCAGTGAGGGCGGGCAGATGAGCCGGCGGGATCGTGGGGGGGGCGTGTAGAAGAAGTGGCACTGCTGGGACGGGGCGCTGACAGGGCGGTGTTGCGGGCAACTGTCGACGAGCACCTAAAATTTTGCATGCGGCGACAGAGTCTCGTGGTCACGCGCTTTGTGTTCAGCTGTTGCCAACAGTGGCTCGCGGTGCACGGCTGCCGTGAAGCGTCGGAGAGTGATCTCGTAGGTGGAAGAATACCCGAGTTCATATGAATGGGTGCTGCATCGGGCGATCCGAGAAGAGCTTCAAATGAATCTCTGGACGGATTCATATGAAGCTTTTGCAAGGTAGAATAGACACTAGTGTTGGACGCATGGACGCAGAGGGAAGGATTTAAGCTGTGCCACGCTCTCCAACTCCGGAATTTCAAAGATACAAAATTCGAATGGGTCTTTTGAAAGACGCGAGAGATCGAGTAGGTCTCCTGCGCCAGCTTCCGTTGTCAAACTTGCGACCCGGCCCCCGGCACCGCAGCCGCTGCCCACGTTGTGACTGCTGCGGAGATGGACGCCGCCTCCGCTGACGAGCGCGCTGCCGCAGCAATGGCCGCCGCTGCCGCGACGATGGCTGCCGCGCTCGCAAGAGCTGGCCGCGCCGTCGACAAGAAAGCCGCCGCGGCCGCCGCGACGGAGGAACCGTCCGGCTCGGCAGCCGTGGTGTGGGATAGGGACCCTGAGAGCTGCGGTTCGGGGGTGCGAGGTGACCGAGCTGTGGCCGCCGACGTCCGCTGCCCCCGGCGAGGCACGTCTTTACATGAGCTCCCTCGGAGTGCGTTACCTCTGCCCCCCTGCCAGCCGCCGGCCGCCTCCTCGCCACCCCGTCGTACGCTGTCGGTGGGACCGCCCCTTTCACTTCTGTCCTCCTCTCACCGCCTCAACTCTGGCTCATTTCATTTGCTTGTCCCATATCGTCGTTCGCTTTTATACCAGGTAAAGCTCACCGACAGGGACAATCGCGCACGGAGGCCTCCCCCCCCCCTCAGAGCCCCTCCCCCCGCAGAGGCCCCCGCCCGCAGAGGCCCCGCGGGCAGGCGGCCAGGCAGACGGGGGGCGGGCGGGCGGGCGGGCGGGCCGACGGGCAGGAGGCAGGGGGGCGGGCGGGCGGGCAGACTGGCGGGCGGGTGAGAGGCCAGCGTGGGGGCGGTGGCGGCGGTGGGGGGGGGGGGGGGGGGGGGGGGGGGGGGGGGGGGGGGGGCGCCGCAGACAGAGCCTTTCCGCCCCCCCCCCCCCCCCCCCCCCCCCCCCCCCAAAGCGGCGTGTTGTCGCCGCCGCGCGCAGCCCGCGGACCGACGACCAAGACCACCCCGTGGTGTGGGGTGGGTGGGGTGGGGGGGGGGTGGCAGCCAGTCACGGCGGGTGGGGAGCGCCCGCCTCCGCCCCACACGCGCCGGTCCGCGGCGCAGCGGTCACGGCGGGGGAGGCGGGGAAGGGACGCGGGGGGTGGGGTGGGCGGGGGGGTGGGCGGCCCCAACGCGGCCATGCACGACGCGCGCCCACCGTGGGTTTTGTAGAAATGGCTGGGGGACGGAGGGAGGCGGCGTGACCGTGGCCACCCCCCCCCCCCCCCCCCCCCCCCCCCATCTGTCGCAGCATTGGTCGGCTGTGGCACCGGCGGGCCCCCGCCCCAGACCACGCCACGCCACCGTGGCGTGAGCCACGCCACCGTGGCGTGAGCCACGCCACAACCGTGCTCGTCCACGCCACAAGAACCAGCAAACGACGTTGGCTGGGTTGCTGTGGGACCGGGACGGTCGGCCTCGTCGCAGGAAGAAAAGGTTGCTGCGCTGAGGGGGGGGGATATGCATATCTGATAGGTAGCTGGCTGGCTACCCCCCATCCGGGTGGGGGTGGTGGCCAGGAATGGGAACCAGCGGAGCACACGGCCAGTGTGGCTGGCGGACCGCCCGGCCGGCCGGCCGATTGCCCCCCCCCCCCCCGCCCTCCGGCTAAGTCCTCGCCCGCCCGCCAGGCCGCCCTCCCTGTGGTAGGTATGGCTACTACAGGTGAAGCGTAGAGAAGAGCGAGACAGCCTGTATCCCAGAGCAAACAATACAATATGTATGTCTACTACTAAGATATGGCTTCTCGCTCCAAGCCGGCCAACCCCGCGCGGTCGGTAGGGTCACTCATAAAGCATGGCGGGTCCGTCACCCCTCCTCTCGTGCGCTCTCTCGAGCCCCCCTCTCCAGCTGCCGCGTACAGGGTTATGTGCGGCCACGACCCAGTGACAGCACGGCACTTGTGCCGTGTCCGCCGACAGAATCTCCACCCGTCCGGCCACGTCGGCCAGGATAAGATATCCTGCCGCTCGCTCCGCCGGGGATCCGTCACAATAGGAGATGTGACGATGGGACGCACTCGTGGAGGCGGTCTCACACTCCCCCCGGCCCCGTGGTCGGACGGGGTCGGGAGCCCATCGGGGCGCGGAGGACCCACTGGTCCACCGGCGTGGCATCGACGCCCGCATCGAGGAAGCGTTCGAGTGCATCATTAAGCTTCGGCTTGGTAAAGCCGTCGGCCATGTTGTGCTTACCCGCCACAAGCCCGACATTAGACAGGTCCCCCCGGTTGTACGCCTCCCGGGCTGCAGCAACGTCAATCAGGAGACGCTTCTCCGTGGGGTGAGAGGCGCGGGTGACCACGTCGAACAACTGCTTGGAGTCGGTGAAGATGTTGAGGGGGATGCGGCAGTTGTACAACTGCTCCAAGTCGTAACGTAGTGTGAAGGCCTCGTCGAGGCAGGCAGTAAAAGCGAAGACCTCGCCTGCAATGGCTGAGCGTACGACGCGACGGCTCTTACGGCTACTGAAACTCAGCACGTGGGCGCCGCCAGACGAGTCGCACAATAGGATGATATAGCCAACTTGGGACGAATGGTCCGCGTTGGTGGCAAACGACGCATCGGCATACGCCCGGATACCGAGGGTCTCGTTGTCGAGGGGCTTGTACGTCAAGACACGGTTGCGGCTGGCCTTGGCGCGCTCGACCAGGTTGTTTTACGACTTGATAGCAGCGCGCCCGTATGACGCCTCGCCAATCTGCGCCAACTGGTTGATGCCGAAAGCCAGGTCCGGCCGCGTGTGCACTAGCCAGGCTAGACTAGCCCTGCTGGACGCAAAGTCCTTAAAGGACGCCGTTCTTGCTAGCTTGGCGAGGTTGTCAACGTACTCCAGTTGGCCCGCCGTGAAGTGTCGGACCGGCTTGTCCACCGTGGCCAGCCGGACGCCGACAAAACTACCCTTGTCCCACTTGCGCTCCTTGGCCTGGAATCGCGCTAGGGTTTTCTCCGTCAGTATCTGGAACTCCCTGCCACCACCATTGATGAGATCGTCAACGTAGGTGCCCGTCATTCCAAGGAGCTTAGCATCGGCAGCCCGCTCGGCGAACATGGAGGGGTCGGCGACAAGGGGGACCATGGCCAGGTCCCCTCGGAGGTGGGTAGACATAGTGTCGATCCAGTAGTCCCCAGCATCACATACCCCGTACAGGGGGAGCAGGAGAAGAAGTACCTCGTCATCAGCCAAGTCAAACAGCTCCCGATCGGCCGGCCGCGGGTCAAGGTAGATCTCCCGTGTGAACCCCTCTTGGCTCTGCAAGTAAGCCTGGGTGATGTCGTGAAAGAAGATGCGGAAGCCATGGTTGACTGAGGTCGACAGGATGATTCGAGTAGAGCGCTGCCTCAGCGTGGAAGAGTTGTGCACCACAAAGGCCTTGGCCTTATCCAGTTGGCCCTGCGCTACGTACCGCGCCTTAGCTTGCTCCTCTGGTGTGTTGAACTCTTTGAGCGTAAAAACGAAGCGTCCCTTGATGACATTGGCGCGGGGCGGAAGGTCACACCGCTTGATCTTACGGAAGGCACCCCGGTCTTGTAGGCCCTCCGCCTCCTTGCGGGCAGCAGCCCTAAAGCGGGCAGTCTTGATGCGGGCGTCGCCCGTCGGCACATCCACGGTGATGTAGACTGCCGCGTGCTCATCAACAAGCCCGGGCATCTCAGGCATCTGCTTGCGACGTAGGGCTTCTTCGCCGGCTTGATGTACCTTGCACAACAGTTGCTCGCTGCCGAGAATGGCGTCCAGCCAGGCGCCATCCGGGGGTAAGTCCCCCTCATCGCCGGGGGAGGGTGCAACGTCCACAATCGGCTGCTCCGGCGGACGCAAGCCGGCAGTGTTGCCAGCGGTGCCACTCACTGCATCGGTAGGGACGGATGCCGACACCGTTTCGGGGAAGGCGGTGTCGGACGGGGTGACGGTCGGCGTCTCCGGGACAGTGCTTCGGGTCATCGTTGTGGCCTCTGCAGTTGGTGACTTGTAGGCCTTAATCCTATCGATAGCGAACGTCTTCAGCTGCCCGTCGACAGCGACACTGACCGTCTTGTTAGTCTGTACCACCACCGTGTAGGGGCCCTGCCGGGAGTCGACAGGGGGTTCCCGGTACACTAACACTTGGGTACCTGGCTGCACGTCCCGGTCAGCATCTGCTGGGACTGGTGTAGATAAGGCCGTCCGCACGCGAGTACGCGCCACTTGAGCTGCCATTTCCTTGCGGGCGGTGATTAGCGCGGCGGACCGGTCCTGCTGCGACGGCACCCTGATGGGGGCGACGGGCATCCTCGGGATGACCCCAAAGACCAACAAGGTAGGAGTCAAGCCACCCGTGCCGGCCGTCTGATTGACGGCAGCCACCGCCATCGCCAACATAGACTCCTTATCCAATCCCGGGTGCTCGGCGTGCACCCGGCGGTAGACGTTGCGTAGGAATGCGTGGTAGCGTTCTCCGCTCCCAAGGGCGTTGTGCGACTCGACGCCGGAGTTGACCAAAGTGATACCAGCCGAGTGGGCTAGGGCCGCCCACGTGGCTGACCTAAACTGTGGTCCTTGATCAGCATGCATCGCCTCGGGGTGACCGACGTAGACCGACGCCCAGATGCGATCATACAGCTTCCAGGTGGCCTCCGCCGTCTCGCCGGCCGACATAAATCCAGCGGCCCCAAAGCGGGTGTCTTTGTCAATGACGTACAGAACCGGATCGCCATCAAGGTACATGATGTCAATAAGTACCGTGCGGTTAAAGGCGATGTCGCCCGGTGGGAGCGCCACACGGAAGCGGCCAGGTGCACGAGCAAGCCGTTGGCAAACATCACACTCCTCGGACAGCTGGTCCAGCTGCTGCCGCGTACCGGTGGTGACGTTCGGGTCCTTAGCCTGCCGCAGAATGGCAGCTAGACGCTCAGGGTGAGGGTGAGCAAAATGGCGATGAAGGCGGTCCAGCTCCGTCGTGGTGTAGTGAGCCTCGTTGCCCCACTCAAGGTAGATGTGGTTGCCCTTCCGCACAAGTGGGGTAGCAATAGCGCGGCGGTCGCACTTGAGACGATCCTCCACGTTGTTGACATAGAGGCCTAACTCGTCAAACATGTCGAGTCCGAACAGGAACGGGACGTCCAGGTCCACAACATCAACGCTTAAGTCTGCATACAAGGTGGGCGACACAGGCACTCGTATGCGGACGGTACCCAAGCTTGGCGTCGACACTCCGCCAAACAGGAAGCTAGCAGCCTTGGCTCGCTCCCACTGGGGCGGGGCGCCAATCATTGACCCATAGGCTTGGGCTTGGTGCTGCCCAATTACCGTCCGGGTAGCACCGGTATCAAGGCAGGCGCCCTCAAAGTTGGGGACAATAGGCCGCTCCGAAAACAGGCATTCAAAGGCGGTTGGGTCTAGCTCCCACGGGGGCGCTCTTCGTCCTGATCGGGGGGTATGATGACGACCTACACCCCCGGGGCAAAATGTACACGGGGAAGGGGAGACTCGTCACCAGAGGAATCACCCGGGGGCGCCACCTGCTCATGGGTAGACCCCTCTTCACTCATGCAGAGCGCCTCAAAGCAGGCCGCCTCATCCGCGCCGTCATCCTCGGATGCCAAGCCGATGAACGCTGGAGGCTCCAGCTCGCCGTCGTCACCAACCATGGCATCTAGCTGCTGGCATAGCTGGTACAGCACGGCGGCAGCCACGTTGCGGCCGCCGCGTTTCTTGCTGAAATACTCAAGCTTGCGCAGCGCCGCCCGTTTGGTATCAATCTTCTCGTGGCAGTCCTGCATCGTGTGTCCGGGATGGTCACAATTGAAGCACCCTGCCAGCGATAGCGGGTTGAACTTGGGCGAAGTTGTGGGCCCAGACTTCTCCCGGGCGCCATCCCCGCCTGTGCGGGACGCCTCCTTGCCACGGTAGGCCGGGCGGTAGTCGCCCAGGTTGCGGTTTGGGTGGGCATACATGCCCTGCCTCTGGTTCATCACCTTCGCGCTCAATACCTTAGGCAGCTGCGTGGCTATCATGTCCGGCGTCATGCTCATGCCATCGACCGCAGCGTCCTTCGCCCGAGCTACCTTGCCGTTGTAGTGAAGCTTCAGGTCGCTTTCCAGCTCAGAGTAGAGTTGCTGGAAAGTCAGCCCGCTGTTGTTGGCGCGGCTGAGGGCCTGCGCCGCCCAGGGGTAACCCACAACGGCAGCCGATAGAAACTCGACCTTGGCCGAGTCCGTGCGGTAGGAGGGGGGAGTGAGTGGCGCTAGCTTAAGGATAAGGGAGTAGGTTTTAGCTAGCGCTTCGGGCTCCGTAGTCTGGAGGTTGACGATGAGGTTGTGCGTACGGAAAGACGACAGGTAGTTCTTGACCTGCATCTGGCGGGAGTGGGAGTTATACTCCGCCTCCATCATAGCCACCGCCTCATTGTAAGACGCGGCGTGGCCCTGCACGTTGTTCAGGTACTAACGCTTAGCATCGCCGCCTAGGATGTCATGCAGCAGCTTGTACCGCATGTCGGCGTTGAGGTCGAAGTCACGGGCGACCGACTGGAAGTCCGAGACCGACTCCGACCAAACTTGCCCCTGGCGGTAGTCGCCCGTGAATTGCTTATGCGCAAAACGGGACGCAACGTACTGGGCATGGCGCGTTGCCATCGCCTTCTCCGAGTTGTAGCTGCTACCACTGGTGGCGTGGGAGCTGGCTCCGCCGGTCGTCCCCGTCGTCTGGCGCGAGCGCTGGAGGCGCGACGCGTCCGCCAGCGCGGTGACCAGGGTCTTGGCCTCCTCGCGGTCCGCACCCTCGGGGTACATGGTCGTCGATAGCAGCATGGGGGTGCGCAGCGGCGTTGGTAGGTGGGAGTCGACGGAGCCAAAGACAACCCCGTCGCGGCCGAGCTGCAGGCGTAGCTCGCGATAAAAAGGCATGGAATTGGCCATCGCCGGGTCGAACAGCTGTGCTGCCTGGAGGCCCTCCGCGAAGGCGTCCTTGATCTCCTGGGGCGGGGTAGTGCCCATGAAGGTTTGCTCCAGCGTACGGACCGCGTGGATCAACTGGCGCACTGTGTCATCCACGGTGGTCATGTCCGTCGTTGGCATGAAAACTGGCGGGCGGGTCCAAGCACCTCCTGCTTCCATGATGTGGCTGGGACGTTGAGTAGGGGCAGAATAAGGTAGGGGGAGTAAGGCACAGGTGGGGAGGGCGACAGGGCGAAAATGCGATTCGCACACGGCTGCTGCTCTTAGGTGCTGAGGCGGACGGCACTAACAGGTCCAGCCACACCCACAGCACGGGGTCACACGGATCCGGGCGAAAGCGACAAGGGACCGCGACGTGGCACCAGGGCGAGGCGGCACAGCGTCCTAGGCGACAGGATGACAAGAGACCGGGGGCTCTTTGTCACTGATCAGGGTCGGGAGCGACAGTGCCACGGTGTGTACACACAACGTCCACAAAGTTCACGCGGTGGAGGGGCGTCGTGGCGTGATTCAGCAACGTGGGTCAAGGAGCAAAAAAACAGACAAGGGGCTGGAGCACTGGTCACAGGTCGGGATCTGGCCAGGGCAAACGGATCGGGCGAGGGGCCAGGAATCGGGCGAGGGGCAAAGACGACCGGGGCGGACCAGGCGGCAAATCCAGTCAGGGATCGCGTCTGAGGCGGGGAAGGTGAGGGGAAATCCAGGTAGGGCTGTAGCAACCCGTACTTAGTAATTCGCGAATGTGGTAGGTATGGCTACTACAGGTGAAGCGTAGAGAAGAGCGAGACAGCCTGTATCCCAGAGCAAACAATACAATATGTATGTCTACTACTAAGATATGGCTTCTCGCTCCAAGCCGGCCAACCCCGCGCGGTCGGTAGGGTCACTCATAAAGCATGGCGGGTCCGTCACCCCTCCTCTCGTGCGCTCTCTCGAGCCCCCCTCTCCAGTTGCCCCGTACAGGGTTATGTGCGGCCACGACCCAGTGACAGCACGGCACTTGTGCCGTGGCCGCCGACAGAATCTCCACCTGTCCGGCCACGTCGGCCAGGATAAGATATCCTGCCGCTCGCTCCGCCGGGGATCCGTCACAATAGGAGATGTGACGATGGGACGCACTCGTGGAGGCGGTCTCACACTCCCACCTCTGAGATCCCACGCCGCCGCACCCCCACCACCACCATCATCTCCACCGCCACCACCACCACTAAATACCACTGAAGACGCGGGTGGGCGCCCACCAGCATACGCACCTGAGGAGGGGGGGAGGAGCCTCGCGGGGAGAGGGGGGTGGGCGACACGCAGCGTCTGTATCGCATGGGCGTGCAAACGGGTGGACCTGGCGCGCCGCTGACGCCGGGCGGGCCCGACGGATAGCGCATGGAGCGCCGGCCGCACCCCCAAAGCACTCGGTCAGTGCTGTACATACTGTACCTTACTGTACTTCGCACCGCCCAGGCCCGCGGCCCCCGGGCCGGGTCCCTGCGCAGTGATCCTTACAGCGGGATCCACGACACGCCCGTTTCTCGCCGGAAAAGCTTGTACGCGGCTTGTCAAGTGGCCCCCTGAACCCCCCTCCACACCCCTATACAGGCCGATTTTTTATTCTTTTCTTTGAGGCTTGTTGAATGCCCCTAGCTAGACGTCTCCGCCCACGGAAAATGATGGTATGAAAAGATGCGCAGCGACGGTGCGTACCAGAAGATGTAAAAAAAAAAGTGGGGTCAGGATGTCTAGGACCAGCCAACAACACTTGACAAGCATCGTACGAGCACTTGGGCGTGGCAGCATGTCGGTACCAGGCCGCGTTTAGGCCTGCTTGGCCCGAACTATGAGGAAGTACCGCTGGAAAAGGAGGCCCACCTGGCATCTGACCTGGTATTGTCGGGACTGAAGAGCACACATTGTAGTCTGATGAGACTTGCGAAGCCCCTCGTTAGCCGACCCACACCCTCCGACAAGGAGTCGGGATGGATTGACCGAGGCAAAGGACCGATGCATTACCAGGATTATACAGACACTCCGCTGGTGTGTGTTCGCGTCCGTGTTTCCTCGACGGCAAAAAAATCGTCACACTGCTACCAAGTGCCGGGCGCGTGGGCACCACGCTGGTCAGCCGTTGGCGTCCCCCCGCGTCAAACTGTACGTACCGCATTCGCCTCCACCCTGACGACGCTTCGTCCTCCGGCCATGCTCCACCTACCCCCCCCCCCCCCCCGTTCCCTCCCCTCCCCCCCCTCGCCGCTGCGACCGACGATGTGGCCCGGGTGGCCGGCGGGGGAGCCCAGCTGGGTTGGCTGACGGGATTGGCCGACGGCGGTGGTCTGTCGCTGGGGCCTGCCTCGGTAGCCTGCGGGGTTCGCCAGCGGCTGCAGCGTTCTCCGGCGGGGGTTGCCGACAGAGTTGGTCGGCGGGGTCGTGTCGCCGGCGGCGGTGCACCGCCGGCGGTGCACCGGTGGAGGTCGGCCGGCGGGGGTGGCTGGCTGGCGTTGCCGGCAGCGGCGGTCGGCGGACGGAGCTGACACGTTGGCCTGCCGCTGTGGCCTGCCGCGGTAGCCTGCCGCCGTAGCCTGCCGCCGTGGCCTGCTGCGGTGGCCGGCGGCGGTGGCCCGTCACGGTAGCCTGCCGCGGTAGCCTGCTGCGGTGGTCGGCGGCGGTGGCCTATGGCGATGACCGGCGGGGACGTGTCGCATGCGGGGCCGTCCGTCGGCGGTGCACCGGTGGGGGTGACCGGTGGGGGTGGCTCACTGGCGTTCCCGGCGGCGGTGGCGGGCGGCGATGGCCGGCGGCGTCGTGTCGCCGGCAAAAGCGGCCGAGGGCGGTGCACCTGTGGGGGTGACCGGCGGGAGTGGCTGGCTGGCGTTGCCAGCGGCCGTGGCCGGCAGAGGGAGCTAACAGGGTTGGCCTGCCGCTGTGGCCTGTCGCGGTGCCGGGCGGTTGTGGCACGCCACCGTAGCCTCCGGTGCTGGCATGCCGCTGTGGACTTCCGCAGTAGCCTGCGGCGGTGGCCAGCGGCCAGTCGCGGTGGCCAGCGGCGGTGGTCGGCAGCGGTGGCCCGCCACGGCAGCCTCCGGTGCTGGCCTGCCGCGGTGGCCTGCGGCGGTGGCCTGCGGCGGTGGCCGGCGGCGGTGGCCGGCGGCTGTGGCCGGCGGGGTCGTGTCGCCGGCAAGGGCGCCGGCAGGGGTGGCCGGTGGCGGTGGCCGGCGGCGGTGGCCTGCGGCGGTGGCCTGCTTCGGTGGCCTGCGGCGGTGGCCACTGCTGCTGGACACTCCGCCATCGACAGCTAGCTGTAGCAGCTGCTGGCCGCCCTCGCAGACCGACGGCTGGTGCTGGGCGCGCTGGGCGTGCCAGGCGTGCCAGGCGGCAGGGCCCCAGTCGCTCAACGCGGTGCAGACGCGCTGCGCGGGTTGTCCGCGGCTGCACGAGGCCCATTCCATCGAGGGAATACGCGTCCCTGATCTTAGGGCTGTGCATTATTCATGGAGACAGGTATTGCTTCTAGGAGTTCCAGGAACTTAATCGGTACTTTCTCTCCATTCATTAGCGATGCGTTAGCTTAACCGGATGCACTTTGTCCAACTTACTCCTGATTTAAGTCGGCTTCGCCACCAAGATTCGAGGTCGTTTCACCCGGCGTTTCAGCCGGCAGGGCCTGTTCGACAAGCGCCGATGAGCCGTTCGGCGGAAAAACAGGCTTGTTGTGGATCCCGGGTCAGAGACCACTGCGCTGGCCCAGACACTCTCCCCTCCCCGGCACCCATTAACGCAGACCTTGGACGCCGGTTGACGGTGCCAGCGGGGAGTCTTGCCTGTCAGCAGAGGGCCACAGGGTGGCTTGCAAGAGGGAGGGAGGCGCCACCCGCTGTCCTTGAGAGGAGGAGTGCTGCGCAGCGCCACCCCCCCCCCCCCCCGAGCACCTTTCTTCATGCGCGAGCCGCCGCTGCCGCTGGCCGTCGACGCTCCCCCACGGTTGATTTGGGGGTGTTTGTAGGGGTCAGGTAGGGGCGGATGGGGGCTGCGGCGGGCAGGATCCCCGCCACGGAAGCTATTTCCGTGGGAGGAGGGCGGTCCTCTGTGGTCACGAGGGCCGATCGCTAGCCATCAGTGACCCCCACCCCCACCCGCCGCTCTGCTCAGAGCCACACGGTGAGCAGAGCGGGAAAGAAACAAGCCATGAAACATCAGACACGAGCAGTGGTGGGGGTGGGCCCGACGTCGCAGTGTCCTGTGGGTGCACTGTACTGTACTGTACGGCCTCATCCCACGTGGGGTGGGGCTGTGCTCCCGTCGGTGGTGCGCGGTGGCCGTGAACTCCCAGGACCTGTCTGGTGAGTCCGTGGCGGTGGCACATCGCGGAGGTGTCGTCGGCAGAGTCGTTTGGGGCGCGCACCGCAGCAGAGTCGGCTGGTGCAGAAGAGGAGGAGCAGGATGCGTGGGTGGCACGTGCAGAGACCCGGCAGCCCGTTGCCGTGAGTGGCAACTGTGATGTGTCTGGTGGGGGGGGTGGCGGTGCGGTTGCTGCTTCCTGTGCGCCTGTTCTGGCGTCGGGGGGGAGCCCGACTGCTCCCCCCCGCGGTGCTGCTGGTGTTCGTTGTGCGGGTGGTGCGGCGGGGGGTGCTGCCGGTGGGGGGGGGGGTGCTGCCCCTGCTGGGGCTGGCGCGGCTGCCGGCCGTGTTGGCGGCGGTGCGGCTGGCTCCCCCCCGCTGTCCGGTGTCGCTGGTGGGGGGGGGGTGCCGACTGCCCCCCCTGGCGGAGTTGCTGGTGGCCGTGGTGCGGGTTGTGCGGTGGGGGGTGCGGGTGGTTCGGGCGTCGGTGCGGGTGGGGGCTTCGTTGGTGCGGCTGGCGGTGCGGGCTCTGCCCCCGCCCCTGCCCATGACGGGTCTGCCCTGGTGGGGGGGGGGATGCTGCTGGACCCCCCCCCCTGCCCTGCCGACTCTGCCGTCGGTGTCCGCGCCGGTGGGGGGGCGGTTGGTGCTGCCCCTGGTGTTGCTGTGGGGGCTGGTGGTGGTGCGGTTGGCGGCGGCGATGCTGCTGCGGCTGCGCCCCCCCCGAATGCGGACCTGGCGTGTGGGGGGGGGGCTGCTGCCGCCCCTCGCGGTGCTGGCCGTGGCCGTGGCCCTGTGGCGCCGCCTGTGGGCGGTGCGAGTCGTGGCGCTGGTGGGGCCGGCGGTGCTGGCGGCGTGGCTGCTGGCGGGGCGGTTTGTGCCCCTGGTGCTCGGGGTGCGGTCGCTCGGGGTGGGGCGGCTGGACCTGTTGCTTCTTCTGTTCGTGCGGGGGGGGAGGACGCTGCTGTAGCTGGACTCGGTGGCTGTGTTCAAGGTGTGAGCTGTCCCGCCCACCACGGTGGCCGATGCCAGGGTGGGCGCGGTGTGGGGGGGGGGGGGGGTAGCACGGGCTCCCGGGATGGGAGGCGGCGCCGCGCCCGGCGGCCCTCATCCCCTCCATGCTGGGGGGGATGGGGGTAGCTGGGTCGAGGTGGTGCGGCGCCGCACCCGGTCGCGCAGGGGGGCCGCTTCGGCCGCCACCCCTGCGCGGGACGACGATGGGGCTTCGGCCCCCGTCCCTCCAGTCTACCGCCTGGCGTCACCCCCCTCTCCCAACCGCGCTCCTTGCCCTGAGGAAGCAGGTCCCTGTGTAGCTGATCAAGGTTTTTCGGGCGCTTTGTCGCGGGCCGCCGCCGGCCGCGCGGGTGAGGGGAGAGCGTGTGGGGGGGCTGGTGCGAGTGTTGCGCGTGAGGCGAGGGGTGAGCGCGGGTCGGCAAAACAGGCTGTGCGAGAAAGTGGTGAGGCCGGGGGTGGGGGTGTTGTGGGTAGGGGTGTGGCTGCGCGGGTGGGCAGTGTGCGCGGCGGCCCTGCTAGCGCGCGCGGTGTCCGTGGTGGCGCTCCGGCGGGGGTGTCGCGGAAGGGGGTGGGTGCTATGTCACCTTCTACTGTCGACGCCGCCGCCCGCGTCGCCGCGGCTACTCCCACCCCGACAGCTTCTCCGGTAGGGTATGGGGGGCCTGGCGGCCCGGCGGGCAGCCAGCCCACCGCGGCCACGGCGTCGGCCGCCGATCCGCCGCCGGGTGGTAACTGCCCCCCCGCCCCGATGGACGGGGTTGTGGTGGCCGCCCTGCCCGGCGATGCCGCCGCACCCGCGCGCGACTGCGCCCCCTCTGCGCCTGCCCCCCCTCTCCGCGACCCTTCGCACGCCGGGCTGGCGCCTGCCGCCGCCGTGGCTGCCCCCTCCACCCCGCCCTCGGCCAGCGCCATGGCGGGGGTGGTGCCTGCTGCGGCGGCGGCCACGGCCGCGCCGCGGGCCGCGACCGCGCCGCCGGCTGGGGTGCCAGGCGGGACTGGTGCCGCTGGGGCTGCCCCCGTCCCTCTGCCGCCCCCCCCCGCGCCGATCTCCCCCGCTCTCGCTGCCGCCACGGCGGCGGCGGCGCCGGCACCGTTGCCGCCGGCAGCTGGCCCTGCCGCGACCCCGCGGTCGTCGGCGCCAGCGCCGGGGGCGACCCCCGACTCGCCTGCGCCGGCGCCCAAGCGCCGACGCACTGTGCGGGGTGCTGCGGCCGTGGGGTCGCCGCGCGCCTCTCGCCGCGGGTGGGCGCGCCCTGCGCGGGCGGGCGGCAGCGGCGTGCGGCCGCTGCCGCCCCTGGGCACCGCTGGCGCCCGCCAGGGTGCCGACGGCGTGGCCCCCACGCCGTGGCCGTCCCCCCGGCCGGACGGGGGCGCGTAGTCTACCCTTGTGCCCACCCCCGCCGATGACACCGCCGCCGCCTCGGCGACGGCGTCGCCCCCTGGCGTCCCGCCACCCACCGCCGACGCGGCTGCTGTGGCGGCCGCAAAGACCGCCACGGCGGCTCCCGCAGCCCCTGCCGGCGAGCCCACCCAGCTGGGGCCCACGCTCTCTCCGCCGGCGGAGGCTCCTACGCCTCCGCCCGCCACGCCCACGCCCCCCGGTGCTGCGGCACCCCCCGCGGCCGCCTCCCCTCCACCGCAGCCCACTGCTGCGGCCGGTGGGGCGCCGGAGGAGGGTGATGCCGCCGCGGGCGCGGCCGTGGCCACCCCCAACTTCAGCGACGGGCGTCACCATGAGTGACGCCCGTCGCAGTGCCACCACGAGCGCAAGGACGCCGTTCCGGCTCTCCCCGTCGGCGGCGGCGGCGGGTCCGCCCGCTTGCCCTTCGCAGGGCAGCAGACCGGACGCTGGCGGCCCCGCGCCTCTGGCGGGGTCGCCCTCCGCCGCCACGGCCGATGCTGCTGGGGTGGTGGGGCGTGCAGGTGGTGGTGCGCACGGCGGCGATGCCGCCGCGTTGCCCTGCCCGGTGCTTGGCTCTGGGGCGCTGCTGGTGCGGGGGTTGGGCGCGCCGGCTGGGCTGCTGCACCCCCACCGGGCCCATGTGGCCCCAGAAGTATCGGCGAGGGTAATGGCTGCCGTCGGTGCTGCGACCCGGCGGTGGCGGCGGTCGCGGCGTTGCCCCTGGGGCTGATTGTCACCCCGTTTGCGGCGCCCGCGGCGGGGGAGGTGCCGCCGCCAGAGGTGGCCTGCGGCGGGCAAGACGGTGGCGGGCCGCTGCGGTGCGGGGGGTGTGGGGGGTATGCCAACCCCGGGTGGCGCTTCCTCGGCGACGCCGCGCCCGCCGCGCAGTACATGTGCAACCTGTGCTTGTGGGTGGGCGCCACCCCCGCCGCATATTGCGACCGCCGCCGGCGGGGGGCGGCAACGGAGCTCCGCCGCGGGTCTGTGGACTATGTGGTGCCCGCTGGCTATGGCGCCGCGGGCGCGGCGCCCCTGCTGCGGCAAGCGCCGGTGCCGGCGCCCCCCCGCTTCCTGTTTGCGGTGGAACTGTCGCCACACGCGCTGCGGGTGGGGCTGGCCGCTGCGGCGCTACGGGCGGTGCGGGACTTGCTGGCCGCGGGGGTCCTGCCGGCCGGCGGCGGCAGCGGCCAGACCCGGCTGGGGGAGGGGGCGGGGGCGTCTGCTGCCGCCGCCGCCGCCGCCACGCGGGTGGCCATCATGACCTATGGCGGCGGCGGAGGCCCGCTCTTTTGGGGCCCCGACGGGGCGGTTGCCCCCCCCGGTGGCGGCGGCGGCGGCGGTGGGGGGCGCCCCTTGGGGGGACGGCGCCGGCCCGCCGCCTCCGCCGGGGCGGCCGCCCCGTTCCACTCCCCCCCCTACGCGGCGGCCGCGGCGTCCGCGGCGCTGCAGTGGGCGACGGCCGCCGCCCGTGGGGGCCGCCGCCTCCCCAGCCGCGGAGCGCGTGCTGGCGGCTGCATCATTGGCGCCGCCGTCGCCGCGGTGGCCGCCGCGCTGGGAGCAGGGGGCGACGACAGTGACGGCGGCGGCGGCGGCAGCGGCGGCGGCGGCGGCGGGAGGGGCGGCGGGGGCAAGGCCTTCCTCATTGCCGCGACGGGCGCCGCCGACTGGGGAGCCCCCCGTGGGGCGCCGTGGCCGTGGGTGGCGGCGGCCGTGGCCGCCGCCGGCGCGGCGCGGCCGCCGCGCGCGGCCGCCGCGGCAGCCCCCCCCGGGCGCCCACACCGGACGCCGCACGCCCCGTTTCACGACGCCGGCCCGCACCCGCCCACCCCCGTCGAGCGGGGCCACCCCGCCGCCGCGGCGGTCGGCCGGGCGCTCGCCGCGGCGGGCGTGTCGGTGGACGTGGTACTGGCGCGCGCCGGGGGTGCGCCGGCGGGGGCCCCCGCCGGGGCGGCGGGGGTGGCCACCGCCCTGCGGCTGGCGCGGGCGTGCGGCGGCCGCTCCTACCACTTCCCCGACTGGGACGCGCCGCGGGACGGAGGGGGCATGGCGCGCATCCTCACGTCCGCCGCCGCGTCGGTGTGTGCGTTCCGCGCGTCGATGGAGGTGCGGGCCAGCCCGGGGCTGGCGGTGCTGGGGGAACCCGCGTCTGGCTGGGCGGGGGGGTTTCCCCCAAAGGCGGGCGATGTCGTTGACAAGGATGACGACCCCGACGGCTGCCGCCCGCGGGGCGTGCCGGTGGGGGGCTCCCCGGTGATGGACGCCCACACCGCCAGCGCGGTGGTCCTCGCCGTGCGCACCCCGCTGCTTGCCGCCGACGGCACGCCCGCGGCGCGCGCGTCACACGCCGGTGGCGGCGACGGGCGCGCGCAATGTGGGTACGATGACGGCGGGCGGGGCATCCCCTTTGCCCACCGCCCGTGCGTGCAGACGGCCGTGGCCTACACGGACCTGGCGGGCCGCCGGCGGGTGCGGGTGCACACGACCTTTGGGGAGGCGGTCGGGCGGCCACGGCGGGTCTTTTTCCACGCCGACGTGGACGCCCTGCTGGCGCTGCTGGCCAAGCGCGCCGCCGCGCGGGTGCTGGCCGGCGCCTCCCTCGCCGACACCCGCCAGACGCTGGCCGAGGTGCTCCTCCGCCTGCTCGTCGGCTTCAAGGCGCGGCCCCCCGGCGAGGCGCCGCCGCGGCCGCCGCCGCCGCGCGCCGCCGCGGCCGCCGCCGCCCCCACCGACGCGGAGCGGCGGCAGGGGCGGATGGGCGTGCCCGTGCCGCTGGCCATGCTCCCGGCCTACGCGTTGGGCCTCTTCAAGGCCTTGGCGTCGGTCGCCGGGCCGGCGGCGGGGGGGCCGCCGCCGCGGGCGGCGGCGGAGGAGCAGGCCGCCGCCCTCACGTCGCTGCTGTGGCACCCGCCGGCCACCATTGCCGCCCGCTGCTACCCGCGGGTGTACGAGGTCGGCTCCCCGCCACCCGCGGCGGGGCGTCCGGCGCCGCTCCCCCCCGCCGCTGCGGCACCTACCCCTCCCCCTGCGGCGGTCGCACCGGCGGCCGGGGCGGCGGCCACGGCGGCGACAGAGATGGCCGCCGCCGCGACGGCGGCGGCGGCGGCAGCCGCAGCGGTAGCTGCAGCCGAGCCGGTTGGCCTGCCCCCCACCGGCCTGGCGTGCGCGGCGCGGTGTGGCGGCCACGGGCAGACGCTGGTGGAGGATGGCGAGTGGCTGATCCTGTGGGTGACCACCCCCGACGCGCCCACCGCGTGGGGCCTGGTCGGCCGCCCGCCGGCGGAGGGGGGGGGGGCCGCGGCGGCCCCGGAGGCGGCGGCGGCGGCGGCGGCGGCGGCGGCGGCGGGCGGCCGCCGGGCGGTCACCCCCCTCCTTGGCCGCGTGGGGGGGTGGCGCTCCGCCGCAAGGGCCGCGGCGCCGCCCCCCCGCGGGGGGCGGCTGCCGACGGGCACCCGCGCCGCGGCCGGCGCGGCAGCGGCCGGCGCCGGCGCCGGCGCCGGCGCCGGCGCCGACGCGCCGTTGCTCCTCCGCGCCGACGCGGGCCTCCCCGCCCCGCCCACCGACCTCGGCCGCGCGCAGGCCGCGGTGGTGGGCCGCCTCCTCGCCTCCCGCCCCGCCCTCACCACCGTGCGGGTGGTGGTCGGCCGGCCGGTCGGGACGCCCACCCCGTGGCGCCACGCCAATGGCCTGTGGGTGGAGGATGCCGGCGACGGTGGCGGCGGCGACGGGGGGGGGGGGGGGGGGGAGGGGCGAGGGGAGGAGGCGCCCGCCACGGCCGGCGACTACCGCCGGTGGGACTTTGACGGCTACTTTGAGTGGCTGGTCGACGCGGTGAATGGGAGGCTCGGGCACCTGTAGAGGGGGGGGGCGCACGCGCCCCGGCCGGGGCCACCACCCCTGGCCCGACGGCGTCGCCCCCGGTCGGGGCAGTGCCGAGCCGACGTGGGGGGGGGGGGGGGGGGGGAAGGACGGGGCGCCGCCGGTGGGGGAGGGCGCCTCGGATAGGTGGGGGGGGGGGCCACGGCACGGCAAGGCCCGTGCCGACCGGCCACGACGCGGGCGGCGGGCGGCGGGGAGGGGGCGCCGGCGTGCGCGGTGGCCGTGGTGGCTGCGGCGGCGGCGGCGGCGGCGGCGGCAGCTGCGGCGGCGGCCAAGACCTTGGCATGGTGGTGGGGGTGGCGGCCATGGGGGCAGCACGCCTCCCGTTTCTCCTCCGCTCCCCAGCGGTACGGCCGCATGTACGGTACCAGAGCCACGACCGGCGGGCGCGAGCAGGCATGGATGTCATCAAACATAGTTCAGTCCCCTTTTCGGTCAGCGTGGACACCTCGGTCCTCGCCCTCTTGTGTGCGTTTCCCGCCCGTTACACGTGAGGTGGCTGTGCCGCCAAGCGCCCGCGCTTCCCCGCTGAGGCGTGCGGCGTCCCCCCCGCCCCCCCCCCCCCCCCCCCCCCCCCCCCCCCGCCCACCCGCCCGCAGCAGCAGCATACGTCCGCACCGCCGCCGCCCGCATGTGCCCGCCGCCGCTCCCACGCACCGCCCCCCCCTCACGCACGCGCGGCCCCCCCCCCCGCGGGGGCGCGCGCCCTCCTCATGACGTACACGTGCTACAAAAACGGCGCGGGGCACCCGCCAGCTGGCCGGCCGGTCCTGGTCGGCGGCGGCGGCCGCGGCGGCAGCGGCGGCGGCGGCGGTGGCGCAGCCGGTGGACACCCCCCCCCCCCCACCCCCGCCCCCACACCCCCCTTCGTCACCGTGACGTGGCGCTCCGCGTTACTCTGGGGGGGCGCCGCCGCCAGTGGAGGAGGTAGAGCGGGAAGGGGCGCGGGGGGGCACGGCGGTGGGGGGGAAGGACAGGGGGGGAGGGTGAGCAAAACGGGCAAGGGGGGTCGCCCGCCCGCCCCTCTCCTCCCCCCCCCCCCCCCCCCCACTCTCCCCTTGCTCCCAAGGGGAATACTCGGCGCCGCCGTGGCCTGCCTGCCTGCCCGTCGCGCGCCACCCGCGCGTGACGCCGCCGGCGGTGGCGGGGGGGTGGCCGCCCGGCGGGCGCGGGGCGGGACGGGTGCGTTTTCTCGTCTTGCGGGCGGGGAGGGGAAGCGAGGTGGTGGGGGGGGGAAAGGGTGGGGGGGGATGCGGGGGGAAAGGGGGGGTTGCCCTAAGGGCAAATAGAAATTCCAGGCCCTGCCCCCGCACCCCACCCCACCCCCCCCGCCCCGTCCCCGCTGACCACCCCGCGCCGTGGCCGTCCCCGCCGACGCGGCCGGCAAGCGGACGTGTGGGCGGGCGGGCGGGCGGGCGGGCGGGCGGGCGGGCGCGCCCGCGGGGAATGCCCCCCGTAACGGGGTCGTGACGGGGGCGAAGGCGTCCCGCCCGCGACGAGCTCGGTCGCGTCCTGGGGGGGGGGGGGGGCGGGTGGGGGGGCGTTGGGGGGGCGAGGGCGGTGGTGACTGGGGAGTTGGCTCCACCAGGGGGGGGGGGGACGGCCGTGGGGGGCTGGGGGAGCGCTGCAAGGGTCGGGGGGGGGATGGAAGGGCGCAAGTGGAGGCGGGACGGCGGGCAAGGCAGGAAACAGCAGGGAGGAGGACGGCCCCCCCCGCCCTGCCGCCTCCCCCCACCGCCCGCCTGCCTGCCCCCCTCCCCCTCCATTTTTCGCTCTTTTGGTCCCCGCCGCCGTCAACACCGCGCCACCCTCCTCTTCCCCGTCTCCGCCTTTGACCGTGGTGGCCCGCCCCCCTCTCCCCCCGGCGTCGACTCCCCGCGCCGTCGTCCCGCCGTCGTCCCCCCCCCGCCCCCGCCCGCCCGCCCACACCCGCCCGCCTGCCTACCTCCGTCACCCCCCCCCTTCACCCCCCCCACCCCTCCCTCTTCTGAGGGTTTGCCCCCACAATGCCAGACGACCAACCCCCCCCCCCAACCCCCCCCACCCCCCCACCCCCCCCACCCCCCCAACCCCCCGCACCCCCCCCCCCCTCCCCCCGGCAGCGCTCAGCCGACGCCCCCCCCCCCTCTCCCGCCTCTCCTCCGCCGGCCGCCTCCCCCCCGCCCTCCGCCGCATCTCCCGCGCGTCGGTGGCGGCGGTCGCCGCCGCGGGCGCGGCGGTGGTGGTGCGGCTGGGGAGTGGCGACTCGGCCGGCTCCTCCCCGGGCGCCGCCGCCGCCGGCCGGGGGGGGGGGGGGGGGGCGTCGTCGCCCACGTCGGTCGCCGCGGCGGCCACGCCCTGGGTAGACGGGCCGCGTCGCAAGGCCGGCGGCGGCGGCGGCGGCGGCGGCGCCCCGCCCGACGGCCCGCCCCAGGAAGCGGCCGCGGCAGCGGCAGCGGCGGCGGCGGTGGCCGAGGCGGGCGGGGCCACGGGCGGAGAGGCGGCCGCCGCCGGCGTGGCGGCCGACGGGGCCGCCACCAGCCCCGCGTCGGCCGCCGTCCGGCGGCTCCACAGCGCAGCGGCGGCGGCAGCAGCGGTAGCGGCCGACACCCCCCCCCCCCCCCCCCCCCCCCCGCCGGCCGGCCCCCCCCTCACCGCTGCCCCCTTCCTCGCCGCCGCGGCGGCGGCGGTGGTCGGGGACTGGAACCGGGGCCTGGCCATCCTCCGCCTCCTCGCCGCCTACCGCACCACCCTCCCGCGGGAGGTGGTGGCCGCGTGGCACGCCTGGGCCGCCCGCTGGGCGGCCGCCGTGGGGGCGCTGCTCGACTGGGAGGAGGAGCGGCTGGCGCCCGCCCTCGCGCCGGGCGCCCGCACGCGGGCCGCCGCCTGGGCCGCCGCCACCGCCGCCACCGCCGCCGGGGGGGGGGGGACGCGGCGGCGGCGGCGGGCCGCCGCCCGGTGAGTCCCCGGCGGGAGGGAAGGGGCGGCGCCGGCGGCGGCGCCGCCGCCTCCCCTCGCTTCCCCGCCGCCGCCGCCGCCGCCGCCGACGCCGCCGCCGCGGCAGGCGCTGCCGCCCCGCCGCCGCCCGCGGTGGCCGACGTGGCGGCGGCGGCCGCGGCGGCGGGGAGCCCCGCCCGCGGCGGCCGGCGGGCGCCCCACCCGCTGGGCGCCGCCACCCTCCGCCGCACCCGCGGGGCGCTGCGGTTTGCGGCGGCCGCGCTGCCGCCGCTGGGCGCCGCCGCCACCGCCGCGCGGGGCCCCCCGGGCGCGACGCTGGCCGCCGCGCTGGCCGCCACCGCCGCCACCGCCGCCGCCCTGGCCGCCCACCTCCCCGCCTGGGTGGCGGCCGCCGCCGCGGCCGCCGCCGAGCTACCCCGCCTCGAGGCGGTGGCGCTCGCCGCCGCGGGCGTTGCCGCCGTCGCCGCCGCCCTGGGGGAGGGGGGGGGATGGGGGGAGGGGGGGGAGGGGGGCGCCGTCGCCGCCGCCGCTGTCGCTGACTGGCTTGTGGCGGGCATGGACGACGGTGACGGTGGGGGCGGCGGCGGCACCGCCGCCGCGTGGCGGACGGCGGTGGTTGGCCGCCGACGGCGGCTGCGGTGGGCGCGGCGGCCGCTCCGCCGCGGCGGCCGCCCGACCGGCGGCCACTCCCCGCCCGCCGCGGCCGACGGGTCGCCCACCGCCGCCGACGGGGACGACTCGGACGACAGCGCGGATGGTGGCGGCGGTGGTGGTGGTGGTGGTGGTGGTGGTGGCGGCGGCGGCGGCGGCGGCGGCACCCAGTGCACGCGTAAAGGCGAAACGGGCGGCACCCCCCTCCTTAACATTGACGAAGTGTGGCTGGCAGTGTCGGCGGCGGCCGCCGATGTGTGCGGCGCGGGCGTGCCGGTGGACCCCGCGCACCGGGGCAAGCGCGAGTCCCTTTCCTACACGGCCACGTGGGGAGGGTGATGTCCACCCACCCCGGTCACCGCGGCTACCCCATCTTGTTAGCACCGGCACGCAGGCGGGCCCGCGTGACGCTGCCCGCTTCCTGGCTGCTACCTCAGACCACGCCAACATCACGAAACAGTGGCGGGGTGCGCCTCGCCTGGCAGACCACCCCCAGGGTGCCGCTCTGGACAGAGTGAACGGGCACCGCACGGGGGGCTCACCCTGCGCAATAGTCCCCAAATGGGCTGTGTGGAGGCGGCCACCTGCTCGGTGCCGCCCGAGGAGCTCGACACCCTCGGGGCGCTGGGAACGTCAACCCCGCCGACGGGCGTCGCTCCGGCCGGCGGCCGCCGCTCCCATCCCAAGCGACCCCGGCGCCATCATTTCCTGCGGTACTGCGGCGCTACCGCGTACAGGGTACGGGTGGCGCGCGTGGACGACGGCTTTGTCGAACCCCACAGCACGTACGGTGGGTGTGCACGCGGATGGGCGGCAGCGGGGGGGAGCGGCCACCGGTACTGAGGTCTCCCTCCTTACTGGTATTTGATGGCGCCGGCCCCTGCCATTCCCGTGCTGGGGACGCCCTCCTCTCTTCCACCGTCGCCAGCAACGGCCTCCCCGACATCTTTCGGGGGGATTTTCATGCTGAGGATGGGCAAACGCACCAGCTGTTTTCACACAGGTGGAGCTGGCGGCGCGATCACGTCCATCTGGTCTGTTGGAGGCGTCGCAGCATGGAAAGATGGCGCGACTGTAGCCGCGGCAGGAACCGCTTCCTGTGCTGCTGCTTCGTCAGGTTGAGCAATGCAGCATTGACCCAGCTGCGGGGTCCAAACGATGCACCATGGCGTTTGTGCCTTCAAACTTATTTAATTACGATTCTGCAAAACATTGAAACTCTCTCACCGGGATGGTCGGTCTGAGATTGAACCCGGGTCTTCCGCGTGACAGGCGGACATACTTACCACTATACTATGAAAGAATTTTTTCATGAACGACAGGCTGCTGTACACTATTATATTCACGTTTCTATGGCGCAGATGGCACTTCGTACAAGCTTTGTAGCCTTGGATCCGGGCCATGCTCGTGTCACAGCTATCAGCCGATCACGTGCTTCGTCGGGTGGGGCCCAGCGTGATGCCGCCACACTGCGCCCGTGTGAGCCACTGCTCACTCAAGCTATTCGACCGAGACGGCCGCAGAGGGGTGACAGAGTGACGGGCCTTGTGCGTATCCAAGACGCTTGCGCGTATTGGATACCCACAGACCGTCTGGAAGGACCGCCGACGTCGTAATGCGGCACTGCCGGGTGCTGGCAGAGGATGGGGCGCCCGCCGGGGCGCCCGGCGTCCCCATCCACTTGAGCTCGGTAGTACTTTCGGCCAACCGCATGGGGGGGCCGCCGGGGACGTGCACAGTCGCCGCCCGTGCGGTCGCGGCTACCACAGCCGCAGGGACGGCCGATGGGTGCGGCGGGGGCGGCGCCCGCTCGAGGACGGGTGCCGGAGGAGAGGCAGGCGCCGGTGCAGGTGGAGCAGCGAGAGGCGGGGAATGCGCACCTCTGAGGCTGCCCAGGCCGGCGGCGGTGCCCGCGGGGTGCCGGCGGCACTGGGGGCGGCCGTCCCAGCAGGGGCCGGGGCAGGTGCGGGCGTCGGCGTGCGAGGGTGCACTGACGGGGCTCCCAGGATGTGGGGCGACGCGGGCAGACCTGCGGGCGCCAGCGTCGGCATTGCCACAGGGGCTGGCGCGCCGGCCGCTGCGGTCGAGGGCGCGTGCCCAGCGCGTGCAGCGGCCGCAGGCGGCGGCGGCGGCGAGGGGGCGGGCGAGCGTACGCGCGTCGGCAGTGTAGACATCGGAGCCCTGACCGCCGCCGCCGTCGGGGCAGCCGCGCGCTCTGGCGGCACAGGGGGTGCGGCGACGGCCTGCGGCACTGCGGGCGTGCGGACCGCCAGCGTCGTGGGGCGACTGTGGGGCGCGGCAATGTCGGGGGCTGTGGCGATGGGGCCGTCTCCGGCGGATGTTGGATTTTCCGCCGTCGGCGTCATCGCCGCGGGTGACGCGGACCGAGTGTCCGCGGCCGCCGCAACACCCTGTACGCGCGCCGAAGTTTCTGGAGAAAACGCGCCGAGTGGTGCTACGGACCCCACCCATCATCGTCGCGAAGACGTACCACTTGTACTGGCTTACTGGGGCGTGCTGAGGCCGGTTGCACCACGAACCCCAGATTGATTTCATTTCGGCTGAAACGGCCCCCAGTTCAAGATTGCGACCGCGAATATTTGTGTACTGACCCCCGTTTTCTACAGTGTTCTTCCAATCTAGTAGAGGAAATATTCGCCCAGGAGCACCCAGTCAGAACCAGAACCTGCGTTCTTGGCACGTCTGGGGGGGGGCGGTGGCACATGCGCGCACTCGAGGCACCTCCAGCACACACCCCAGGAGGAGTTATGGAGCTACTTCGGCCACCTGAAAGCCGCAGCGTGTCCTCGCCTGGTCGTGGAGCGTGTCCCGCCTCCTCAACACTACGTTGATGCCATCCGCCAACATACGCACCGCGCGGAGAGACGCCTTCAAACACGGCTGTCAGAGCGGGCTGTGGTCTATACGTCACCTCGGCTAGGGACAGTACGCTGCGAAATAAACAGCGCTTTTTTGTACGCCATCAGGCACCTCCAGGGGTACCCCCAGGGGCACTCAGGCACTGTGAGGAACCACCCACACTTGGGCAGCCCTCAACGTACTCGTGATGGTGTCAGCGACCCGTGCCAGCCAATAGGGCGACAGGGTGCGGGGAAGAGGATGGATGTGGTGACGGTGGTGGGTCTGGGGAAGAGGACGGCGCGACGTCGGTGGTGATCGAGAGGGTTCAAAGGGTGAAGGTCGTCTTTGGTCTGAGTCTGTGGTTGCCCTTCCGGTCTCCCCCGGTGGCGCCGACACTCACGCACTATATACTCGCGTCGGGGCACCCGAGGTGCCCCAAAGCATGCGTTTCCCCGTCGCTCCACCGGTAGGCACAAAACGGCCCAAAAACAAAGCATGGCTCTCAGAACAAAGCATGGGCGGGCGTGCGCACTAAAGGAGTGCAGCCCCAGTTTGCCCCAAACGAAGGGGTCCGGCGTGCGGCGCCTAGGGCGCCGCCTCAGCCGGCTCCAGACGCCAGTCGGCCCGAAGGTCCGAGAGGCGTGTAAGCACGATTCGATCGAGTCGGCCGAATCGGCCAGCCGGCTAGCCAGTCACATCGCTGCAATGCTGCAGCGAGGACATTTTAACGGACTCGCCAGCTGTGGCAGATGTGGCTCGTCATGGGTGCTGACGGTGGCGCCTTTCGACAGGCCATGATGGGCTGTCGATGGCTGCTGTCGTGCGGCCGGCAGACACCGTGAGACAGCGGCTGGCTCATCTTGCGTCTGGAAGGTACACCGCGTCATGCCCCACAATACAAGGAGTTGATCCATGTTGCCAAGAGTTGATTCGGCAGGATCTGTAAGGAGAGGTCCCAGATATTATCCCTTAAGTATTAGGCATGGGATTAGGGGGGAAATCCTTACAGGCACCCCCCGGCAGCACCCCCAGGGGCACCCGTGCCCCCCCCTCTCGGCCCTCCGAGGGACACCCAGGGTGCTCCCCTACGGCCCTCCTACGGGCACCCTCCGTAGCATGCTCACCCTCACCATTAACATGAGATGACAACGCAAACATGACACGAGGCGAAAAGAAAAAAAACAAAGACAAAGAGAAGAACAAAGAGACGAAACGAGAATCACTGAGTCAAAGAGAAGTTAAGTACAAATAAAACAAAAGAGGCGCGGAGACGAATAGAAACCCGCTCAGACGACTGGAAAAGTACACAGGCAACAAGAGAGACAGGCAAAAAAGGATCACAGAGCCATACAGAAGAACACCACGCCAATCAACAAGAAACAACGAGGAAGAGAAAGACACAGTGCTGAAAACGAAGCACACAGAGAAAGCACTAAACACTTTACCACGTCTGGTGACAAGCGCGCCCCCCACCAACCCCGAAAAGAGAGGCGCCCCACGACGGCGGTCACCAGCAAGCCCAGAAAAAGCAATAGAAGAGGCTAGCACACCCAGTGCCCTTGACAGGAGGAACGGGAGGAGGAAGGAGTGTTGCGGAAAGAGCGAGACGAGGGACAAACAGCGCCGGCGCGGGGGGTGGGGAGGACGATGGCGACAAAGAAGACAGGGGTACAAGCACGAAGTGAGGGGGGAGCTGCGCGCTTGCCAGAAGTGCGTGAGCCTGAGAGCACGCTAGAGGGACGTGCTTCTCATGCATGAACTCGTGAGGGTCGCACAGAGGGAGGGCGAGTGAGGGACGGGCGGCGCCCTCTCGGCTGAAGTCCGATTGGGTGAGCAGGGCCCAAACTGTGTAATGAGAGGCATGCCCCATGAGCAGACCCGTCACAGCTGTGGGGGGGATTGCCAGGGAGGGCGCGCGGGACTGCGGGATACGTAGGGGGTGCGGCCTGGGGAGCATCGTTGAGAGCTCATTGGGCGACCGTGAGGGGTTGAGGCTTGCGCCATAGGAGCCTGTGGAGAAGGATCGAGTGCCCCCTGAGAATACGCGCCCCGTGGGCGGCCTGTGGGGGTTGCTGAGTGTTACTGTGGAGCTGTTGCGTGAGCCCGCCACGTTGTCGGCAAGGCCAGTGCGTCTACGCGTTACAGTAACTATTCAATTATGTGCTGTTCGTTTATATAGTACCTACTATATAAACGAATAACGGTCGACCGCGTGCGACGACCGAGCCTTCGTCAATCGTCTCGATATTGAGCGATCGAGCCAGACAACATTGAGCGTCCATGATGGTGCGACACGGTCCCACCGACGTCGACCACACGCCGTCGTCCCAAAAACAGTGCTCCACCCTCCCCACCCCACCCCACACCTTCTTCTGCCCGCTCCCTCTTCTTTTCTGGCCGGTGCTCCCGCGCGACCATGTCGGCTGTGACTCCCCGCGCTGCCCGCGCCGCCGCCGCCGCGGCGGCCGAGGCCGCCGTCCAGGAGATCTTCCCGGTGGCGTCCTCGGAGACGAGGCAGGCCGTCAGCGTCGCGGCCGCTGCTGCCACTGCAGCGGCCGCGGCACGCTTCCTTGAGACTGCGCCGCCGCCGATGCCCCCCAGATCGGCCGCGTCTCGTCGGGCAAGGCAAAAAGATCTTTGAGAAGAACACAAGCTGCTCACACACACCGCACAACAGAAATGCGGCCGAGTGCACGGCGCAGTGCAGGGTCGTCTGGGTGACAGAGTCAGCGGTTGAGAGGTCAATCATCGACGATCGACAGTGCCACGAGTCTGGACGATCGCCAAACATGACCCCAGTGTCGGAGTGCTTGCCGATCGCACGCCGATTGGGAGTGGTTTTTGGGTCGCTCAGAAAAGCACGCTCTTCCCGGATAGAGGGCTACTTCACGACGTACCCCTACCAAATGGTCGAATAATGACTGTACCCCCTGGCGGGCGCGGGGGGGGCGTGTGAGAGGTGCGCGCGCATCCCGAAGTGGTTCTGAGCTCCTATTGGATGCGCGCGCGGGAGGCGTGAGGCATGGCTGAGAAGCGAGGGGCCGGCTCGGGAGGAGCGCCGCCGCCCCTGTGTGCAGTGGAGAAGTTCGAATCGAGCCATTGGAGTGTCCCGGGTCGTGGAAATCTGGAGTGTGCTGGGCGGGCTTTCTGGACGCCCATAGCACGAGTGCTTTCCAGGCCTCGGGGGGGGATGGGCAGGGATCGGCCCGGGAGGGGGTGGACGACAGGACGCACCGGGAGAGCTGAGCTGAGCTCTGATTTGCTCAGCGCGCTCGAGGTCGCGGTGCGGAACGGCGAGGGGCCACCTCGGAGTTGAGACAGGGCACCCCCTGGGCAGGTGCATCACAAGTGCAGGACGGATGGCCGAGACGAACGGAGGGCGCCTTCTAGATTCTCTGAGCGTCCCTGACTAAAGAAGTGGGACACGTGGGTCGTGGGACGGGGAGCCGCTGACGGCGCGGGAGAACTCTGTCTTGAGCCGCACTTGTGGCCTACCTTCAGACATGCTGGAAGTTCCGCAGGCTGTGAAACCACCAGAATGATCCGAGCGCGGGGCGAATTGAACGACCGGCGGCTTGTAGCCCACACTCTGAAGGACTCAGCAGGAGCCGCGAAAAAGCGGTCCCCTATTTGAGTGGCGCAGCACCAGATTCGCCCTGGCAGGAAAGCTGAGTACAGAAATATTGCGCAGTAAACGCCAGTACACGCCAGTAAGCCGTGCTGGGAGTGGTACGTTTTCCCGACGATGATGGATGGAATAAATTATTTATGCATTGTTTAATCCGGCTCTTCTTAATCGATTGATAAATTCAAGTGCTCTTCGCATTTATCAATCCATATGAATGGTATTCCCTCGTTTAAAGCAAAGAAGCGCGACAACGTAACGTCCTCTGAGCGCGGCCCAAGCGTACTCCCTATTGAAGGCGATTCCTGCTCCCCACGTCTCCTCTGTCGCAGTGTCCACGGCAGGCGTCCTGCAGAAGGGCTCCTTGTCGCGGCGGGCGCGAAGATGGGGCGGGGGTGCGGCCAGCCAGAGGCACTGCCGAGCGGCCAGCGCTAGTGTCTATTCTACTGACCGCCTCATTTGAGGCGATTCGCCTCATTTGAGGCGGTTTTTGGGTGCCCTTTTTCAAGGTCTTCCGCTCGTCAGACAAGGATTCTGACGCCAGGAACGGACTCAGCGCAGTCTGTTTGTCCTTGGGGGAAACGGAGTGCGTCCAACGACGATGGACGGCCATCGGTTAACGCCTTTTCTTCCGCGCCACGGAACGGTTCCTGGCGATGCAGCAACCGCCCGAACCGCGCCCCAGAGCGCTCAGAGACCGAAGTGCCCGACCTGTAGAGGCTCGGCTGATGGCGCGCGCGCGCTTCTCTTCGTTTGGACTGCCGCGCCGCGACCCGAGCCGCAAGCAGGTCCCAGCAGCGGCCGCGCATGCGCCCGTTCCATGCCTGGTTCCCGTCGTCCACCTCTGCACTGTCGCGCACCGGCCGACGACGCACCCGTCCCTGCACCGTCTCTCTTTTGTCTTGTGCCTGCCTTCGTGTGGGGTTCCCCCCCACCCCCCCCCCTGTTTAGCTCTATCTCTTTTTACTATGGACGAGCGGCCGACCGCTGGCGGGTCGACCACGTTGGCCCCCATGGCTGACTCTGCCGGTCCCTCTGCGCTTGCCCGGCCGGTTAACCCCTCCCCCGCTGCCACCGTGGCCCTCTCTTCAACCCCCTACCGCCCCCCCATGGCTGACTCTGCCGGTCCCTCTGCGCTGGCCCGGCCGGTTACCCCCTCCCCCGGTGCCACCGTTGCCCCCTCTGCAATCCCCCCCCGTCGTCGCCGACGTTCTCTGGGTCCTGGCAAGGACCCTCGCCTGGATGTGGGCGCGGAAGTGCACAACAAGGCTACCAACGTGACCAGCTTTGCCGAGTGTTCGCGCCTGTTTGGGTCCTTGGCATCCGAGAAGCTGCTGGGCGGGCGCGTGCAGGAGGTCGTGGCGGGCTTCCACAAGGAGGGTCGCCGCAAAACAAATCTACGGGTGCTGTGGACGGTGAAGACAAGCACTGTGGTCAAGACGCTGGCTTTGGGGACCGTCAAGGCTGGTCCCCCCCCCGCGCCCATCCATGGTCCAAGTCCCTCCGTCGTGAGGGGAGGCGCACGCGCGGCGCAGCAGTCTCAGTCGAGCCTCTCTCTGCCGAGTGAGGCCACCGACCTCCCCCCTCTCCCGCCCTCAAGCACCACGGGCCCTCACCCCCCCCCCCCCTCTCCCTCTGTGGCTCCGTCGAGTGCGTCCCCGGCGGTGTTAGCGGCGCCGGCGGCCGCCCCTGCCACGGCAACTGTTCATGGGGTGACCTGGACTGCGGGGTCGGTGTTGGAACCCATCGGTGGTCCCGTGGCGCGTCGCACTTGGTCGATGCGGACCTTGTCTGGCGAGGTCATCATCGAGGACGGTGACTCGGTGGGTGACGGAAGGACGCGCTCTGCCTACGACTACTTCCTGGCCATGTTCCCCATGCCACAGCTCACGCGCATGGCCCGCCTGACCTTGTCCAAGTTGGAGGCGCAAGGCTCGCGGCCGACTACCAGGGGGGAGCTGCTCATGTTTTTCGGTGTGATCATCCTGGCTACTCGGTAGGAGTTTAGTGCGCGGGCGGACCTGTGGGCAACCAAGGCGCGTAACTCGTGCCTCGTGGCACCTGGCTTTGGGGAGCGCACCGGCCTCCCCCGTACGCGCTTTGATGCCCTGTGGTCCTGCGTGACGTTTAGTGAGCAGAAAAGCAGCGGTGATGTCAACTCGGAGCAACACCGATGGGAATTAATTTCGGACTTTGTCGATTCCATCAACGATCATCGAAGTGCCCACGTGTCTCCAAGTGAGTACATTTGTGTTGACGAGTCGATGTGCAAGTGGTACGGGCTTGGCGGGAGCTGGATCCAGCGTGGGCTGCCCATGTACGTTGCCATACAGCGCAAGCCAGAAAATGGCTGCGAGGTGCAGAACGCAGCCTGTGGGAGAAGCGGCATCATGCTGCAGCTCAGCGTCGTGACGTCAGCCGAGCACCAGAAAGCCGCGGGCATGACGAATGACGACAACGTGCCGCACGGGGCAGCAGTCCTCAGGAAGCTTTCAGCTCCCTGGGCGGGCACGCAGCGCGTTGTCTGCGCGGACTCCTACTTTGCTAGCGTGCCCGCCGCCATCGAGCTGCGAAAAATGGGCTTGCGCTTTTCGGGCGTCCTCAAAACGGCGACGCGGGGCTTTACAATGCAAGCGCTGTCCACCATGGAGCTGGACGCTCGAGGGGACAACGCATCGTACACGCACACTACGGCAGACGGCGTGGTCGACCTCATGGCGGTCGTCTGGGTGGACCGCGAGCGCAGGTACTTCATCTCATCCTCGTCAACGACGCTGCCAGGCGAGCCGTACGAGCGCATCCGGTGGCGGCAGATAGACGGGGAAGCCAAAAGGGTACTTTTGACGGTCAAGCTTCCTCGTGTTGCTCAGGAGTACTACGAGTGCTGTGCTGCGATCGACAGGCACAATCGCTGCCGCCAGGATGACCTTAGGCTGGAGCACAAGCTGGTGACACATGATTGGTCGAAGCGCGTGGGCATGTCGCTCCTGGGAATGTGTGCGGTGGATGCATGGATGCTCTACACGGGTGCGCGGGGCGCGACGGCCTCGCTCACACAAAAACAGTTTTATGAGGACTTGGCGGCCCAGCTGATCGGCAATACTTTTGACGCCGTCGGCATCAGGGCGCGACGGTCGACGACTGGCTCTGCTAGCACCGCGTCCGGCGACATGGCCGTGTCCGCTCGCTACGGTCTCGGCATCCACCTGGAGCCGACTCTCAAGCGCCGAGGCCCGTCTGCTGCGGATGGAGATCAACGCGCCCAGCGTGGTTGTCGCGTATGCAAGCGGTTCAAGCCTTGTCTCGTATGTTCGGGCTGTCGGGGTACGTATGAGCAGGAGGTGTTTTTGTGCTCCCCCAAGACGGGGCGCCATTGTCTCGACGTGCATCTGCGAGAAGTGCATGAGGTGGAGAACTAGAATTAGAACCGTACGTGGTAGTCGTGATTTGTATGCACACGTGTCAGAGACACAACCTATGGAATTTTTGAATTACATTAAAATTGGACTGCTATCTTGTTCTCGGACGAGGTCCCGAGTCACAGTGACGTCCTCGACGACTCCGCCGCGGCCTTCTCCGCTGCTGCTGGAATAGACACCGCTCCCGCAGCCGCACCACTGCTGCCGCCGGCGACGTCCCCATCGCCACCACCGCAGCCACCGCCCGTAGGTGGCTCTATGCGGCAGTGGAAAAAATCTGCGGAGGAGAGAACAAGCCCTGCGGCTGGCGCACAGCCGGGCCTGCCGGTAGCCGCCGCGCAGCAGAGCCAGAAGCGCGTCTCTATCCATGGCTGCTGTGTACATGGCCGACGCGGTTGACCTGCAGACGACGGAGATCCCACTTCTATGTCATGATGCGCGTCAGCCACCCCCGCTGCCATTGCTCTCTCTGCCGCCACTGCCGAGCAGCATTTCTCAGCCCCCACACCCGACCTCTGTCGAAGCTGCAGCAGTAGTGGGTACGGCAGCAGTAGAGGAGGCTATGGCCGCTGCCACGGCCGCACAGACGGCAGCGGTGGCCTGCAACAGTAAATGAGGACCAGTGCCGGAAACTATCTCACAGAAACGGGAGACGGGGTGAGAGTGTTTAGGGACGGGAGGTGGGGGGGATGGAGCCCGTGGGCGGATGCAAGAGTGTGGCCGTTGGGACAATGGCACGCAGCGGCGCGCTCGCGCCATCACAGTCCGCTCACGGCCGCGGGGGCCGGCCGGCATCGTTTTTGCCACCGCCTCCGCGGCCGCCTCCGCCGCCGCCGCCGCCGCCGCGGCCCGCCCCCGCCGCACAAAGGGAAGGGGACGGAGTGGGGAGTGTGCAGAGCGGGAGAGAAGCGGGGGGACGTGGCCAGGGGGGGCTGCGGGCAGAGCGGAAGGCTTCTGGAGAGGGTACCGACAGCCTTTTCTTTGTCAGACATGTCAAAATCGGCGATTTCCGGTGATCCGGGTGGAGCCTCATTTGAGGCTCGAGGCCGCCTCATTTGAGGCTCAAGTGCAGTAGAATAGACTTTAGTACAGTATGGTTTGTTGGCCAGACTGCCGTCCCAGCCACATTTTCCGCCACGGCTCCGTCTTGCAGCCTCGTGAAGGAACTGGCAAGACGGGTTAGGAAGTGGCCACCACCCGGGCGCAAGTGTACGCCGAAAGTCCGCCACGCGTAGCGAGCCCTAACGATGATTCCATATAGCTAAAGGTGGAGTCCATATAGCTAGGCCGGTCAGAAAAGCGGCATGAACTCGTCGATAATGATCGTATCGAGCTGAAGCTTTTTCACAGTACTCCTTGGTGTGTCTCGGGACGGTGCCGTCGAAGACCGCTCTTCAAAACAAAATAGCAATGCAATGATGGTATGGCGGACGTATTGCGCTTCGTACCTTTCCTCTTGTTGCAGCTTCGCGGAATACGGCCATCTGCCTCTGAGTCGCATGGCATTGACAATATCATGATAGTCACTGGAGGGGCTACTAAGAATTAATAGCATGCGCGAGTTGTGCCAATCGATAGGGCGGGGGATCCCAACGCTCCTCTCCTTGCGACGAGAGAGCCCCATGTCGCGCTTGTGGTAGCAGAGCAGTGGGACGCGTCTAGGAGGAAAGTCGGTGGCTCCCGTGACGGCGGCGGCTGCGCTGGAGGCGACCTCTCCCGCAACAGCGGCACCCGAGGTGGCTGCCGCGGCTGCGACGGCCCAGCCGCCGCTGATGGAAACAGCCACGGGCGCGTCGCCCACGCGTCCACGGGCCGCCCACGCCCAGCAGGCATCGTTAGCCCGTGCGATAATGATGGCGGCTCCGGCGATAGAAAGGGCGGCAGCGGGATCTCGTCGTGATTGAAGCTGTGGGGCTGGGGGGGGGGACGGGGCGCGGGAACTCCAACGATTTCAGCTGTCGAGGGGGAGGGGGGGCGGAGGCGGGGGACGGTAGCGGTGCTGATGCGGCGATCTGTGGCGGGGACGGTAGTAGTGGGGGGGCGCCCGACCTGCGGCACCCTGCTGCCAGCATGGGGGCTGAGAGGTAGCTACCAGTGCATCTCCGTGTCGGAGGGGGGGGGGGGGGGGGATGTCCCCTTGGCTTTGTCGGAAAAAAAGAGGACGGGAGCGCGCGTGCCACTGACTGGCTGGGAGGGAGTGTGTGTGAGCGAATGGTGTGCTAAGCGAAGGGGTGAGCGCTGCAAGGAAGTAAGTATGGGTTGCTTCGAGTAAGGTTGGCACGACTGTGACGATCGGAGCCGGGAAACTTGCTCAGCCGTACCTAAACCTCGAGCGCGTCGGCCGCCCACGTGTCCGCCGCACCCGTCCCTCCCCTGCGCCTGTGGGACAAGGGGGAACGAACCCCCCCGCCGACCGACGGTCATCCCCCCGTGTCCTGCGACCACCACCCCCCCCCTTCTGCGGCGGCAGCCAGCCCCCCTCCATTGGGCGCGACACCCCCCTGCCCGCGACCGCCCTCCAGCGGCGTCCCCCCCTGTCCTGCGTAGGCGGCTACCCCCCCCCCCCCGTCGGACACGGCACCCCCCGGCCGGCGACCACCCTGCAGCGGCGGAAACCCCCAAGCGCCACCCCCCTGCCGGCGGTCACCCCCCCCTGTCCTGCGGCGGCGGCCACCCCCGCCCCCCTCCTGCGGCGGCAGCCACCCACCCCCCCTCCGGCGGCAACCCCCAAGCGCCACCCCCCTGCCGGCGGTCACCCCCCCCTGTCCTGCGGCGGCGGCCACCCCCGCCCCCCTCCTGCGGCGGCAGCCACCCACCCCCCCTCGGACGCGCCCCCCCCCTGCCGGCGACCACCCTGCAGCGGCGGCAACCTCCAAGCGCCACCCCCCTGCCGGCGGTTATCCCCCCCTGTCCTGCCGCGGCAGCCGCCCCCCCCCAGCACTCGGACACGGCACCCCCCTGCCGGCGACCACCTTGGAGCGGCGGCCGCCCCCGAGCGCCGAGCATTATTCACCTGTGGGAGCCTGCCCCCGCTGGGCAGCCACTCTTCAGTGGCGGCCCCTGCCTGCTGCGGCGGACACTCCTCCCCTGCGGCGACCCCCTCCCTGCCGCGGCGTCCATCACGCAGGGACGATACCCCGTCCGGCGGCCGCCCCTCGCGCGTGGCGATTTTTCCCGTGGGGTGGTCACCCCTCTTTCCGGCTACCTGCAATCCTGCGGCCACGTCGCCCCTGGGGTGGCCTTCGCCCCCCTGTAGCGGCCACCCCACCACTGCGGCCCCCTCCGGCCCTGATTCCACGTCGCCCATGTGGGGGCCCCCGCCCCCCTGTGGCGGCTACCCCTCATCTGCGGCCGACTCCCCAGTGCAACGCTTCTCCGCCGGCACCTTCCCCGCTCCTGGCCCTCAGCAAGTTGGACTTGACACCCGCGGCATGCCCCCCCCCCCCCACCTGAGGTTGTCATCGCTCAAGTATGGCCACCTCCCCCCTGCAACGGTCCCATTTTTCATACCGAGGCCACCCCGCCCCTGCGGCGACCCCTCTTCCGCCGTGACCCCCCCTTTGTGGCCACACCTCTGCGGTGGCCAGGCCCCCCTGGCGGCGTCCACCCCCCCGCGGCTGTCGTCCCTTTCCTTCGGCCGTCACCGGCGCCGCTGGGCAGTCGAGCCTTTCTCGCGGCGGCGACGCGCAGCCCCTGTTGGCCGCGGCCACCCTCCAACCCACTTAGCGACGGCCGCTCCCCTACGACGGCTGTCACCCCACTGCGTCGGCCACCCCGCACGTGCGGCGGCCACCCTCCGCCGGGGACCACTCCTTCAAAGCAACGGGCGCCCTCTTTCCGGCGGCCGCCTTTCTGCGGCGCGGTGGGGAAGAGCGGCGCAAAGCTGCCTCGGTTGCTGAGGTGCTCCATTTGCGACCATGCTGTGGGTGTGCATGGCGGCAGCGGCGGCAAGAGGAGGGGGGGAAAGGGTGGAAGGGGGGGAGGGGGGGGGGGGGGGGGGAGGGGGGGGGGGGCCAGGGGGAGGGGGGGGAGGGCAAGCGCGGGGGGGGGAGGATGGGGGGGGGGGAGGGGGGGGGGGGGAGGGTGTCACGGGCAATGGCTGGCAGCGAAGGTGGGGTGCTTGTGCTGCAGCGAGCGGGGTGTGCGTGTTGTGGTCTGACGCGGGTGCACTGGGGAGGCGCAGGTGCACTGGGGAGGCATCACGGCCATCATCCCCCCGCCCCGTCGACGAGCGGGGGGGAGGGGGGGTTGGGGCCCTGGGGTGTAACCGAGAAGCCAAGGGAAAAGCACGCAGTAGTATTGAACGGCCAACCTACTGGCCGCCACCGTCATTGTTTCCACGGCCGGTACTGCAGTCATTGCCGGGGCGATGACGCAGGCCCCTGACTCGCCGCCATCATGAGGTTGACGAACCAGGCCGGCGGTGCCGCGTCTCTTTGCGTGGCTGCCGGCACAGCGGCAGCAGCCGCTGTCGGCACAGCGGCAACTGCCGCTGCCGGCATAGTGCCAACTGGCGCCGCGCGTCCAGCCCCGCCGCTTTCCAGGACTGCACGGCTCCTCAGCGCCGCGTTCTCTGCCTCCAGCGTCTTGTTCCGCTGCTTCAGCAGTTGCTTCTCCAGCTCGGCAATGCGGAGTTCCGCCGCCGTGCCGCGCGGCCCCCGTACAGCGGCCCGGCGCCGCTTCTTCGGCTGCTGGCCCGCGGCAGCTGGCAAGGGTGGTCGAGTGGCGCTCCCGCCGTCTCCCAGCGGTGCTCTCACGCCGCCCTCTCCCGCCCATTCCTCCTCCCTCTCCCCCTCGTCGCCCCTCCCCGCGTCCCCCCCATCCTCTCCCCTACCTCCCTCCCCCCCACCCACCTCTTCCAGTCCAACGAGCTCCTCCTCACCAGCGCGCTCAGCCCCCCTTTCTCCAGTGCCCTCGTCTCCCCCTGATCTGCCGCCGTCTCGCCGTCGGTTTGCTCGGCGCCGCTTTTCCCGGCGTCGCTGGGAGTGCTCCGCACGCTCCATCGAGGTGTACGCGCCTGCGGCACGGCCGTTCTCCAGCTCCTCAGCATCCCGCTGGTCAACAAACTTGCTGCCAGTCATAGCCACCATCAGCGGCTGTCGACGCCCACAGAGCTTATAAACGCGCTCCTGCTGGGACTCCTCAGCGTTGGTTGTCGACGAGGCCACCTCTCGCTGCAGGTGGTCGGCCTTAGAGAAGGCGGGACAGAACGCAGGAAGCAGGCGCTGGTTCCCCAGCACCCCGGCAGAGTCGCGCGTCGGCTCCTGCTGGATGACCAACGCGCGCAGCCGCTCCGCCTCCTCCAAGTTGTAACACTCAATTAGCCTCCGCAGCGTCGCGCGCACGGTCAGCGGCGCCCGGTCGCACACGGGGTTAGCGCGGGCCTTGCAGCCAAAGAGGATGCTGCGGGCGTGCTCGTCGACGTCAAAGTCGTCAAAGCCGACGTCAATGAGCGCGTCGCACAGCCCCCTCGCAAGCGACGCGGAAAAGTCCAGTGTGACGCCCACCAGCACGCCGCGCTTCATCCGCCGGGTGTTTTCGGTTGCCCGCCGGAGCACCTCGGCGGATGGGGCGCCGTCGAGCGCGGGGTCCACCACCGACAACTGCCGCAGCACCAGCACGTGCCAGGGCGCCCAGTCGGGGTTAACCCTCAATCGCTCCTGAAAAAAAAGGCGGTAGCAGGTGCGCGCCACCAGCCGCGTCGCCCGCTGGATAAAGAAGCGCGCCAGAGTGACGCCCTCGTTGTTGATCGTCGTGGAGATGGCGAGCACAAAAAAATCGCCGTCCTGCGACAGCCCGACCGACTCCACCGCCTTGTAGTACTCGTCCGTCTCGATCGCGAGCACCCCGTTCGCCACCTGGCGCACGTTACTCTCAGAAAAGGCCGGGAAAATGTACGCGGTCGCGTCAGAGACAAAAGGGGCACGGAAGTACGCGTCCCCCGCCACGACCGCTCGAGCGACCATCCGTAGGGCCGCGTCGCGGCCCTGCCCCCACGGATTTCTCTCTGCCGCGGCCTGCCGGCGAGCATACCGCAGCGCCGTTTGCGGCACGGCCGCCACAACCCGACCGTACTCCTCGGCCAGCTTTGCGCGCACGTCCTCCTCCTCCGCCGCGAGCGAGATGTGGTGGTGCTCCTTGACCTCCGCGGCTGTCACAAGAAGCCCACGGGTAGAGAACATGATGGGGGGGGGGGGGTGCGTATGCGCGCCGAGTGAGAAGATGAGGAAGCTCCCCCGCAGGTCCCGGTCGCCGCTGTCCGTGAGCGGCACCCCGACGTATAGGGTGCTGCTGCACGCGATGTGGCGCGAGAGGGCTTGGGCCTTTCCAGCGTGCGACTTGCACACGGATCGCGATCCCGACGGGCAAATAGTCATGCATGGGTGGTTTGTGCCGACGCCTGCGGGGATATCCGTCACCTTTCTGCGGAAGATAAAAAAAACAGAAGAGCAGCCAGGGAGGAGAAAAGTACGTCAAAAGCAACGATTGGTACAGGATATCAGTACTCCGCGCACGACCACGGCGGAGGGGGGGGAGGCCGGCGCCCATCATTGGGGACCGCTCCTCTGTCTCCTCGGTCGAATGGACGCCCAAGGAGCGACGGGGGGGTCGTCCGTTGCATGGAGGTGGGTGCGTCTACAATGCCCATCGTGAAAGAGTTGGCGGGCAGATAGGGCCACCGTACTCCGCGGCCGGGCGTGTGCACGACTCCTCGCCATATGCCACTGGGAGAGATACGTCGGGAATGCAGCACCGCCGGCGACAGTCGCGAGGAGGGGGGCGGGGTCCATGTCACGGCGACGTCCGCGGGGCGAGATGGTTGAGGGGCGGGACTGCCGCAAGGCACGCGACCTCGGGGGGTCGACCGCCGAGTAATCGTGTCGGCCATTGATCAGAGGCAAGCGGGGGAGCACCGCCATCGGTAGGGGCTTGGCGTGGCTCAAGCAGAATCAGTGCAATGGGGGTGGGCTGTGAAAAGGTGCGCCAAACCTCCCTCGCCGGGCGTTGTAAAAAAACACAGCCCGTCTCGCTCACGAATCATTCTCAAAGCGAGCCGCATCCCCCACGCACATAGAAAGGTACCTCTCATCGCTCATCCAGCTCTCAATGTTGCTCATATTTTGGATGTTGGCAATGGAAGCGTTCTTGTGGTTCATCCGGTTGACGCTTGAGTAGCCGGCGCACCCCAGAAACTTTCTGCCCGACGACAGGATCGTCACGACCTTGCCGTTCGGTGGGGTCCCCAAGCGCGCGCAGAGGACGTTGGGGCACTGCTTGTGCTGGAACGGCGCCACGACAGAGGTGTACTTGTCCCATTCCTTTCCCAGCGCCTGCTGCTCCGTGTCGGCCGAGGCGGTCTCGGAGCTGGCTTCCGCGAAGACCTTCTCATAGACGGCGTTTTGGTCCGCGTCCCCCGCTTCAAGCGCCGTGTGAGAGATGTCCAAAATAGCGCGAGGAACGTTGGTGCAGGCGTCCACGCCAGAGCACGGGTACTCGGTCCAGCTGTACGTGCAGAAGCCGAAGCTGAGCGAGAGCTGATCCGACAGCTTGCGGCTCTCCCCCCCCGGTGACTTGTACGCCACGAAGCTCTTAGGGCTCAGGCCCGTCTCAACCGATGCGACTGGCACCAAGGTCAGGACCCCGCTCGTCATTGAGCTCGACGTCTGCGGGTAGGATGGCACCACGAGGCACTCAACCACCTTCTCCGCCGTCAGCGTTCGCTTGGCCCGTCTGGGACCGACTTCCAGCACGGGCAGGTGAAGAGAGGTTTCCTCTCCTGCACCCAACGCGGCCCACCGGCGTCGGAGGCTCCGGAAGCCGGGAATGGGGGCGCATCTCCAGCTCCCACCCCTCCGGCCGCCGTAGTTGCCATCTCCAACTCGATAGCAACTGACGTCGGCAGGAACGATGACCCAAAGGGGGGGGGGGTGGTGTCCACGACGGGGGGCGAGGTGGCGAGGACGGGGGGCGCCGGCGCGGCGACGGGAGACGGCGTGCCGACGATGGGCGGCGACGACGCGGCGACGGGGGGCGCCGGCGCGGCGACGGGAGACGGCGTGCAGACGATGGGCGGCGACGACGCGGCGACGGGGGGCGGAGTGCCCAGGACGGGGGCCGCGCTGCCGACGGGGGGCGGGGTGTCGACGACCGGGGGCAGGGTGGCCACGACGCGGGAAGGGGTGGCGACAGCGCGAGGCGCCGGCGCGGCGACCGGGTCGCGCTGCCGACGGCGGTCGACGCGGTGGCAACGACGGGGGGCGGGGTGGCGACGACGGGGGCGTGCGCCGGTCCGGGTGCGCGCCACTTTTTTGGCGCCCAGCGCGCCTTTTTTGGTGCCAATGGCGCCATTTCTGCCGCCCAGGGCGGGTGCTCGGTTAGAGGTACAGGTACGGCTGGACACATCGAGTAACCCTGTCCCATTAACAAAAAACGTGCCAACCTTACTCGAAGCAACCCACACTTACTGACTTGCAGCCACATACACCGAAGCGAAAAGAGAAAAGCGACGTGGAACTTCCCTTATCCCTCCTCCTCATCCTCCGTACCTTCGGAGCCTTCACCGCTGGCCCCACTATATCCACTCTCTGAGCACTCCGAGTCGGAGTTCACCTAAGGGGTGCGCGGTATGCCATGCCGGCAGGGCACCTGGGGTGGGCGCGGCCACGCCTGGTCAGCAATGGCAAAGGATGAAAAAGGCGGGCACTCACCAGGCCGGATCAAGGTGGGATCACGGCAATGGGCGGGCACATTCCAGATGGAACTGGTAGTAAAGTAGCCCCCATCATGTTCCCCATCGAGCACATTCAATGTTGCAATCGGGCCCGAATCGACTCGTCCACGTGATCTGACGGCGATTCTTCCACGCTCTGCCCTGAAGCGCACACCTGTTGGGGCCACTCACTGGTATGCAAGCTCTACATTCATGTGTGTCTTAACACGTTCTGCAGCCACACCACTTGTCAAGACATGTTCCCAGGCGGGCGAGCGCACTTTAAGTTCACAAAAGTGCCCGATTTCACGGGGCTCGTGACGCGGAAATATTTCTCATGCATGCCTTGTACAACAAGCAGACATGCTTGTCACAGAAAGAGAAAACCTGTGAGTTGCTCTTTCTCTTGGATAGTGGAATGCGTAAAACAGGGTAGTAGCGTCTGAGCTACGACCGGACAGAATTGGACCGTGCAAACCGGCTTAGCTAACTGGAATCCAGTTTCAGACCGCCGTGCCCCGTGGGAGCGGGCTCGCACGTTAATGCCCTCCTGTGGTGATTCACATGCGGTCTTCCATTACCACGAGAGAGCTAAAAAAACCTATCTTTTATGAAGGCAAGCCTCGCCGTGTTCCGTGTATCGTGATAATGATGATGCTGCCCATTCATGCACAAATTTTATTAACTGTGTGCGGTCCTGGCGAACTCATCTTGCGGGAGGCAGGTTTGATTAGAGAATGGCCAGCGTCGTGCTCCCCAAGGCCACCAATCCTGAGAAGAAACTGCAACGTGTGCGCGTATGACTGGTAGCGTCCAATAGAGCGAGGCCCCCCTCATCGTCCACACAGAATGGGGAAGGAGTTTAGGACTAAGCCCAGAATCCAGCAGATCTGGGCGAGTTGGCCAAAAAAGGGCTATGGGACCGCTTCGGTGGCGAACTTCTCGCGCTCAGACAGAATGGAGACCGACGTTGGGCTGATGCGGAGATACGCGATCCCCCACTCAGACAGGCAAGCGAACGAGCCGGAAGGAGTGCGATCGAGCTGTCCACGTCGCTTCGGTGCGGTCCCAATGGAGGCGTCAGCGCCCAATCTGAATGCATACTACGTCGATCATGCATGATCGTGAGACACGTTTCGTCGTGCAGGGTCAAATTTCTGTGAAATGTTTTCCGATCGTCCCGACGTCGGCGGTCTCGAAGCCTGATTTGCGCAGGAGCGTCCCCAGACGAGGGGGAGATACGTGGGAGACGCCGGCAGTGTCGCTCAATGCATACAGCCCGGCGCAACGACACAGGAGCCGCGAGCCAGGAGAGGCTCAACGTTCGTGGCTCTGACACGGAGAGAGCCGCATGTATGCACATGCTTGGAAGTCTCGGGAGCGAGCGGGCGGCGGAACAGGGGCAGAGGTGGCTACGGAGCATGTAGACCGGCTGTGCGGGTGGTTACCCAGTCGTCCATTGGCGAGGGGCGGTGGGGGAGGGGCGGGGGAATGCGAGAGGGCCTCCTGGAGCGAAGGCAGGCGACACCCGAGAGAGCATGGGGCTGGGGGTCGCGCGCACGGCTCTCGGGCCGGTCCTGGCGCTGGGGCTCGATAGAGGTCAACTATTTTCATTCTATTCTTCCCACGGAGGCGGCTGTTAAGGGCGCAAACCTCCATTATCTCGCTCTCTGGGTGGCGAGCATGCCCCCACGGCGACGACGTGGCGGGCGACGCGCCGGCAGGGCGCTTTGAAGCGTTGTGGACCAGCTGTAGAGTAGAACACGGAGGTCTTGGACGGGGCCCCTTGTGTTGCGCGTCGACAAAAAAAACTGTCCATAATGGGGCTCCTGGGGGGGGAGTCGTGGGAATTGTGACCGCAAAGACTTCTCTCGCTTTTACGCGGCCCAAGCGTTTCTTTGGTCGTCGTCGACGGCTCTTCGCAACCACACGCCCGCTCCACCCCGGCTACCCCCCCGCTCCTTTCCAATCATACATGTCACTCCGCTCCATGGTCTTGTTACGTCGTCGGTGTGGAAGGCCCACCAGAGGCTTTCCTCCCGGCCGCGGACGATGTCGTAGTCCCCTTTCATTGACTGTGGCACCCGTGCGCAGCAGCAGTGCGCGCGCAGCAACGTGCCTCTCCCCACCACAATCGCTCTGGACCGGCCCTGTCGTCGACCCGCTGCAGCACCAACGTGCCCGCACCAACGTGCCCGCACCCTTCCCAATCGCTCTGTGGAGGTCGGCACAGTCGACTCGCCGCAGAAACGTGCCCCTCCCATCCCCAATCGCTCTGTGGGCGCCCATTCCGGCTTGTCGTTTCTGGTCGCCGCGTTTGCAACCCCACCATTTGCGCGCCTTTGATCTGGTCCCCTCCACCCCCCCTGGAGGTGTCTGTTGAGGCCTTTTTCGGTGTCGGGTGCTTCATCGCTGGCCGGCCTGCCGCGGCCGCCAACCCCCGCGGTGTGGTGTTCCTGTTTTGCCGTGGCGGCCCCTGTGTGACTTCGCGCGAGGCCACAACGCCTTTTGCGCGCTTTTTTTCACCCCTAGCGTGAGCGCTCTTCCCTCTGTGGTGCCCGTGGGCACCACAGGACGCGGCTCGGGCGCCGGGCGCCGTGCTTGGAGCGGCGCAGCTGTGAGCGGCCTGAGGGTGGTGACGCGGTGCGTCGAGGCCACTAATGGCTCCCCCCGGTCCCCCATTGTGCGCCCCCGCCGCCAGGGCAGCGTCGTCTGCTTGCGGTTTGCTGAACGTCGCGTCAACTCGGCGCGAAAGCGGCCATCGCAGCGGACTAAGCGAGAGCGCATGCGGAAGCTGCGACCCCTGTGGACCAGGTGGGGGCGGGCGCGGAGGCGATCACCCCAGACAGCCAAGTGGAGGTGGACGCGGGGGCGGCGACGCAAGCGATCCAAGTGGGGGCGGGTGCGGGGACGGCGAGGGCAGCGGACCAGGCGGGGACGGGTAAGAAGGCAGCCGGCGCAACCGCGACGCCCTCCGCAGCAGTGCGCGCGGGGACAGCGGCTGCGTCCGCTACGGCAACTACGACGGAGCCATTTTCGAGTGTCGCCGTCGTTGAGCGCCCTAAAGTGCCACGGCGGACAGGTCCAGCGCCGGCGCGGGGGCCAGCTCCGCTGCCGGTTACATCAAGCGGGTCAAATCCCGCCGAACTTCCACCACTAAGCAGCGCTTTCCCGTACGTGCCCTCCGGCGCGGCGCGGCGACCCCTTCTCTTTCATTCCCATGGGGTGGACGCCCGCAGCCGTCTGGCGACGAGCCCCGCTTCTTCCCGGCCGCAGCCTGCGCGCGGGGCGACTACCTCGTCGGCCTACGGGCTGCCGTCGGTGGGTCAGTCGTCGCAAGCAAGGCTCGCGCCCGACGGGCAGCCATCCACTTCGGGCGGGACGAGAGCCGCACCGCACTCAACGCAGGTAGCCGCGCCGGCTCAACGCGCCCAGCAGCAGCTGCACGAATCGCGCCCCCCGCCGGCCGGGCGGGGTTTCGTCCATCTTCACGAGCGTCCACTCTCTCCTCCCCACCAGGCGCGGCAGCAGCTGCCGTACGGGTCGCGCCCGCCGCCGGTTGGTGACCCCGTCCCGGGTCCGAACCGCCCTCCCTCCCCCCCGCGGCCAGCTACGCAAGGTCCATCCTGGAGCGCGCTGGGGCCGGCGCGCGGCCCCAAACCGGACCGGTGGAAGCGCGCGCCATCCTGTAGCACAATAGGGAGGCGTTACTCGTCCACTCTCAGGGAGCACTCACCAGGGGGGATCGTCACCAAAGTCACCGGGAGGCCAAGGTTGCTGTCCTTGGAGCGCAAGCCACGGGACCAAGATGGGAGCACAAATGGGAGGGGTTTGTTGTTCTACCATGGCCTGCGGTGGATTCACCGTCGGCCCTTTCGTTACAAACCCTCGGAGATACTACTAACTACCCTCCACTCCAAGACGCAAGCCCCTCTGGTTATATGTAGCTCTTAGATACTGTAACCACAGTGAACTCCCGACTTGAAAGTTAAGGCTTAGAAGTGGCCCCCCTGCATTAGGGTCGCAATACGGACATCCATATTGCTACGTATCCCCCCCTTAGATTCGGCCCGTCCCCGGGTCGATCCGCATTCGACTTTCCGAATGTCCACTTGTCACGCGACCCTTTACCAGTTGCGTGGGGCTTTACGCCCGTTCGCTGCAGTCACCCCTTTTCGGGGTTGATTGAGGGGGATGCCCCCCTTTGTGTGGTTCACACTCGATCCGTTTTCCGGACCGTTGATTTTCCAACGCGGCCTTCGCGGCACCATTCCGGGGTAGACTGAGGGGGGTGCCCCCCTCGGTGGCGTTCACACCCGGCCCGTTTTCCGGACCGTCGGTTCTCCGTCGCAGGTTTCGTGTCACTCCCGTTATGGAGAGGGCTTCCTGCGTATCCGCCACCAGGTGTCTGGTGGTAGGGGCGGCTGTCTCGAGGGCGGGACCCGCGCGCGTGTTGCCGCGGGGGCGGTTGCGGAGGGGGTGCCCCCTCTCGATTCACCCCGTGGGTGGGTGAAGCGTACGGCCCCGTTCCCGGGTGGAACGCCCTGGTGGCCCCGTGTGGCTCGGGTTATCCCGATAGCCGCATACCTATCTACACGGGGCAGTGCTTATCAGTGCGGGTGCCCGCACTCTCCCCGGCTCGTCCCGGTTCGCTTACCGTACCGGTGCGAGCCCGGTTGCGAGGGGTGCCCCTGCTACCGGTGTTTTTAAACCATGGTCGACCCCCAGGTACCTGGGGACGTAGCCGACCTCCTGGTGGAGGAAAAGATGGAGGACGACGCGGTTGCTGCGCCTGCTCCTGCCCAGCAGCTGGCGACGAGCTCCTCGGACGAGGACGAGGCGGGCGGGGACCCGCCGTGCCGGCCGGTTGTGGCCCCGTCGAGCGGGCGATCTTCCTTGGGCAGCGGCAAGATGGTGCCGTCGGTGGGAGTGTAGTGGAGCCAGAGGCGTCTACGCCCATGGCGGTGGATAGCGGGAGCTACTCCGGGCGGGTGCCCGCTCTTCTTCTTCCTCCCCGGCCTCGCGTGGCTGAATCGGCGCGGATGGCCGTGGGGTTGCCGCCGGTGCCGGCGGTCCTTCCGGGGCTGTCTCGGGTTGCTCCGTTTGGTGGCGTCTCATTGCCGACGCTGGGGGCGTGCGCTATGTCGGTGCCCGACTTGGTGGCTCGGGTCAGGGGCCTGACCGTCAAGGAGCCCATGGACTCCAATGGGCGGATGTTGGTGGACTTCTACCCCCCTGGTCGTCGGGGAGGTACCTCCCGTCCGGTCACGCTGGACCCCTGTTGGGAGAGGGAGTTGGCTCGGCTGGTCACCCAGCCTGATGCGGTTCGCGTCGAGCATCATAGGGTATTGAGTCAGCCGGACGACCGGCATGCCCAACTCTGGCGCGCCCGGGTCGGGCGGCCTGAGGTTGTTCTCCCCCCCGACTTTGGGGTGTGCGACTTGGTCGCGCCCGCAATGCCGCGGGAGGTGGACTACCCCGTTGCTGCCCGCGGGGTGGCTACCTCAGGGACCCCTGTTGCGTTCGGGCAACTCGTGCCTGGAACCAACCGGTATCCCGGTTTGGAGTACTACCCGGGGGATCCCCCGTATATGTGGCTGACGCCGCCCTTCCCGCCCATGTCTGGGCTGAAGGCCGCGTCGAGCTGGCGCCGTAACAATGGTATCATGGCGGACCCTTTTCGCACGGATATAACGTGCGCGTTGCAGACCGGTAACGGTCGTGCGCCGGTGTACACTCTGTTGCGCCCGCATGGGTGGCAAGAGGGGTGGGAGCGCGCCCCGGCTTTCCAGTTTGACACCGGTCCGTGCCTTCGTTACTTCGGCAGCATGTTGGCCGCTCGGCCCACGCATGTGCTGTAGGGTGTCTTCACCCTGGAGATTACCCTCGGGCAGGTCTCTTCCTTCCTGCTGTCAGCCCGCCGACAGGGCCGGTTGTTCCACCTTCCGACGGGTGTCCGTCGGCACCTTGGGGAGCTAGGCATTGCCGCCATTACTGAGGGGACGGGTCTCACCCGTGAGCTGACTGCCCTTGTGGCCGTTCACGATGCCGTGAACTGGTCGGCGGTGGCGACATTGCCCCCGTTTCGTGACGCGTCTCCGGGAACACTCCCGCTGCCTCGTCACTCTCTCCGTATCCGCCGAATTACCTCCGGTGAGGATGGATACCAAGGGTGGGCGTCCACCGAGTCGGTCCCTGACTTGGGTATTCCCGTAGTCCTGCCTGACCCTCTCCAGGTGGTGACCCCCTGGTTCTGTAACCCGGCTCCTATGGGGACGGGTCGCCGTCGCCGTGAGTGGGCTTCCACTGGTAGTGGCCGAGAGGCGCATCGCCGCCGTGGGCAGTCCCACTGGAGTCCCGGTTGGCGTTCCTCCCAGGAGTCTAGTCCTCCTCCACGGTCGTACCGTGCTCCCTACCCGGCCCCGCTGGCTCTGGTGGTGGATGTGTCCTCTCCTCCGGCTGTGCCGGTGGCCTCGCCTCTTCCCGTCATGTCCGACGGCGGTTCCCGTATGTGGTATGAGGGCGTTGCCGACCTTATCTCTCGTGAGTTTCCGGAGGCGCCTCCGGTTAGCTGGGGGGATATCCCCCCGGGTGTTGCGCTGGTAGGTACTGCGCGTTGCTTCAGATGGGTGCTTGGCCGCCTCCAGATGGCTCTGGATTCCGTGGAGGCTGGTCACAGCACTCTGGTGGATCTTTGCACTGAGGTGACTCAGACGCTTGACCGGCGTGACATAGCCGACCGTTGGAGTTCGGAAGTGTACGCGACCACGCGTGACTGGCCCTCTTCTTCTGACGGGGGCACCTTCTACTGAGGGTTGGCTTTGTGAGGGTGAGGGTCCCGGTGGCCCTTAATGTGGCCGGGTAGTAGTGAGTAAACCTCATCCCCTTCTGGGGGCATTGCTTGCATCTGTTGATTGCCCTGGGGAGTACTTCCTCTGGCTCAGTGGTGTCTTGCCTCCCGTCCAACTTCTACCGGTTGGTTAATACTCGGGGAGGTCATCCTCCCTTACTTTGCTTCCTTCCTACCAGCACTGACACAATCCGACTCTGGTCGTGCTTCTGAGGAGGGGCCTTGTCTCTAGGCCTCACCCCTCGAGGTCGAGTCAGGACCTTCACACTCCCATGGGTCGGTGCGTGTGAAGCAACCCGCTTCATTACCGCTGGAGCCTTTGGGTCAGTCTTAGTCCAAGCGGCAAGGCGTTTCCCTCATCCGACTCGGATGATGGAGTGCCCTCACCACTTGAGCTAGGGGAGGAGGTTTCCCCCTTCTTAAGCGTGGACTCATCCTCTGACTTAAGTTGAGTCATGGCCGTCACACGTGTGGTGCGCGGCCGGGTATCCGAATCAGTCCTCGGAATACCGAGCTTTCCGATACGAGCCATCAGGGCTCTCAGTCGAACGTCCAGAGTGGGGCATTGGGCTGCCCAGTGTCCCGACTTGGAACACTGCCAACACGGCCGATCACTCATTGACGCCGATGGTCCCGCTTTTCCCTGTGACTTATCAGGGATAGCGGCCACCATGCCTTCCGTTTCCCGAGTTGAGGACGAAGGTACTGCAGGGTACGTCCGCGTGTAGGAGGGCACCCTTGCAGTTCTGCGGCAGCGACTTGCTTCCACTCCCTTAGCTTCCCTCTCTCGTTCCTTTCGATGCTGAGACACGAGCCAGCGGTATTCATCACCCTTAGTCTGGGCGATGCGTGCCAACTCCGCCAGAGTCATGGTCGGAGTATTACGCTCTCGCACAGTCGCTCGAGCTGCTCGGTGGACTTTCTCCACAAAGCGTCCCTTAATGACTCCTTGGGGATGTAGGGTTCCACAGAGGACATTCAGCTGACGGAGTCGTTCAGCGAATTCCCGTTCCTCTTCACCCTTACTCTGGGTGGCGCGGTTGAACTCTTCAACCTGCCCAGCCAAGAAAGCCTCGTCTGCGTGAAGACGAAGGATCCAATTCACCAACTCCAGGTAGGAAGTCACCTCACCTGGATTCCCACCATGCCGACTTGGCATGACGTTCATCACCTCGGAGCAGAGTGGCTCCTTGGTGAAGTCCTGAAGCATGAAAAACGCTTCAGCTTCAGAGACATCATTGTCATCGCAGGCTTTTGCGAACTTCCGCTAAAACTGGAAGACCTTCAGGGGTGGTGTCCCGTCCCACTCTAAACGAACCCCGAAGGATTGCGCAACGTGCTTCTTGCGCCGGCCCAGGGTACGGGCCTGACTATTCGAGTAGGTCAACGACTTGTTGACCAACCCATATGTCTCACAGTCGAAGACATCCTTGAGCAGTGGATTATTGACCACTATCTTTCCTGGGACGACTCTAGTCCCAGGACGGTCAGTTTGAGTCACACGAACCCGTCGGGTAAGATCTTCTTCACCCGACTCACCACTTGCGGAGGACTCGGACTCCAAGTCCACCAAACGACGGAGAGTACGTCGAATCTCCCGTCGTTTCTGCCGTCTCGAGGCCTGCTCAGGCGGCGGGGTGTTCCCCTTCAACGCCTTCCCCACCTCCTCTCGCACGACTTGTGCGATGGCGGACATCACCGAATCATCCATGACACCGGATGATCCAGGTGGAGCTTGACTCGAGCTCCCACCTGGTCCTTCCGGCACCAGTCGTGGCGCGGACCCACCAACCCGGGGTACGGAACTCCCCGTCCCGTCACCTCTGCCGGTCGGCGGTCCCATGCCGAAGTGAGTGTCGTCACTCCCCGAAGAGGTTACCAGAGCCTGACGCTGGCTCGGCGCTCCCACCGGAGAAGGGCGAACTCCGCCCGTCTCTTTCGGGGACGGCCTGGGAAGGAACCTGGGCGACCGCCGTCGGGGTCCAACCTCTGGACCCACCCCTTCCGCACTGCCCGGCCTGGGTGGTACTCCGCCAGTCGGGGAAGGACTACGCTCCGCCTCCCCAGGTACACTCGGCGCAATGGGGGGGTGTCCCTCGCCAGCCATCTCCACACAAGTCACGTGGAGTCAACCAAAACGACCAAACGGTGTCCAGAGTCGGGGATCGTCAGCTACGGAGTTCCTAAAGCACGTTCCACCCCTCGACCTACCTCAAGGAAGGCGGTGAGGTTTCCCGAAACTCTGGGTCTCCAACCAAGACTCACGGTGGCCAAACTCGTCACCCAGCGATCGCTCGGAACGTAGGCGAGTCGATCGTGTCACCGGAAGTCTCGGTGCCGAAGGGGGAGAGGGGCCAACTTGGTCCCGTCTCCGGTCAAGGGAGGTACCAAAGTCGATATCCTCTCCCCCGCTGATCAACCAACTGTAGCAGTACTCCCAACCACCAACCCCGAGTCAGGGAAGGAAGAGGGGTATTGCTGGTAGCCCAACTTAGGACACAGGAAGCAAGCACCTCCACACAGCCGAACACGCGACTTGCGTGTGGTGAGCGGGGCCACTCACCAAGGCACAAACAAGATGTGTTGGAGCCAGACGGTGTTTACTTGCTTGGCCAGCCAAGGTGGGCTCTCCCCGCCTTGCTGTCCCTCCTTATCAACCCTTCTCACACGCTCACGCAACCCCTCAAAACACTCAGAAAATGAACCCTGGAACAAACCAATCAAATCACTCTACACGCGAAGCACTCAAAGCGTAGAAATCCGTCTGGCTCCCGTGCAAAAATCATAAGAAACAAATACCAGCAGCATGACCCTGCCCTAGTATGTCGGAAGTCCTAGTAGAATTTCCGTCCAGAAGTCAAAAGCCTCACCATCGTGGGTCGGGTGAATTTCGACTTCCGGTCGAGTCTACTTGACCCGAATCTCGAAAGTATTGGTACCAAATTCCGGCCCAAGCTCCCACAAGGGGCATGGCTGCCCGGCGGGCGGGGGCCACACGCGTGAGCCTCACGGTGGCCGCTACTGCACTCTCGGCCGATGACGAATGGATGGCGTCTGCGGCTGCAGCCGCCGCCAGGCGGCCGCCCCCTCCAGGGCGCGCCCCAGCACTGGGGCGGGCTGTGCCAGCTCGCCGCCCATGCCCGTCCGTCAGGCTCCAAGAATCTGTCGCTGTCCCCGCAACGGCGGCTGCCGCAGCTGGCACCGCGGTACCTCGTGCGGTGGCTGTCGCAATGGCCGCCATGATAGTGGCCAGCGAGGCGACCGCCACCGCGCGGAGGCAGATGCAACAGCGGACCATCTAGGACCAGGCACCCCCGTCGTAAAACCCCGCCATCCACTGCAGGGGTAGTCTCTGCCCCGACGAGGGTGGGCGATGCGGAGGAGACGACGAACGAGCTTAGCCCCCGGGGCGCCGCCGCCGTCGCGTGTGGCAAAACACGGTTGATCCACCCGCACCCAAGTTGGGTCGGTGTCCAAGGGCTGCCTCCCGTGTCGGGGGGAAACCGGAAGAAGTGCAAGTCGCACACACTCTGTCCCTGGTTTGGGGCAAACCCCCCACGGACAAACAAGAGGATGGTGTGTGGTCCAACAGTTTCTTGGTCGGGACGGGGACGCAGGGCCAAGCCCCGCTGTCCCTCCCCTTATCCCCCCAGGGTCCCTCAAAACCTCGCCACTCAGAATCTCCCACCCCAGCACCTGCCCACCGGGCCACACGAAAATTCAAGACGATAAAGTGCAGAAAACTCTTAAATCCAAGTTGGACTTACTACTAAGCTAGCTATCCCTAACTTAGGGAATATGAACCCAAATGCATAGGGAGAATCGGGTCAGGCCAGTTGCCTGCCGTCCCTTGCATGGCAAGTGTTGCCCCCAACCTGGGGTCAATACTGCCACACTCCCCTCTCCTCAGTTCCGACCGACCCGGTCGGCCCTGAGAAGGGGTATAAAAGCGTGTGTTGCACTCGCCGGGGGCGAAACTCGCTGTCTTCCGGCACGTCACGTCGACGTGGAGGCGGTCGCGTCGACCGCCCATCCCCTCAACCTTGCCCTTTTGGCAGCTTGCACCTAGCATCGCGCACCTCCTCATCTCGCTCCACCTTCACCGCACCTTCTCATCCCCTCCACCTTTCCCCGGGTCACCCCACGCTGGGGAGGCCCCCGGTCTACCCCCGATCCAGGTCCCCCTCAACTCGAGGTGGGCCTCGGGCATTTGCGACGGAGTTGTCTCTCCCTACCTTGGGGAGAGGCAAGGTATACTCCGGGGTGGAGTCTGAGTCCCTCGATGAGCGCATGGAGGATGCGCCTTGCGTTGTAGCACCCGTCGGGACTTCCGGCGGGAGCTCCGCGGTTGCCCCGGGGGATGGGACGCCTGCGCCACCCGACTCTGGGTTGACGGCAGGCTTTCCCCCGGAGGTAGGCCCCGTCACTCCACGGGAGGCGTTGGGGAGGTGGTACTACCCACCCTGGCCCCTATACGAGTAGGGCTTGGTGATCATCCGCTACGGCCGAGTTGGCACAGCGATCGATCGCATATGGGGCCGCCTAAGGGAGAAGTTCCCCCGTAGGGTCGGATTCCCTCCCGACTTCAAGATGGACCAGTTTTCCTTCATCGACGACGAAGAGGTCGAAGACGTGCAGCGGGTCAAGAACTTATTGACCCGCGGGGGTACCACCGAGGGCCCCGGCGACATGCCGACCTTCACGTGGGACGCGGTGGCAACTCGCCCCCCGTACCTTCGTACGTGCGATCCGCACACCAATCACTTCGATGTGCGGATGGAGAAGGACACCCGGCGAGGTCCCTACTTGGTGACCTCGGCTCAACTTGAGCTTGCGCAACAAGCGCCGGCAAACAAGGAGCTACTCTACCCCAAGAAACCGGAGTGGTGGCCTCAAGTTGAGGTCCCTTGTGGGTTCCCCGCGTTACTACCGCGGTTGGTGGACCATTTTGGCTCCGTCATGTTGACGGCTAGCCCGGACCACGTAGTGTTTGCCATGTTGGCAACAATCTGGCTCCTCGAGGTCATGTCGACCTGGGTGGCCTGCGTCCAGAGGCGCGGGATGTTCTGGCGCCTCCCGCCCCGCCTGATCCAAGGTTTGGAGCAGCTCACCCCTCGACAAGTTGCTGAGGGGTGCTCGTCGGGCCAGCTCACTCTACTCGAGGAGATGCTGCGCCTTCATAAGATCATCAAGTGGGAAAGCATCGAGCACAAGTTGCGCCGATTGTGGCAGTATTGACCCCCAGGTAGGGGGCAACACGTGCCATGCAAGGGGCGGCAGGCCACTAGCCTGATCCGTTCCTCCCCCTGCATTTGGGTCCATATTCCCTAAGTTCGGGATAGTTAGCTTAGTAGTAAATCCAACTTGGATTTGAGGGTTTTCTGCATTTATCGTCTTGAATTTTCGTGTGGCCCGGTGGGCAGGTGCTGGGGTGGGAGATTCTGAGTGGCGAGATTCTGAGTGGACCCTGGGGGGATAAGGGGAGGGACAGCGGGGCTTGGCCCTGCGTCCCCGTCCCGACCAAGAAACTGTTGGACCACACACCATCTTCTTGTTTGTCCGTGGGGGGATTGCCCCACAACAGGGATAGAGTGTGTGCGACTTGCACTTCTTCCGGTTCCCCCGACACGGGAGGCAGCCCTCGCACACCGTCCCAACTTGGGTACTGTGTGTGCGAGTGGTTTTTGCCACATTTGGTGGAGCAGCAGGGGACAGAGGTAAACTTTACCTCCGGGTGCACCCGGGTGTAGGGGGCCCTCTGTCTCAGAGGAACGGTGGTCTTGGACTGTGTCGTGTGGATCGTTAGCCAACACGGCTGGATCGGACCTCCCGACGTTCGGGAAACTCTCCGGTGACGACTTTACCCCGGCGCCTTTGAATACTGGCCAGACACAGGGTGTACCTGGGGTCGCGGAGGTGCTAGAGGCACTCCAGCCAGCAGGGCCGTGGGTATCGGTGCGGGCGGTACGCCACCCCGACCCAGTCGGGTGTTCACCCTGAGGGTCTTTCTCGGACCGGTGGTTCGCACTTCGGCCACCGGGTGGTACACTCAAAGGGAACGTCCCAAGGTGAGAGGACTGTCCCCGCGAGATCCACTCGGGTTGGATTCAACTTCGGCATAGAGCCGTCGCCAACTAGGCGGGTGGAAGACGGCGGACCTTCACTCGTCGGTGATGGGCTCGAGCCTGTGACAGGGGTCGTAGCAAGTTGCTACCCCCGCCACCCTCAAAGAAAGTATCTTTGATCGGGAGCCAAGTTCGGCTATATCGACCAACATGAGGGACCGGTAGTAGCAGCCACCCTCAACGCGGGCGCGAGTAGCGACCCGAGGTCCGGAAAGGAGAAGCATCAAGCCAAGTCGGCCGCCTCTCCTCGGCCCCAGGTAAACATGGAGGGTGTTCCACCCAGGTTGAGGGTTCAAGTTGAACGCCTCTTGGACCAATATCACAAGTTGTGGGATGGTCAATTGGGACTCATGAGAGCCACCCAACACCGGATCGAGTTGAAACCCGGTGTACCCCCTATACGCCAACAACCGTATAGGGGAGGGCCCCGTTCAAGGGCCCTCGTCAAGGAGCGCTTCAACAAAACTATTGTTAGGCAGCTGCGCCACTATGTGAGTGAGCATGTGAAAACGTGGGACCAATACATTTCTATTCTTACCACTGCCTACAATTCGCAGGTTCACTCATCTACCGGGGAAGTACCCCTCGCTTTTGTGACCCCCCGTCGCGTGCGGTCTATTGCTGTGCGGCGGTCGCTCCCAACTAGGGAGGATGATGGCAGCACGCCTACTCCTACTGAGAGTAAGGCGGAGTTCGCTGCTAGGCTTGAACACCTCATCCCTAAAGTCAGGGCTGAGATGGACAAAGCACAAAAGCGCTACAAGCGTACCTTTGACAAAAAGGGGCGCAACGCCAAGCATGTCCCCGAGCAGGGTGACTGGGTATTGGTCCACTCACACACCCCAACTGGGGGTAAGTTGGTGTTCCAGACGAAGGGGCCGTACCAGGTCCTTCGTACTGATGGGCGGCGCTTCACCATCGAAAGTGACGATGGGGTCCGCACAGTGAACGGACAGGACGTGGTCAAAGTTGCACCACCGCCTGCAGGCGACCCAGCTTGGGCGCGTGCTTTGAAAACGTGGCGCCTGCCCTCGCTGCCTGCAGCCAAACAGGGCCCGCAGGAGTACGTGTTCGACAAGTTCATCGACCACGGCTGGGATGAGGATACTGACCGCCTCATGTTGAGGGTGCGTTGGTTTGGCTACAAAGCCAAGGATGATACGTGGGAGTATGTGGAGGACCTTCCTGCTGAGAAGGTCCGGGCGTACTGTGCCCGGAACGAGATAGACCCTAACAGCCCTCCCTCAACGTGAGGGAAGGCCGAGCAACAGTGCCAAGAGAGTGCTTCAAGTCGAAGTGGTACGCAGAGTGGCTTTAAACTACAGCCCTAACCCTCACACTCTCACAACAAAGGCAGCTGCCAACTAGGCACGCATGCTAGACTCTCCCACTTCACGGCCCTCGCCCTCACGTGGAGGCGAGCGGCGAGACCCACGCCGATAACGGTCTCCACTCGTTGGAAGGGGCGGCGGCTCCAAGTCGGAACCGTCGCGCCCCTCACGGTCGCGCAAGTGGCGCCGACCGTGGCTACTCTTCTGCCTGGTCTTGCGCGCAAGTTTGCGACGCAGACGCTGGACAGACTCCGTCTCCGATGGGGTAGAGGACTCCGAGACGGAGTAAGACAACTCGTCTTCCGACACGGAGGGAGAGCGCCGCGAGTGACGGCGACGACGGCGAGGAGGCGAGTATGCCCGGCTCGCACGACGCTTGCCACGCCCAAGTGGGGTTGGCTGGGGCATAATAGCCCCAATGCGAGCCAACTCGGCCGTCATAAACTCCGCCACCGACTCGCAACTCGCGGTCGCCACTGCAGTACGAACGCGCTCCTCAAGTTGAGGAGTCTCGGAACTTTGGAGGGTTGCGGTCGACGCGGCCAACCAGGAAATGGTGCGCACCAACGTGGTGATCATCATCTCTGAGGTTAGAGGCGTGGGCGGTAACACCAACTTGGGGTATACCGTCAGGAGGGTGGCCCCCAAGTTGGGAGACACCGGTGTGGATGACTCCACGGCCACGCTGATCGGGATGTTCCCGTGAGGCTGGAAAGGAACAGGAGGAAGCGGAAGGGCACGCCGAGGTGGCGGTACCCGGGTGTAACTGCGACCCCGACTTGGGGCCCCCGCAGTAGGTTGAGTCATATGGTCATCATATGAGGGCACAGCCATAACTATGGGCTTGTCCGGGGGTGGCGCAGTGTGACGATCCACCCCCGGGGCATACGGGTAGTCCCCGATGCCCAACCCCTCTCGTAGGACCACACGGCCGTCGTGAAGTTCACGAGCGACCCATACGAACTGGCGAAGTGCGCCATCGTCCTTGGGCCCCCGAGTGGGGCGGCGCAACTTGTGCTCAATGCTCTCCCACTCGATAAACTTGTGGAGGCGGAGCATCTCCTCAAGTAGAGTGAGTTGTCCTGACGAGCACCCCTCAGCAACTAGCTGAGGGGTGAGCTGTTCCAAACCCTGGATGAGCCGGAGGGGGAGATGCCAGAGCATCCCCCGCCGCTGAACACATGACACCCAGGTCGACATGACCTCGAGGAGCCACTGGGTGGCCAACATGGCCCACACCAGATGATCAGGGCCAGCCGTCAACATGACGGAGCCGAAGTGGTCAAGCAACCGTGGCAACAATGCCGGGAACCCGTAGGGGACCTCAACTTGAGGCCACCACTCGGGCTTCTTCGGGTAGTATTGCTCCTTACTGGCAGCAGACTGCTGAGGAAACTCAAGTTGAGCCGAGGTCACCAAGTAGGGACCTCGCCGGAAGTCCTTCTCCATCCGCACATCAAAGTGATGAGTGTGCGGATCGGCCTCGTGAAGGTACGGGGGGCGAGTTGCCACCGCGTCCCAAGTGAAGGTCGGCAAGTCGCCGGGACCCGGGATAGTTCCCCCGCGGTCCACCATGGCCTTGGCCCGCTGCACGTCCTCGACCTCCTCGTCGTCCAGGAAGGCAAACTGGTCCGTCCTGAAGCCGGCAGGGAACCCGACCCTACGGGGATACTTCTCCCGTAGGCGGTCCCATACCCGACCCATCGCTGCGCCGAGTCGGCCACAGCGAAGAACAGTCAACCCCTCCTCATACAGAGGCCAAGCGGGGTAAAACCACCGCCCCAAGGCCTCACGCGGGACAACTTGTCCCGCCTCCGGGGGAGATCCTGCCGTCAACCCAAAGCCGGGTGACGCGGGAGTCCCACCCCCCGGAGCGATCGCGGAGCCCCCGCCGGAAGTCCCGGCAGGCGCTGCACCGTAGGAGGTGTCCTCCATACGCTCATCGAGAGAGTCCGTCTCCACTCCCGGAGTCGCCATGGCTCTCCCCAAGTTGGGGAGAGACGTCCTGGCTATCGCGGCACGAGACCCGCCTCGAGTTGAGGGGGACTCGGATCGTGGGTAAACGGGTGGCCTCCCCAGCGTGGGGTGGCCCCGTGTAAGGTGAAGGAGAAGTGGTGGTGGTGGTGAGGTGTGAACCGAGGAGAGCAAGCTGCCAAGTGGGCAAGCTTGAGGAGAGGGGCGGCCAACGTGACCGCCTCCACATCCGCGTTACGTACTCAAGGGGGGACAGCAAGTCGCGTCCCCCCCTACGCCGAGACGTGCGTTTACGCACCCCCTCACAGGGCCGACCGGGTCGGTCGGAACTGAGGAGAGGGGAGTGTGGCAGTATTGACCCCCAGGTAGGGGGCAACACGTGCCATGCAAGGGGCGGCAGGCCACTAGCCTGATCCGTTCCTCCCCCTGCATTTGGGTCCATATTCCCTAAGTTCGGGATAGTTAGCTTAGTAGTAAATCCAACTTGGATTTGAGGGTTTTCTGCATTTATCGTCTTGAATTTTCGTGTGGCCCGGTGGGCAGGTGCTGGGGTGGGAGATTCTGAGTGGCGAGATTCTGAGTGGACCCTGGGGGGATAAGGGGAGGGACAGCGGGGCTTGGCCCTGCGTCCCCGTCCCGACCAAGAAACTGTTGGACCACACACCATCTTCTTGTTTGTCCGTGGGGGGATTGCCCCACAACAGGGATAGAGTGTGTGCGACTTGCACTTCTTCCGGTTCCCCCGACACGGGAGGCAGCCCTCGCACACCGCCCCAACTTGGGTACTGTGTGTGCGAGTGGTTTTTGCCACACCGATCTTCCGGTGGGCCCAAAGACGACGGCACACTTTGCCAGTTCGTCTGGGTCGGTCGTGAACTTCACGACGGCCGCGTGGTATTGAAGGAGGAGTTGGGCATCGGGGACTACCCGTATGCCCCAGGGGTGGAGCGCCACAATGCGCGACCCCCGGACAAGGAGACGGTGATGGGTGTGGCTACCCACCACGAGTACCTGGCGCAAGGCGCTCTGGCGGCCCCAACTCAAAGTCGCGGCTACCCTCCGGCTCCGCCGAGTCGGCGAGCCCCTCCTCTTCCTCCTGTCCCGTTCCAGCCGCACGGGGACATCCCGATCGGCGTCGCGGTGAAGTCATCCACGCCTGTGTCTCCCAACTTGGGAGCTACTCTACTCACGGCCAACCCCAAGTTAGTGTTGCCGTCCGCGCCCTTGACTTCGGAGATGCTAATCACCACGTTGGTGCGCACTCTGTCGTGGATGGCCGCGTCGGCTGCCACCCTCCAGACGTCGGAGGCTACTCAACTTGAGGAGCGCGTTCGCACTGTCGTCTCGACTGCTAGTTGCGAGTCGGTTGCAGAGTTTATGACGGCCGAGTTGGCTCGTATCGGCTCCATCATGCCTTTGTCGGCCCCACTTGGGCGCGGCAAGCGTCGGGCGAGCCGGGCGTAATCACCTCCTCGTCGTCGTCGCCGCCACTCGCGGCGTTCTCCATCCGTGTCGGAAGACGAGTTGTCTTGCTCCGAGTCGGAGTCATCCACCCCGACCAAGACCGAGTCGGTCCGGCGTCTGCGTCGCCAACTTGCGCGCAAGACCAAGAAAGATAACAGCCGCAGTCGTCGCCACGCACGTGACCGAGTTGGTCACGATGGCTCCGACTTGGAGCCATCGGCTCCACCGACTAGCAGTGAACGTCACCGACGTGGGTCGCGACGCTCCCCTCCACGTGAGAGTGAGTGTCGCGGGGGTGGGGAGGCTAACATGCGTGCCTAGTCGGCAGCTGCCATTGCAGTTAGAGTGAGAGGGTAAGGGCTATAGTTAAAGCCATTTTGCATACCACTTCGACTTGAAGACTCTCTTGGCACTGCCCCTTGACCTTCTCTCACGTTGAGGGAGGTCGGTCAGGGTCTATGTTGTTCCGGGCACAGTACGCCCGGACCTTCTCAGCAGGGAGGTCCACTAGATACTCCCAGGTATCATCCTTGGCACGATAGCCAAACCAACGCACCCTCAACATGAGGCGGTTGGTATCTTCATCCCACCCGTGGTCGACGAACTTGTCGAACACGTACTCCTGCGGACCCTGTTTGGCCGCAGGCAGGTAAGGCAAACGCCATGCTTGTGGCGCACGCGCCCAAGCTGGGTCGCCTATAGGAGGTGGCGCCACTTTCGCCACGTCCTGTCCGTTTACTGTACGGACCCCATCGTCACTTTCGATGGTGAACCTTCGTCCATCTGTACGAAGGACCTGGTATGGTCCCTTCGTTTGGAACACCAGCTTACCCCCAGTTGGGGTATGCGAATGTGCCAGCACCCAGTCACCCTGCTTTGGGACGTGCTTGGAAATGCGTACCTTCTTGTCGAAGGTACGTTTGTAAATCTTCTGGGCCTTGTCCATCTCAGCCCTGACTTTAGGGATAAGTAACTCAAGCCTAGCGGCGAACTCCGCCTTACTCTCAGTAGGAGTAGGTGTCCGACCACCGGCCTCCCTACTTGGGGGTGACCGCTGTACAGCTATAGACCGCACACGGCGTGGGGTCACAAAAGAAAAGGGTACTTCCCCCGTAGAAGAGTGAATCTGCGAGTTGTAGGCAGTTGTCAAAATAGAGATGTATTGGTCCCACGTCTTGACGTGCTCACCCACGTAGTGGCGTAGCTGCCGAACGATAGTTTTGTTGAAGCGCTCCACCTGCCCATTAGTTTGAGGGTGGGAGGTGGTGGCATAGTTTGCTCGAACCCCCAACATATCCAGCACTCCTTGGAACAGTACGGACGCAAATTGCGGACCGTTGTCCGACAAGGTACTATCTGGGATGCCATACGCGGCAACCCAGTGGTCCAGGAAGGCGGACACGACCGACATGGCCGTGACCTCTGCCAGGGGGATCGCTCGCGTCAGTTTCGTGAAGCGATCACAGATAACCAGGAGGTACTGGTTTCCATCCTTGGTCACTGGTAGAGGTCCAAGGAGGTCCATTGCCAACGCGGCGAAGGGCTCCTTGGCTGGAAACAGCATGATGGCCGTAGTTGGCCGCCGTTCCATGAGGCGATTCTGTGCACAATTTGTGCACGTGGCCACCCAACTATAGATGTCCACCACCATGGAGGCCCAGTAGTACCTGGTCCTCAGGGTCTGGTATATTTTGCTAGACCCCAGGTGTCCACCTGTGGGAGCGTTGTGCTCCCGCTAAATGATACTCTCCTTGAGGGATGCGGGGATGACAAGCTGTTCAGTCGCCTGTATTGCCCCCCTCCTCAAGAGGAGGCCATCATCTCCGATGAAGAAGCACGTCTCCGCCACTGCGTCCAGCGCCTCCCTCTGCGACTTGCAAAAGGGATCCTCGGCCTGAGCCCGTACGACTGCGTCCAGTGACAGGGGCAAGTACTTCTTGTTCCCTGGCACCTCGGGGCTTAACACCTGCCCCGAGCGTGTGACTGCCTCCACGATGGGGATGTCCTCATCGACTGGGTTAGTGTCCAGCCCCTCGGTAGGTACCCGAGAGAGGCCGTCGGCAAGGGCATGTTGCCTGCCAGGTCGGTATTCAATGTCAAAGTTGAAGGGTGCCAGTCGCACCCTCCACCGGTTGAGACGAGTGTTCGTACAGTCCGTCTTAAAGATGAACTGCAACGCGCGGTGGTCACAGCGGATGAGGAACTTCTCACCCTCCAGGTAGTGACGAAGTGACGTCACCGCCCACACCACTGCGAGTCCTTCCAACTCGGTGACTCCGTAGTTCTTCTCGGCCGAGTTCAGCCCCTTACTAAAGTATCCCACCGGCAGGTACTCCTTGTCCGGCTGCTGCTGAAGCAACACACAACCAAGTTGGTCGTAGCTAGCGTCCACATCTAGGATGTAGTGGCCTCCCAACCTGGGAATAGCCAGGATAGGGGGCTTCAGCAGAAGGTCCCGAAGAGTCTCAAAGGATTCCTGCTCCACCCGACTTGGGGGAGGCAGGTTCTTCGGTAGCGTTGAGCTCACTAGCTCATTCAACGGCTTCGCCACCTTGGCGAAGCCCTTGGTGAAACGTCGGTACACGTTACACATCCCGAGGAAGCTCCTCATCTGGGTCTGGGTCCGGGGGTACTGAGCCTTACGAATGGCCCTCAAGTTCTTCTCGTTAACACTGAGACGCCCCGGATGGACAACATGTCCCAAGTACTCCACCTCTTGAGTAAAGAGGTGGCACTTACTCGCCTTCAGTGACACACCGGCGTCAGCAAGTAGCTTGAACACCTGGCCAAGATGGCCAATGTGTTCCTCCGGACTTCGGGAGAACACAATGATATCGTCTAGGTACACAAGACAGATCTGCCACCGTACTCCGGCCAGAATCATGTCCATAGCGCGCTGGAAAGTTGCCGGCGCGTTACACAGTCCAAACGGTAGGCGCTTGCACTGGTAGGTACCACAGTGACAGGTAAAGGTAGTTTTATGCCTGTTCTCCGGGGTGATGGGAATTTGCCAGTACCCCGCGTTACAGTCTAGGGTGGAGAACACGTTCGCCTCCCCCAGCGAGTCCAGACAGTCGTCCATCCTAGGAAGAGGATAACTGTCCTTCACCGTGCTCTCGTTGAGCTTACGGTAGTCAATACAGAACTGTGGCGTCCCATCCGGTTTAGGGACGATCACGACAGGGCTCGCCCACTCGGCGTTGCTGGCCTCAATGACGTCCAGGGCCTCCATGCGAGCAACTTGCTTTTTGACAAGGGCCCTTGAACGGGGCCCCCCTCTCTACGGTTGTTGGTGTGTAGGGGTCACACCAGGTTTCAACTCGATCCGGTGTTCTGTAGCCTTCAAGAATCCCAGTTGACCATCCCACAACTCGTGGTATCGGTCCAAGAGGCGTTCAACTTGAACCCGCAACTTGGGTGGGACGTTCTTCATCTCCACATGGGGTCGAGGAGGAGCCGCCGACTTGGCTTCGTGCTTCTCCTCCACGGGTTCCTGGCGACTTGCCTGTCCCGCGTTGAGGGTGACCGCAACCACGGGTCCCTCACGTTGGTCGATATAGCCAAACTTGGCTCCCGACTTGAAGTAGCTCGGTGAGGAACTGAGGTTCATCACTTGTATCCTCCACGGGACTCCGGCTTTGGAGTCCATCGTGCCAAGGGCAACATGCACTTGGTGCTTACGAGCAAGACGGGGGTTAGGGTGCACCAACCCGTTCCCCGTGAAGTCAGTTACAACGTCAACGTGTGTCACCGAGTTCGGAGGCAACGTGACCTTACGGGCTAAACGCAAAGTAGCGGTAAACCCTTCTCTCACAGAACAAACAGGCTTCGACTGTGATACTGTCACAGGAGCGACAGACTTCCCCTTGCCAAGGATGGGGATAGTTTCCCCGTTCTTCAGCTTGACCCAGTACTCAGGGCCACAAGTCAAAGGCACTTGAGTTCCAACATAGGGGGTGCCCAGAAGCAGGGGCACCGACATGATCTCGACGACACCATAGGTCACGTTGACCTCGTGGGACCCCAACCTAGTTGGCAGGGTCACAGCACCAACAATGGGAAGTACCCCACCATTGATGTCAAGCATATGGTTGGCCTTCGAGCTCCAACGTTGGAGTTCCACCTCCTTTGGTAACAGCGACTTGCGTACCAAGGAAGCGCCAGAGCCTGTATCAAGTATGATACGGGCACAACACGCGCGGCCTGGGGCTAGTTGCACCCGGCCAGCCACTTGAAAGTTCTCTCCCGTCAGCACGGCGAAGACCCGACGTGGGTTTACGCTCTTGGGGAGTCCGACCCGAGGTGGGCGGACCCCCTTAGGCCGCCGCAGTATCCGACCAGGCTTGTTCGCCCCCTTGGCCCACTTGGCCGGGATTAATGCCGTGAGCTTGGGACGTCCAGCTCCAGCGGTCACTCGTTTCCCGCCGACTTGGCTTCGGGATCCGAGGACGAAGGAGAGGATAACGAGTCCGAGGACGACGTGTCCGCTCCCTCTGCCGAGGGCCCAGCCACAGCCGCCACCGACTGCGTGCCGCCCTCGCGGCGGGGGCGCACTTTGCCCGTTGCCGTCTTCTGGCTAGCATTCTTAACAAGCTGTTGAATGCGCTTGCTCAACTGGGGACAGTCATAGGCCCAGTGTCCATCGGCGTTGCAGTTCCAACACCGATTCTCAGCTCCCGGGAAGGTCTTCCCAACTTGGGAGCCCGTCGAACTGCTGTGGGAAGTCTCCACAGCGCCCACTACCTTATCCTTACGGATTCGGCGGGCCTCTCGTAGCTCTCTCGCTTTGCGAGCCTCTTCCTTCTCGTTGGCCAACTCGGCCTGCCGCTCTCGGCGTTGCTCATCCCGCAACATGCGGAAAGCCTCACCCCGGCGATATGCAAAACGGGCCAACTCGGCCAACGTAGCCCGGGAGGTATTATGCTCCCGGGTCTCCATACGAACCGACCAGTGGAGACCTTCCACAAAGCGACTCTTCACCACAGGTTGTGTATGAAGGAAGCCACAGAGATTGTTGAGCTTGCGTACACGCTCAACAAAGGACAACTCGTCCTCATCATCCTCTTGGTGGGCCTGCGTGAACTCCTCAACTTGAGAAGCCAACACGGCCTCATCAACCATGGCTCTCAGCAACCAGTTGACAAGCTCCAAGTAGGACGTCACCTCACCAGCTCCTCCACTTAAGGAACTGGGCATGACGGACATAATGTCCGTCCGGAGGTCACCCTTAGAAAACTCCTGCAACAAATAAAAGGACATGCCTTCACTTATAGCATTGTCGTCACAGGCTTTTGTGAACCGACGTAGGAACTCAAAGACACGGAGGGGGGGAGGTCCATCCCACTCCGCCTTGTGCCCAAAGGAGTGAGTTACATCCTTCTTGGCACCGCCCATAGTTCGGGCCTGCACAAGACCATACGCTACCGACTTGTTGTCGAGGGCGTAGGTCTTGTTGGAACTGTTACTTGTTCCCGCGTATGGCCGAGGGCACCCTGCTGCTGGACAAGACGTTGATCGCCAAGGTGACCAAGACACGTGGCCGACACGTGGACAAGAATGGGCCTTCTACGGACACGTGGCTGACACGTGGACGGATTCGCTCCAAGGCACTTGGCAGCTCTCAATGTTGCCCGTTTTGGCGCTTCCAGGCGACGCGGATTTTCAAGATCGGCTGCCACGTGGGCGTCTGAGAGCGCGCCAAGTGGCACCTTCATTTCTGTGTCCTAAGGAGGTCCCTGGCGCCGGGCAAGAACAAGGCCAAGTTGGGTGTGACACGTGGCAGCCACGTGTCACAAGCCTTCGTTGCACCCCCAAGTCTGCTGCTGTTGTGGGTTGTGCTTGATCGAATGTTAGTTTGATTTGCGTACTAGTGTCAGTGCGAGTGCGTGCCGGCGAGTGCGAGTGAGTGCCGGCGAGGGAGCCGACCCCGTGTACATATACGGGGTCGAGTAGGTCGGATCGAGGAGAAAGGGGAGAGAACCAACAAAGCACCTTCGCACTCAACCACACCTGCTCTGCTCACACGACCACCTCACCGTGGACACCCACCCTACTCCCCTATCAAGCAACAACAGGTCTCACAGTCAAAGATCCTCTGGTAGACCGGGTTGGCTACCTGGATCTTGGGCGGCACCTCTCGTTGAGGGTACAGCCGTTGAGGCAGAGGGGTAAACTGACCCGTACTCTCTGCCGTCTCCACCGGCGGACTAAGTGTAGCCACCGGCGTCTCTGCGGGGGTCGCCCCAGTAGAAGGCATCCGCCCCGACGAAGTTGGTGTGGCCCCCACGTTGGGAGTCACAGGGGTCGATCCCTGCTCGGGACGCCCCTTTGCAGGCGTAGGGGGAAGTGTTCCCTGCGTCTGCGGGCTAGGAAGCCCTACTCCGGTCTGGACATGGAGTCCATCAGGCAAACTCGCCGCGATCTGATTCAGAATGGAGTTCGTCATCGTGACCACTCGTTCCGGCAAAGTCTGCCGTAGCACATCAGTCGCCTTCCGACGGACAGTTTCCGCCAGGAGGGAGCTTCCGACTCGAGTTGAGTCTCAGACAGCCTCCGGGAGTCCACTTGGGGAGTAACCACGGTCCCCAGGGGTCTCAACCGTAGGTAATGGCGCGAGCCCCTCGCCGACCAACGGAGGTCCGCCGTCCCCCGAAAGCCTAGTTGGCGAGGGCTCCATGCCGAAGTTGGCTCCAACCCGAGTGGATCCCGCGGGGACAGTCCTCTCACCTTGAGACGTTTCCGTTGAGTGTACCGCTCGGTGGCCGGACTTCGGTCCACCATTATCGGGCGTGTCACCCGGATGAACTCCCGACTGAGTCGGGGTGGCCAGTTGCCCGCCCGCACTCCCAGTCCTGCTGGCTTGAGGGGCCTCTAGCCCCTCTGCGACCCCAGGTAAACCTACCAGTGTCTTACCAGTATTCAAAGGCACTGGAGTACGTGCGTCACCTGTGTACTCCACGGACGACGGGGGATCCGAACCAGCCATGTTGGCTATCGATTTTCACGACACAGGCCAAGACCACCGTTCCTCTGAGACAGAGGGCCCCCAACTCCCGGGAACACCCGGAGGTAAAGTTTACCCCAGTCCCCTGCTGCTCCACCAAGTGTGGCAAAACCCGGTTGGTCCACCCGCACCCAAGTTGGGTCGGTGTCCAAGGGCTGCCTCCCGTGTCGGGGGGAAACCGGAAGAAGTGCAAGTCGCACACACGCTGTCCCTGTTGTGGGGCAAACCCCCCACGGACAAACAAGAGGATGGTGTGTGGTCCAACAGTTTCTTGGTCGGGACGGGGACGCAGGGCCAAGCCCCGCTGTCCCTCCCCTTATCCCCCCAGGGTCCCTCAAAATCTCGCCACTCAGAATCTCCCACCCCAGCACCTGCCCACCGGGCCACACGAAATTCAAGACGATAAAGTGCAGAAAACTCTTAAATCCAAGTTGGACTTACTACTAAGCTAGCTATCCCTAACTTACGGAATATGAACCCAAATGCATATGGAGAAACGGGTCAGGCTAGTTGCCTGCCGTCCCTTACATTGCAAGTGTTGCCCCCAACCTGGGGTCAATACTGCCACATCGCGGAGATGGCCTCTCCACGAGGTGTCGCTGCCCTTGCGCCTCTCGCCGCCGTCGCCGGCGGTGTCGCCCCGCGAGTATTCGGCGCCGCCGGTGTTGCCGCAGATCCGCCACCCGCGGCGTCCACCCCCGAGCAGTCGGTCGCCGCGACCGCCGTCGCGGCCGCCCCCGCACCCACCAACCCCGCCGCCATGGGCAGTGGGGGAGCGGCGGGAGAGCTCCCCCAAACAGGAGGCGGGGATACAGAGAGGAGCAAAGGCGCTTCTTCCCCCGCACGGTCAATCCAAAGCGGGTGACGAACCATGCGGAAGCGCCGACCCGCTCGCACGGTCACACCGCGGCCCGTGGCTGGCCTAGAGCGTCATGACTAGATGCAGAGCATTGTCGCGGCGCTCCACCGTCATGGCCGTTGTCGTCGCGGCGGCGCGAAGCGCCTCAACAGCCGTCAGGACTGCCACTGAAGTCAAGCAATCTGCCGCCATGGCTTCTTACCGCCCCCGATTGAGTAGTAGGGGTGTAAACGGCACCCACCTGCACCCCTCTACTGTCAGAGGCAGGGGTCGCAAGTGCGTGTAGCGCGCCAAAACGAGAGCATGCTGGTTGACTCGCGTGACTGGCCGGCCGACCTCATCGGACGTCGTTGTTGTCTCAATCTTGGAATACATGGTTGTTGCGCGGAGGGAAAACATCATACAAGAACTTGACGGGGTGCGCACTAATAATGGAGTTCTTACAGGAAGCACTCTCTTGATCAATGTGCTCGCCTAGGGCGCAAGTGATTTACGGTGGTTGGTTGCCCCACACCGGACTGTCAATTGCGGCACCGGGCGCGAGACGAGCGATCGACCTCGGGTACGGATGGCTCGGAAAAAACAAAACTGTAGTTCTTGTGCACGACTCTACAAGCTGAACAGGCGGCCAGAGGCGGCGAGAAGGTGGCATTCTCGAAGAGGCAGACCAAATCACGTCTCCTCTTTCGCCGCAACGCTGTGGAGTCGTATTCATAACGCAAATAAAATGATTGCAGTATTCGCAATTTTTGTTTTTGCGGTTGCGCATGTGTACTACTGCTCGACAACAGCTGGCTGACAGCATTTCAGCGAATGACGCTCAAGAAGGGCATGAGAGTGGCGCAGTATTGCCGATGCTCTCGGATCCCGGAAATACGCGATTGGCGGCAGGTCCTCGGGCTTCTTCATCCGAGAGCTCATTGGTCAGAGTACTGTTCATCTTTCCGATGATCTCCCCTCATGCTCCTCGCGCTCACGTGAATCCTCGGCTAAAACATCTTATGATGCCCCAGCCGCCCTCACGTCTCCGGTGGACCTGCTCAGAAGACGGTCGAAAAGAAACTCATACAACAACGGGCCCTCATGATGCGACCATCGTAGCCGTCGTTTCCCTTTCCGGGGGCGTCGCTGTAGCAAGCGCCGCTTTGGGAGCGAACAGAGAACGCAGCCCTTGCAGGGTCACTGGGGCCACATTGCCGGGCCCGTGGGTGGAAGCACGTCGCGTGTTCGCCAAATCACGACCTGTAAAGTGCAGGATTTTAGCCACTGCGAGGCACAGATCGGGTTGGCAACACCCCACGACCACACCACTACCACACCACGACCGCCCCACGACCGCCCGACAACCACCCAACGACCACCGGACGACCACTTGACGACCACCCCACGACCACTTGCCAATGTTAAAATAAATACGGTTTTTGGACTTGCCTACGCCAGTTGAGAGGCTTGCTCTCGAGATTGTTGCCCGCGGCGGCGTGCCCCCACCGACTGCAGTGGCAGTGGCAGTTACCACCGACGATCGGGCAGTGTGCTGATTATCTGAGCTGCTTGGTGCTGAGCAGTCATTGACCAGAGAGGCACCATCTGAGTCATATCATTCCTCAGTTACAGCTTGTTCTTGCTCTTGTCCACAAAGAATAAACTTGGGAGAACTGCACTGCCTTTGTCAGCATGAGTAATGTGCACCTCTTCTTTGCCAGCTTGATCGTTATCTAACATTGAACCTCCTGCGCAAAGAGCTTGCCTAGGAGATGCACGATAGAGTTTACATGGGTCGACGAAAGAGATGACATTTCTCTCACCGAGAAGGCCGGTCGTCAAATGAACCCGGATCTTCGTTCCCTAACCACCCCTGAGGATCAGCTCCTTCGGACGAACCACCACTACTTGCGCACTAATGGACACCCCCACGCTCGCACACCCCAAAGGACCCTCCATGCCCACCCCAGCCGGGTCCTCAGCCCCAAGGCATCACGCGCACTCATCGGCCACGGCACGGGTGATGGACCGCCACAGCGCCCCCTAGATGGCGCTGAGCGGGCGCGCCCGTGTGGTGGTCTGGTGGGGGCCCCCCGCGCGACCTTCAGCCATGCCGCCGAGGAGGGGCCCACGCGGGCAAAGACCTCCTACACCAAGGAGGAACAAGTGTGGGCAGGCATGCCGGTAGAGAGCAGGCAAGCGTTGTGCCCCACCTTAATGCCTTCTCGCGTCACATCCGCCAAGGGCGCGAGCGGGGTGCCCGCCACCCGCGGCGCCAGCAACGAGGAAGCGGGAGACGCCACAGAGACGTCCATTCACTCCACCCCCACCCTGGTCGCACGGGTTGCGCGGAGGTCAGGGCGGCGGGAGACGCGGTGTAGCACAATAGGGATCCGTCGCACGTCCACTCTCAGGGAACACTCACCAAGGGAGATCGGCACCAACGTCACCGGGAGGCCAAGGTTGCTGTCCTTGGAGCGCAAGCCACGGGACCAAGATGGGAGCCCAAATGGGAGGGGTTTGTTGTTCTACCTCGGCCGGCGGTGGATTCGCCGCCGGCCCCCACGTTTTAAACCCTCGGAGACACTACTAACTACCCTCCACCCCAAGATGCAAGTCCCTCTGGTCATACGTAACTTATAGATACCGTGACCAGTACAGACTATCAACTTGAAAGCCAAGGATTAGACGTAGCCCCCCCTAATATTAGGGTCACAATACGGCCAACCATATTGCTACATATCCCCCCCTTAGATTCGGCCCGTCCTCGGGTCGAGTTGCATTCGGGTTACCGAATGTAAGTGGGTCGCGTGACCGTTTACCAGTCGGGTGGGGCTTTGCGCCCCGTCGCGACAGACACCCCTTTTCGAGGTTGTCTGAGGGGGGTGCCCCCCTTTGTGTGGTACACACACGATCCGTTTTCCGGACCGTTATATTCCCGATGCGGGTTCTGTTCACGACCCCCCTTTCCGAGGGGTGGTGCAAGCGGATCCGCCACCAGGTGCCTGGTGGTAGGGCGGCCCCTCTCGTGTGGACGATTGAGTGGGGGCGGGAACTGCCCGCGTTGCGCGGGGGCGGTTGGGGGTGACCCCCCTTGCTTACCCCGTGTGGGGGGGGCCTGGCTCCGGTCCAGGTGCCTGGGTGGAGCGCCCCCGTAGCTCGGCTGGCGCGGGTCGTCCCGCGCTGCCGCATCGCTCGTGCTGAGCTGTGCGGTTATAAGCACGGGTACCCGCGCTTCCCTGGCTCGTCCCGCGCGAGCGTTCCTCGTACCGGGTCGAGCCGGCCTCGGCTTTTCTGCACGGGGCGCCCCTGCTACCCCGCTTGCACCATGTCGGACCCCCAGGTACCCGGGGGCGAGGACGACCTCCTGCCTGAGGAGGAGGAAGAGGTGATGGTGGACGACGTTCCCGTCTCTGCCACCGCCGCCGAGTGCTTCTTAGCGAGCTCGTCGGAGGACGAGGACGACCGGGTGACCGTTCGCGTGGCTCCGGACGGTGCTCCGGGCGGTTTGTCGTCCGTGTGCAGCTGCTCGACGGCTCCGTCGGGTGGCGGGCAACCGCGGGTAGCTGCTGCGTCTACCCCTACTCCTCCGGCGGCCCGGATGGCTCCTGTCGCCGGTGCCGGCGCGGCTCAACCTCAAGACGGCGTCGCCGGCGCGTCGGGCGGGTATGGTGGCACCCCGACCGGGACGGCGGGTCAAGACGGCGCGGGTGCCCGCCCGGGTGGTTCATCCGCGGCTGCGGGTGACGGGTCTACCCCTCCTGCCCCCAAGGTGCCCTAGTCGGGCTCGGGTGGCGGCGTTGCTCTGCCCGCGGTGCCGCGGTCGTCTGGTGGTCAAGGTGGGTCTACACCGATGGCAGTGGACTGCGGTAGTTACTCCGGGCGGGCGCCCGCCCTTGTTCTCCCTCCTCGGCCCCGTGCACCTTCGGCACCTGCTCATCTGCCGGTGGGGCATCCCCCGGCGCCCCCGATTCTTCCTGTTCCTGCCCGGGTTGCCCCGTTGGGTGGCGGCGTCGCCGTGGCAGCGGGTCAACCCGCCATGTCGATGTTCGACTTGGTGGCTCGGGTTCGAGGCCTGACTGTGCAAGAGTCAATGGAGTCCAATGGGCGGATGCGGGTGGACTTCCACCAGCCCCTTCCCCGTGGAGAGTCCTCCCGGCGCGTTAAGGTGGACCCGAGTTGGGAGCGGGAGTTGGTGCGGCTGGTCAACCAGCCGAACGCGGTGCGAGTGGAACACCATTGGATCCTGAGTCAGCCGGACGACCGGCATGCGCAGCTCTGGCGCACCCGGGTGGGACGGGGTGAGGTCTTCCTCGACCCCGCCTTCGGGGTATGCGACCTGATTGCTCCCGCGTTGCCGCGGCGCGTTGCCGCGGGAGACTGACTACCCGGCTAGTGCTCGGGGGATTGCGGCGGCGGCGGAGCCGGTGGCGTTTGGGGAGACGGTGGGCAGTACCGGTCGGTATCCCAACTTCGCTTGTTACCCGGGGGTATGCCCGTATCTGTCGTTGACGGCTCTCTACCCGCCTATGGCGGGGTTGAAGTCGGCGTCGAGCTGGAGACGTAACCATGGTGTCATGGCGGATGCGTTCCGCATGGATATAACGTGTGCGTTGCAGACCGGCAACGGTCGTGCGCCGGTATACACTCCCGTGCGCCCGCCCCTGTGGCAGGAGGGGTGGGAGCCCGCCCCTGCTTTCCGGTTTGACACCGGTTCCTGTCTCCGATACTTCGGGAGTGTGTTGGCCTCCCGGCCGGTCCACCCGTTGCAGGGTACCTTCACCCTTGAGGTTACCCTCGGGCAGGCTTCTTCCTTCATACTGTCCGTCCGTCGGCAGGGGCGTCTGTTTCATCTTCCGACGGGTGTCCGTCGGCACGTCGCGCAGTTGGGCGTGGTCCTGATAGCTGCCAAGACCGGGTTGGCCCGGGAGTTCGAGGCCCTGCTGGCTGTTCACGATGCCGTGAACTGGGCGGATGTATTGAAACTACCCCCGTACCGGGATCCGCAGGCGGGGGCTTCCCCCTTGCCTCGTCACTCGTTGCTGTGGCGAAAACCACAAGCACACACGGCACCCAAGTTGGGGCGGTGTGCTAGGGCTGCCTCCCGTGTCGGGGGAACCGGAAGAAGTGCAAGTCGCACACACTCTGTCCCTGTTGTGGGGCAAACCCCCCACGGACAAACAAGAGGATGGTGTGTGGTCCTACAGTTTCTTGGTCGGGACGGGGACGCAGGGCCAAGCCCCGCTGTCCCTCCCCTTATCCCCCCAGGGTCCACTCAGAATCTCGCCACTCAGAATCTCCCACCCCAGCACCTGCCCACCGGGCCACACGAAAATTCAAGACGATAAATGCAGAAAACCCTCAAATCCAAGTTGGATTTACTACTAAGCTAACTATCCCAAACTTAGGGAATATGGACCCAAATGCAGGGGGAGGAACGGATCAGGCTAGTGGCCTGCCGCCCCTTGCATGGCACGTGTTGCCCCCCTACCTGGGGGTCAATACTGCCACACTCCCCTCTCCTCAGTTCCGACCGACTCGGTCGGCCCTGTGAGGGGGTGCGTAAACGCACGTCTCGGCGTTGGGGGCGCGACTTGCTGTCCCCCATCGAGTACGTAACACGGATGTGGAGGCGGTCACGTTGACCGCCCCTCTCCTCAAGCTTGCCCACTCGGCAGCTTGCTCTCCTCAGTTCCCACTTCACCATCACCACCACCTCCCCTTCACCTTCCACTGGGCCGCCCCACGCTGGGGAGGCCACCTGTATACCCACGATCCGAGTCCCCCTCAACTCGAGGCGGGTCTCGTGCTGCGATAGCCAGAGCGTCTCTCCCCAACTTGGGGAGAGCCATGGCGACTCCGGGAGTGGAGACGGACTCTCTTGACGAGCGCATGGAGGACACCTCCTACGGGGCAGCACCCGCCGGGACTTCCGGCGGGGGCTCCGCGATCGCTCCGGGGGACGGGACTCCCGCGTCACCCGGCTTTGGGTTGACGGCGGGGTCTCCCCCGGAGGCGGGACAAGTTGTCCCGCGTGAGGCCTTGGGGCGGTGGTTTTACCCCGCTTGGCCTCTCTATGAGGAGGGGCTGACTGTTCTTCGCTGTGGCTGACTTGGCGCAGCGATGGGCCGGGTCTGGGACCGCCTACGGGAGAAGTATCCCCGTAGGGTCGGGTTCCCTGCCGGCTTCAGGACGGACCAGTTTGCCTTCCTAGACGATGAGGAGGTTGAGGACGTTCAGCGAGCCAAGGCCATGGTGGACCGCGGGGGAACTATCCCGGGTCCCGGCGACTTGCCGACCTTCACGTGGGACGCTGTGGCAACTCGCCCACGGTACCTCCACGAGGCCGATCCGCACACTCATCACTTTGATGTGCGGATGGAGAAGGACTTCCGGCGAGGTCCCTACTTGGTGACCTCGGCTCAACTTGAGTTCCCTCAGCAGCCGCTGCCAGTAAGGAGCAGTACTATCCGAAGAAGCCCGAGTGGTGGCCTCAAGTTGAGGTCCCCTACGGGTTCCCGGCGTTGTTGCCACGGTTGCTTGACCACTTCGGCTCCGTCATGTTGACGGCTGCCCCTGATCACCTGGTGTGGGCCATGTTGGCCACCCAGTGGCTCCTCGAGGTCATGTCGACCTGGGTGTCCTGTGTTCAGCGGCGGGGGATGCTCTGGCATCTCCCCCTCCGGCTCCTCCAAGGTTTGGAACAGCTCACCCCTCAGCTAGTTGCTGAGGGGTGCTCATCAGGACAACTCACTCTACTTGAGGAGATGCTCCGGCTCCATAAGTTTATCGAGTGGGAGAGCATTGAGCACAAGTTGCGCCGCCCCACTCGTGGGCCCAAGGACGATGGCGCACTTCGCCAGTTCGTGTGGGTCGCTCGTGAACTTCACGACGGCCGTGTGGTCCTACGAGAGGGGTTGGGCATCGGGGACTACCCGTATGCCCCGGGGGTGGATCGCCTCACTGCGCCACCCCCGGACAAGCCCATAGTTATGGCCGTGCCGTCCTATGATGACCATATGACTCAACCCACTGCGGGGGCCCCAAGTCGGGGTCGCAGTTACACCCGGGTACCGCCACCTCGGCGGGCCCCTCCGCTTCCTCCTGTTTCTTTCCAACCTCACGGGAACATCCCGATCAGCGTGGCCGTGGAGTCTTCCACCCCGGTGTCCCCCAACTTGGGGGCCACCCTCCTGACGGTGTACCCCAAGTTGGTGCTGCCGCCCACGCCTCTAACCTCAGAGATGATGATCACCACGTTGGTGCGCACCATTTCCTGGTTGGCCGCGTCGACCGCAACCCTACAGAGTTCCGAGACTCCTCAACTTGAGGAGCGCGTTCGTACTGCAGTGGCGACCGCGAGTTGCGAGTCGGTGGCGGAGTTTATGACAGCCGAGTTGGCTCGCATTGGGGCTATTATGCCCCAGCCAGCCCCACTTGGGCGTGGCAAACGTCGCGCGAGCCGGGCATACTCGCCTCCTCGCCGTCGTCGCCGACACTCGCGGCACTCTCCTTCCGTATCGGAAGACGAGTTGTCTTACTCCGTCTCGGAGTCCTCTACCCCATCGGAGACGGAGTCTGTCCAGCGTCTGCGTCGCAAACTTGCGCGCAAGACCAGGCAGAAGAGTGGCCACGGTCGGCGCCACTTGCGCGACCGTGAGGGGCGCGACGGTTCCGACTTGGAGCCGCCACCCCCTCCAACTAGTGGAGACCGTTATCGGCGTGGGTCTCGCCGCTCGCCTCCACGTGAGGGCGAGGGCCGTGGAGTGGGAGAGTCTAGCATGCGTGCCTAGTTGGCAGCTGCCTTTGTTGTGAGAGTGTGAGGGTTAGGGCTGTAGTTAAAAGCCACTCTGCATACCACTTCGACTTGAAGCACTCTCTTGGCACTGTTGCTCGGCCTTCCCTCACGTTGAGGAAGGGCTGTTAGGGTCTATCTCATTCCGGGCACAGTACGCCCGGACCTTCTCAGCGGGAAGGTCCTCCACATACTCCGACGTATCATCCTTGGCTTTGTAGCCAAACCAACGCACCCTCAACATGAGGCGGTCAGTGTCTTCATCCCATCCGTGGTCGATGAACTTATCGAACACGTACTCCTGCGGGCCCTGTTTGGCCGCAGGCAGTGAGGGGAGGCGACATGCTTCCAAAGCACGCGCCCAAGCTGGGTCGCCTGCAGGCGGTGGTGCAACTTTGACCACGTCCTGTCCGTTCACTGTGCGGACCCCATCGTCACTTTCGATGGTGAAGCGCCGCCCATCAGTACGAAGGACCTGGTACGGTCCCTTCGTCTGGAGTACCAGCTTACCCCCAATTGGGGTGTGCGAGTGTACCAGCACCCAGTCACCCTGCTCGGGGACATGTTTAGCATTGCGCACCTTTTTGTCAAAGGTACGCTTGTAGCGCTTTTGTGCTTTGTCCATCTCAGCCCTGACTTCAGGGATGAGGTTTTCAAGCCGAGCGGCGAACTCCGCCTTACTCTCAGTAGGAGTAGGCGTACTGCCACCATCCTCCCTAGTTGGGAGCGACCGCCGCACGGCAATAGACCGCACGCGACGGGGGGTCACAAAAGCGAGGGGTACTTCCCCTGTAGATGAGTGAACCTGCGAATTGTAGGCAGTAGTAAGGATAGAAATGTATTGGTCCCACGTCCTCACGTGCTCACTCACATAGTGGCGCAGCTGCCTAACAATAGTTTTGTTGAAGCGCTCCACCTGCCCATTAGTTTGTGGGTGGTAGGGGGTAGCATAGTTTGCCTTAACCCCCAACATATCCAGCACTCCCTGAAACAGTACAGACGCAAATTGCGGTCCATTGTCCGATAGTGTACTATCTGGGATGCCATACGCGGCAACCCAGTGATCGAGGAAGGCTGACACGACCGACATGGCCGTGATCTCTGCTAGTGGGATCGCTCGCGTAAGTTTCGTGAAGCGGTCACAGATGACCAGGAGGTACTGGTTGCCCTCCTCGGTCACGGGCAGTGGCCCAAGGATGTCCATCGCCAACGCGGCGAAGGGCTCCTTGGCCGGGAACAATAGCATAGCCGTAGTAGGCCGCCGTTCCATCAGACGATTCTGTGCACAGCTTGTGCAGGCAGCCACCCAACTGTAGATGTCCACCACCATGTACGGCCAGTAGTACCTGGTCCTCAGGGTCTGGTACAGTTTACTCGACCCCAGGTGTCCACCCGTGGGAGCGTTGTGCTCCCTCTCAAGGATACTGTCCTTGAGGGATGCGGGGACGACAAGTTGTTCGGTCCCCTGGAATACCCCCCTCCTCATGAGGAAGCCATCGTCTCCCAGAAAGAAACGCGTCTCTACCACTGTATCCAGTATATCCCTCTGCGACTTGCAGAAGGGATCCTCGGCCTGGGCCTTCACCACCTCGTCCAGGGACAGGGGCAAGTACTTCTTGTTCCCTGGCGCCTCGGGGTTCAACGCCTGACCCGAGCGCGTGACTACCCCCACGATGGGGATGTCCTCATCGACTGGGTTAGTGTCCAGCTGCTCGGTCGGTATCCGAGAGAGGCCGTCGGCAAGGGCATGTTGCCTGCCAGGTCGGTATTCAATGTCAAAGTTGAAGGGTGCCAGTCGCACCCTCCACCGGTTGAGACGAGTGTTCGTACAGTCCGTCTTAAAGATGAACTGCAACGCGCGGTGGTCACAGCGGATGAGGAACTTCTCACCCTCCAGGTAGTGACGAAGTGACGTCACCGCCCACACCACTGAGAGTCCTTCCAACTCGGTGACTCCGTAGTTCTTCTCGGCCGAGTTCAGCCTCTTACTAAAGTATCCCACCGGGAAGTACTCCTTGTCCGGCTGCTGCTGAAGCAACACACAACCAAGTTGGTCGTAGCTAGCGTCCACATCCAGGATGTAGTGGCCTCCCAACCTGGGAATAGCCAAGATGGGGGGCTTCAGCAGAAGGTCCCGAAGAGTCTCAAAGGATTCCTGCTCCACCCGACTTGGGGGAGGCAGGTTCTTCGGTAGCGTTGAGCTCACTAGCTCATTCAACGGCTTCGCCACCTTGGCGAAGCCCTTGGTGAATCGTCGGTACACGTTACACATCCCGAGGAAGCTCCTCATCTGGGTCTGGGTCCGGGGGTACTGAGCCTTACGAATGGCCCTCAAGTTCTTCTCGTTAACACTGAGACGCCCCGGACGGACAACATGTCCCAAGTATTCCACCTCTTGAGTGAAGAGGTGGCACTTACTCGCCTTCAGTGACACACCGGCGTCAGCAAGTAGCTTGAACACCTGGCCAAGATGGCCAATGTGTTCCTCCGGACTTCGGGAGAACACAATGATATCGTCTAGGTACACAAGACAGATCTGCCACCGTACTCCGGCCAGAATCATGTCCATAGCGCGCTGGAAAGTTGCCGGCGCGTTACACAGTCCAAACGGTAGGCGCTTGCACTGGTAGGTACCACAGTGACAGGTAAAGGTAGTTTTATGCCTGTCCTCCGGGGCAATGGGAATTTGCCAGTACCCCGCGTTACAGTCCAGGGTAGAGAACACGTTTGCCTCCCCCAGAGAGTCCAGACAGTCATCCATCCTAGGTAGGGGATAACTGTCCTTCACCGTGCTCTCGTTGAGCTTACGGTAGTCGATACAAAACCGGGGGGTCCCATCAACTTTGGGGACGATAACCACCGGACTCGCCCACTCGGCGTTGCTGGCCTCGATCACATCGAGGGCCTCCATGCGAGCAACTTGCTCCTTAACGAGGGCCCTTGAACGAGGTCCTCCCCTATACGGTTGTTGGCGTATAGGGGGTGCACCGGGCTTCAACTCGATCCGGTGTTGGGTGGCTCTCATGAGTCCCAATTGACCATCCCACAACTTGTGATATTGGTCCAAGAGGCGTTAAACTTGAACCCTCAACCTGGGGGGGACACCCTCCATGTTCACATGGGGTCGAGGAGAGGCGGCAGACTTGGCTTGATGCTTCTCCTTTCCGGACTTCGGGTCGCTACTTGCGCCCGCGTTGAGGGTGACCGCTACTACCGGTCCCTCGTGTTGGTCGATATAGCCGAACTTGGCTCCCGACTTGAAGTACTTGGGCGTCGGGCCCAGGTTCATCACCTGGATCCTCCACGGGACTCCGGCTTTGGAGTCCATCGTGCCAAGGGCAACATGCACTTGGTGCTTGAGAGCAAGACGGGGGTGAGGGTGCACCAACCCGTTTCCCGCAAAATCAGTTACAACATCAACGTGCGCCACCGAGTTGGGGGGCAACATGACTTTGCGGGCTAAACGCAGGGTAGCAGTAAGCCCTTCCCTCACCGAACAAACAGGCTTCGACTGTGAGACTGTCACAGGAGCCACAGACTTTCCCTTACCAAGGATGGGGATAGTCTCCCCATTCATCAACTTGACCCAGTACTCAGGGCCACAAATCAAAGGCACTTGTGTAACAACATAAGGGGTACCCAGAAGCAGGGGTACCGATATATTCTCAACTACGCCATAGGTCACGTCGACCTCATGGGTCCCCAACCTAGTTGGTAGGGTCACGGCACCAACGATGGGAAGTACCCCACCATTGATGTCAATCATATGGTCAGCTTTGGACCTCCAGCGTTGGAGCTTCACCTCCTTTGGTAATAGCGACTTTCGTATCAAAGAGGCTCCTGATCCGGTATCAAGGACGATACGGGTACAGCATGCACGGCCGGGGGCAAGTTGCACCCGTCCAGCCACCTGGAAGTTCTCACCCGTCAGCACCGCGATGACCCGACGTGGGTTTACGTTCTTGGGGAGTCCTACCCGAGGTGGGCGGACCCCCTTAGGTCGCCGCAGTATCCGGCACGGTTGGTTCGTCCTCCTGGCCCACTTGGCCGAGGCTGCCGTTGTGAGCTTCGGACGACCAGCCCCAACGGTTATTCGCTTCCCGCCGACTTGGCGTCCGAATCTGAGGGCGGGGAGGAAGACGACGAGTGCGAGGACGACGTGTCCGCCTCCTCCGCCGACGGTGTGGCGACCGCAACGACCGGTCGAGACCCACCCTCGCGGCGTGAACGTACTTCGTTCGTAGCCGACTTTTTACTCGCATTCCTAACAAGTTGTTGGATGCGTTTACTCAACTTGGGGCAATCATATGCCCAGTGACCATCGGAGTTGCAGTTCCAACACCGATGGTCCGTTCCGGGAGGGGTCTTCCCAACTGGGGAAGACGAAGGGATACCCTGGGAAGTTCCCACGGCAGCTACCACCCTCTCCTTGCGGATTCGGCGTGCCTCTCTCAACTCTCTGGCCTGGCGCGCCTCCTCCCGTTCCTTGGCCAACTCGGCCTGACGCTCCTGGCGTTGTTCCTCCCGCAACTTGCGGTAGGCCTCGCCTCTGCGATAGGCGAACCTGGCCAACTCGGCCAGGGTCGCCCGGGCAGTGTTATGCTCCCGGGTCTCCATCCGGACTGACCAATGGAGTCCCTCCACAAACGGATTCTTCACCACAGCTTGTGGATGAAGAAACCCACAAAGATTGTTGAGCTTACGGACTCGCTCCGCAAAGGACAACTCGTCCTCCGCCTCTTCCTGATGGGCTTGCGTAAACTCCTCGACTTGAGAAGCCAACGCTGCCTCATCAACCATGGCTCTCAACAACCAGTTGACGAGCTCCAAATAGGACGTCACCTCCCCAGCGCCTCCACTTGAGGAGCTGGGCATGACGGCCATCAGTTCTGTCCGTAGGTCGCCCTTCGTAAACTCCTGTAGCATGTAAAAAGCCATGCCTTCACTTATGGCATTGTCGTCACAGGCTTTTGTGAAACGACGTAGGAACTCAAAGACACGGAGGGGGGGAGTTCCGTCCCACTCCGCTTTGTGCTCAAAAGAATGAAGTGCATTTTTCTTGGCACGGCCCATGGCTCGGGCCTGGTCAGGACCATACGCCACCGACTTGTTGTGGAGGGCGTAGGTCTCACAGTCAAAGATCCTCTGGTAGACCGGGTTGGCTACCTGGATCTTGGGCGGCACCTCACGTTGAGGGAACAGCCGCTGTGGCACTGGGGTAAGTTCACTCTCAGTGCCTGTAGTCCGGCGCGGCGCGCTTGGTGTAGCCGCCGGCGTTTCCGGGGGGAACTCCCCCGTGAAGGGCGTACGCCCCACCGAGTATGGTGTGGCTCCCTCGTTGGGAGTCACAGGTGTCGCCCCCCGTTCGGGGCGACCAGAGATAGGCGTAAGAGGGGATTCCCCCTGCGCCTGCGGGCTCGAAAGCCCCAATCCGGTTTGGACATTAAGGCCATCTGGCAAACTCGCCACAATCTGATTCAGAATAGTATTCGTCATCGTGACCACCAGGTCCGGCAAAGTCTGCCGCAACACATTGGTCGCCTCCCGATGGACAGTTTCCGCGAGGAGGGGATTGACGACTCCAGTTGAGTCTCGGTCCGCCTCCGGGAGTCCACCTGAGGGGTAACCACGTTCCTCAGGGGTCTCAACCGGGGGCATGGGCGCGAGCCCATCGCCGACCAACGGAGGTCCACCGTCCTCCGAAAGCCTAGTTGGCGACGACTCCAAGCCAAAGTTGGCTCCAACCCGAGTGGAACCCGCGGGGACAGTCCTCACCCCTTGGGACGTTCCCGTTGAGTATACCACACGGTGGCCAGACTTCGGCCCACCCACATCAGAAGTGTCACCCGAGTGAACTCCCGACTGAGTCGGGGTGGCCTGTTGCCCGCCCGTACTTCCAGTCCTGCTGGCTTGAGGGACCTCTAGTCCCTCTGCGACCCCAGGTAAACCCACCTGTGTCTCACCAGTATTCAAAGGCACTGAAGTACGTGCGTCACCCGTGTACTCCCCGGACGACGGGGGGTCCGAGCTAGCCATGTTGGCTGACGATCCGTATGACACGGTCCAAGACCACCGTTCCTCTGAGACAGAGCGCCCCCTACACCCGGGTGCACCCGGAGGTAAAGTTTACCTCTGTCCCCTGCTGCTCCACCAAATGTGGCAAAAACCACAAGCACACACGGCACCCAAGTTGGGGCGGTGTGCTAGGGCTGCCTCCCGTGTCGGGGGAACCGGAAGAAGTGCAAGTCGCACACACTCTGTCCCTGTTGTGGGGCAAACCCCCCACGGACAAACAAGAGGATGGTGTGTGGTCCAACAGTTTCTTGGTCGGGACGGGGACGCAGGGCCAAGCCCCGCTGTCCCTCCCCTTATCCCCCCAGGGTCCACTCAGAATCTCGCCACTCAGAATCTCCCACCCCAGCACCTGCCCACCGGGCCACACGAAAATTCAAGACGATAAATGCAGAAAACCCTCAAATCCAAGTTGGATTTACTACTTAGCTAACTATCCCAAACTTAGGGAATATGGACCCAAATGCAGGGGGAGGAACGGATCAGGCTAGTGGCCTGCCGCCCCTTGCATGGCACGTGTTGCCCCCCTACCTGGGGGTCAATACTGCCACAGTTGCGTATCCCGCGTACTCAGCCGGGTGAGCCCAGTTGCCATGGGTGGGCATCCACCGAGGCTGTTCCTGACCTGGGTATTCCCATGGTTATCCATGACCCTCTTCAGGTTCTTGCCCCGTGGTTCGGTAACCCGATACCGTCGGCGGTTGGCCGTCGTCCCCGAGAGTGGGGCTCTGCGGGTGGGGAGCGTGAGGTGTCCCGTCGTCGGGCGGAGTCCCGCCGGGGTTACGGTGGAGCCCCTTCGGTGGGGTCCTACCGGGCCTCGTATCAGGCGCCTCCGGCTCCGGTGGTGGCCGTGTCGGCTCCTGTGGCTCCTCTGGCTGCGCCAGTGTCACCTTCCGCCCCTGTCCTACATGACGGAGGTCCCCGTCTCTGGTATGAGGGCGTTGACGCCCTTGTTGCCCGTGCAATGCGGGAGGGTCTTTCTGTTAGCTGGGGCGATATCCCCCCAGGTGCTGCGCTAGTTGGGTCAGCGCGTTGCTTCGGTGGCGTGCTGAACCGCCTTCAGACAGCTCTGGAGGACGTGGAGGCTGGCCGCAGCACCCTCGTCCAGCTATGCACCGAGGTAACTCGGGTGATTGACCGTCGTGAGATTGCCGACCGGTGGAGCACGGAGGTATACGCGCTTACGCGTGAGTGGCCTCCCTCGGGCAGTGGGTCTACCCACTGAGGCGTGCTATTGTTTGTGAGGGACTGGGCCCCGGTGACCCTTATGGTGGCCGGGTATTAGTGAGTATAAACTGATCCCCTTTGGGGGCATTGCTTGCCTCTGTTTGCTGCCCTGGGGAGTACCCCTTCTGGCTCAGTGGTGCCTTGCCTCCAGTCCAACTTCTACCGGTTGGTTCATGCTTGGGGAGGTCATCCTCCTTCACTCTGTGTCTTGGCTTGGGGAGGTCATCCTCCTTCGTAAGCCCCCTAGTTACTTCGATAGTATCGGAGTTAGCCTTCACCTTTAAGTTATTTTATTAAGGTTCAGGTTTTACTTAGTTACCTAAGTTTGGTTCGACTTAGAAACCTAAGTCAGATTTGACTTAGAAACCTAAGTCTGCCATAACCATGTCACACCCTACTTAGTAGGTATAAGCCTCACCCCCCAACAGCCGAAGTCGGTGTCGGTTGGGTTGTTACAGTAGGCGTCGTCGCCTCATGTAAGGCATGAGGAGTTGGCGGGGTATATTTGCCGCCTGTTCCCAGGTGGGTGAGTCGTATCCGACCCACATAACCTTGACGTACCAGGGTCCTGGTAGGTCCGGGTCGGTGTGTCCGACCACGCTCTCTACTTGGTATGGAATCCCATCCAGTCCCACCGGGTCATCTGACCGGTGGGTTGTAAGAGCTTCATGTAGCAACCCAGCCGGTACCGGCTGAGGCTGTTCCGGCTTCGGAGCAGGTGTGACATCATTCACACTGATGCGTTGGATCTCCGTATCGGAGTGTAAGATAACAGAGTGGTCATCTCTGTGGAGAATCTGGTACGGTCCCTTGACCGGTTGCATGAGCTTGTTCCCCCGGAACTTCTGGTGTCTGATGTAGACCCAGTCACCTGTCATCAGGGTAGCGTTGCGCACCCGTAGTCGGGCGTCGAAGTTCTTCTTGTATCGAAGTTGTGTTCTGTCAAGGGCACCCTTGAGCTTCGGTATCATCCACGATAGCTTGGACAACCAAGCTAGGTGGATACGTTCGGCCGGTCGGCCTTTCGGTGTATCATACCGAGTGCATCTGCCTGGTGGCAGCGTCAGGTTACCGACGCCTAGTGGCATGACCCACTCCAGCGGAGCAATATTCGTGCTCCGATGTGGCCTAGCATTGTATGCCAGGGTGAGTACGGACAGAAGCCTGTCCCAAGTGTTTGTGTGCTCGGCCACGTAGCATTGTAGCATCTTGACGATGGTGCGGTTGAACCGCTCCACCTGCCCGTTGGTTTGCGGGTGGTAGTCGGATGCCCGACGTGGTTCGATGCCGAACATGCCCAGGACCTTAGTGCAGAATGCTGACGTAAGGTTTGCTCCATTGTCGGAGAGGAGTTGCTTCATTACTCCGTATGCACTGATCCAGTGGTCAACCACTGCGTTCATGATCGTGTATGCCGTATCATTCGGGATGGCTGCCGCTCGTGACAGCTTAGTGAAGCGGTCAGACATGACCAGGATGTACCTGTTCCCTTCTTCCGTTACCGGAAGTGGCCCGAGTATGTCGATAGCGACTTGCTCGTTGGGCCCATCGGGTGGGAATAGCTTCATGGCAGACGCCTGCCTATGTAGACTCATGCGGTTACGTGCAAAGGGGTGGCATCCCCTTACGTGGTCGACCACGTCGACGGCCATCGCTGGCCAGTAGAAGAACCTTCGCATTGCTGCGAACATACGTGAACCCCCCGGATGTCCGGCTGTAGGGTTCTCGTGTTCTCGTTCCATGACGGCTTGCCGTAAGGACACGGGAACCACGACTTGATGTCGTCCATCGGCGGGTGCCCGCCGGTATATGAGTCCGTCTTCATTCTCGGAGAAGATGCCGGCCGTACCGGCCAGGAGGTTAGCGCGATGGCGTCTACAGTCGTCGTCATTGGCCTGTGCCTCGCGGAAGTCCGCGAGGGTCAGTGGGCATGCTCGGTGTGCCATGGTATGGTCAACCATACCTTGGGTAGCGTTGCCGACCATGCAGACCGGTACCACCGGGATGTCCTCGTCCACCGGGCGAGTATCCCCGCTCGGGGTGTCGAGTCGAGATAATGCGTCTCCGAGATGGTGGGTTGACCCAGCCTTATAAACGGTACGGTAGTCGTGCTTGGCCATCTTCAGCCTCCATCGGGCTAGCCTCCCATGGCTATCGGAATCCTTGTCACCAAGGTTGAGGAGCCATCGTAGGGGTTCGTGGTCGGACCTCACGATGAACCTGGAGCCCTCCAGGTATGGACGGAGCAGTTGCACTGCCAATATAACTCCGAGGCATTCACGCTCGATGGCACTATAGTTACGCTCAGCCGGGTTGAGTGTCCGGCTGAAGTACCCTACCGGACGTAGGTCCGGGATAACGTTATCGGAACCGATCAACGTCTCTCCCTGTAACAGGGTGCATCCCACTTGGGTGTCGCACGCATCGACATCGATGACGAAGGTACCCCGTCTGTGCGGTAACGCAAGGACGGGTGGGGATAGTAGGGCTCGCTTCAGCGACTCGAATGCCTCCTCTTCGCTAGGCGAAGGGGGTTGGAGTACCTTGGGCAAGGTACTGCTCGTAAGAACCGTTAACGGTTTAGCTATCCGAGCGAAGTCCTTGACGAACCGTCGGTATACGTTGCACATTCCCAGGAAGCTCTTGAGCTGTGTCTGGGTGTTAGGGAACCGGGCATCCCGGAGTGCCCGGGTATTGGCTTCGAGTACCCCTAGTTTACCAGGGGTTATCTGGTGGCCCAGATACTCGACTGTCTGTTGGAAGAAGGCGCACTTCTTCAGACGCAGGGTTACCCCGGCGTTCCGCAAGAGGGTGAGTACCTCGTCAGCATGTTGGACATGGTCATCCATGTTACGCGAGAAGACGATGACGTCATCGAGGTACACTAGGCAGTTACGCCACTTCACCCCCGACAGTATAATGTCGATAGCCCGCTGGAACGTAGCGGGGGCGTTGGACAATCCGAAGGGCAACCTTAGGAGCTCGTACACTCCACTGTGACAGACGAATGCCGTCTTGGGGATATCCTCGTCCGCCACCGGGATCTGCCAGTATCCGGCATTGCAGTCGATGGTGGTAAACACCGTAGCTTCCCCCAGGGAGTCGATGCATTCATCCATCCTTGGTAAAGGGTAGGAGTCCTTCTTGGTAACCAAGTCAAGGCGTCGATAATCGATGCAAAACCGAGGGGTTTGATCCTTCTTCGGTACGATGACGACTGGGGCACCCCACTCCGACATCGAAGGTCGTATCACCTTCGCTTCGCTCATCCTCTTCACTTCTCCATCAACGATCTCTCGTTGCATAGGTCCCGCTCGGTGCGGTTGTGACCGGGCGGGGCGTGCGCCTGGTACCAGGTCAATACGATGTTGGGTTGCCCCAATGGTACCCAAGGCTCCGCCTGTCCACATGACGTCATGCTTTCTTAACATCCGTCGTACCCCTTCGGCTACCGAAGGGAGGAGGTGGTCGAGGTCAGCCTCGGCCAGTGCCTTCAATGCTTCTTGGTCCTTTGGCGGCATGTCCGCCGGGACCGCCGATGGGTTAGGCTTCCCGTCATCGGGTAGCTGTCGCTCGGTGGTCTCGGCGGCCGCCAGTACCTCAAGTGGTTCCACTTGACCTTCCTTGTCAGGAGTAAGGAAATCTCCTTCTTAGAGCTCGGCAATCCCGAGGATAGTTCCCTTCGGGAGGGTGACTGCCTTACGGCGATAGTTCGCCATCACAAGGAGGGACGACCCTCCTGCTGGAAGGTCTATGAGACCGTTGGCCATGGTCAACCCATGGCGCTTGTACGTCCGCAGGTTGCACTGGACTCTGCAGATGCCTGCGAGGTCACAGTTCACCGGGAGGACTGTCTCCGACAACGGCTCAAAGCGAGTTCGCTTGGCCAACCAAAGTGTCTTCGGCTCGACGCTTGCGTATACCTCAGCCACGTTAACGTGGCTCCCTTGTAGCGTCAGGTCTCTGACGATAGCCGTATGTCCTCGCTTCGTCCCGTCGGCTTCTTGAAGCTCGACGATCCTCCGGCCTGGCCGGATTGCATCAACGTGAACGTTGATGAAGGTGCACCCCAGTATGCAGGGCACCGATAGGGTCTCACACACCAGGAAGTCGACTTCCGTGGTGAGTTCCCCGATGGTAACCCGCAGCGACATCGCTGCGGTCGTACGAATGAGGCGACCATTCGCGTCCTTGATGGTGGGTCCCCGAGTCACTCTGACTCGCGGAAGCCACTTGTCCGGGAGGGTATCCTTCCGGATAAGGTTGGGTCCAGCCCCTGTATCCAGTACAGGGTAGTACGATCATGTCGATTGGGGGTCAGCCCCCAGTGTGGCTGATACCTTGAAGTTCTCCAAGGTGAACAGCACGTGGCCTACACCGATATCCGGTGTTCCTCGGGCATCCTGGACAGGGCCCTTGGCTGGTTCAACGTGACGGGGCATCCCGTCCTCGCCTCCCGTTATCGGGGGGCTCTCATCATTCCCCTGACTCCGTGTCGTCGGGGCCGGAAGGTGTACCCGGGGGCTGATGCGGCGTCGGCTCAACCGCGCTCTCCGTGGGGCCTTCCCCGCGGTACTCCGGGGTGGCTTACTTGGGTTACCCCAGCGCCCCCCGGTCGTCCTTCCTCTTACTCGTTTCCCGCCCTTGGTAGGGTGTTGTCAGCCGGGACATCCGGCTGAGGAGGTGCCTCCTCGACGGCCAGTACTCCGCCTGGAGCTGGCTGCCTACCCGGTGCGGGTCCGGGTGCCCTGGCGGGATACCCCCCGGTGGATGCCTTGCGTTGCGCCGCTGCCCGCCGAGACTCCTCGGGGATGAGTGGGCAGGAAGACACCCAGTGTTGGGGATCCCCACACAACATACATCCGGATGTGCCGGTCCCCCCTTGTGTTCGCATCGGGGTAGCCCCGTAGCTACGGTTGCCTCCCTCGGGCGCCCGAGTGCCTGCTCCCTGGTAGGCCTTGGGTCCTTGGGTCAACCGGAACATGGACTCCCCCAACCGGTTCGCTCTACCAGCGATGTGCGGAGGTGCCTCCGTACGTACTGCCCATGTAGGCAGGGGCTGATGGGGGTTACCCGTAACCGGGGCATACCCCGTAGTCCGCACATACGGGACGCGCCGTCCCGCTCCTTCATTGACCTGGAACTGGGTTCCAGCCAGGGCGATGTACGCTACCGTACCATGCTCATCAATCACCGGCGTCGCCGGTAGCAACAGGTGGCCCTGTTGGTCGACTAGAGGTTCATCCTCACCAATAGGGGGGTGTTCGGTCGCCACCAGTACTGGTGCGGCCTTACGTTCCACCTTCTCTTGCCTAGGTACCGGGGTAAGACTGGGCTTGCTCCCCTCACCCTTGGGCTTTGGGGCAAGAGCACACTCCGGGTGAAGCTTCCGGTAGGCATCCCCTAGGGACTTGCACATATGCATCAGTCGACTGAAGTTCGTCCGGGCCGTATTGGCTCCCCGTGCGGATATCCGCACGTAGTTGGGTACTCCTGCGAACAGGATGGCCCGTAGCTCCCCTTCTCCGAGGAGCTTCCCCAGCTCGTAGTCGAGCTCTTGGATCCGTCGTCCAAACATCTCCTCATCCTCCCAGGACTGGGCGGTGGCAGTGCGAAGGGCCCGATAGTGGTCCTCGCACTTGTCCTCACTGAGGTAGCTGCTAAGCAGCTCCTTCAATATCCCACGGTAATCCATGGGGGTGGCCGCGACCGTCATTCCCGGCATCGGGGATGCCTGGTGAAGGATGCCTCGCACCCGTTCATCAACAAAGAACGGGAGGATCTCCAGGGCCAGCCCCTCGTTAACGAGGGCCTTGTCCGCGGCTGCCTTGAAGCTAGTCAAGAAGTCAATGACTGCCAACGGGCGTCCGTTGGGGCCCCCGAACATAGGGACTCCCTTCATAAGGGTCTGCATAGAGCGAATCGCCCGATGTGACGTATTACGCATCGATTCCGATACGGTGGTCGAGCGGTCCTCCAAACGATAACGTTCCGGAGTAAGAACCGACCGAAAGACCTCGTTGACGATCTCCGTGTCAGCGTCCTGGATATCCAGTCGCTTAGCCAGTTGTTGAGCAAACTCATCCGACTCCATCCGCTTCAGTAGGCTCGCAGTTACCTGCGCGATCATAGCTTCCACCACTGAAGATGGTACTTCAGGCGTCGGCACCTCCGGAACCCGAGTTGCCTGGCTTCCGTCGTCGAGGGGGTAATGGAAGACGGTACCGTCCCCCCCCATTGCCGACTCTGTTCCGGCGTAAGTGTCCGCCGGACCATGTCCGCGGAGCCCGCTCTGGGTGCTCCGAGCGTAGCGCTCCGTATGGCTACGTTCCAACTCAGCCGACGAGTCGGATCCATACCCCGCCGTGTCCGGGGGTTGTCCAGGAGTAGCAACACCGGGGTTGACCCTGGTGGACTCCGAAAGTAGTCCGGCCGGTTCGAACCGTACTGGTGTGGGAGGAACACGACGGGGTCCCGTCGTGTGGCGTGTTGACATCAACACTGCCATTGCGTCCTCCGTCCGATCTTGACGAGCGTCGAGTCCTGAAAACCGGGCCTCAATGCGGGCCAATGATGCCATCAGGGAATCCCCTGGTGAAGGAGGCGGCGGAGTGAGGTCGGTCGATGACAGTTGAGGCGGGCCTCCGCCTCCTGCCGTCCGAGCCGTGCCAAACGTCGATCCGGCGCCGAAAAGCATTGACGTCTCAATGTTGTCGATCGGGTTCCCGATCCCGGCTCCCGTAGTCACCTCCGGAGTCGGCGTTGACGCCGATCCGTCCTCTTGAACGTTCCCCGTCTCTTGGGTAGACATCGTCACAATCAGTCAACCGACGTAACAATCACCACGAATAAGAGAGCGAGGGGGTAGATTGGGGAGAGTAACAGTAGATCACAGTCACGGTAAAAACTCAACACAATCGATCGGGTCGCAACACCACGAGTACAAGAAAAGGCCCGGATCCCTATCCGTGTGCCAGGGCCGAAGACGGCGTCACCACAAGGGTGACGGAAACCCGTCCCCTGCTGCTCCACCAATGTAGCACAATAGGTATCCGTCGCACGTCCACTCTCAGGGAACACTCACCAAGGGGGATCGGCACCAACGTCACCGGGAGGCCAAGGTTGCTGTCCTTGGAGCGCAAGCCACGGGACCAAGATGGGAGCCCAAATGGGAGGGGTTTGTTGTTCTACCTTGGCCGGCGGTGGATTCGCCGCCGGCCCCCACGTTATAAACCCTCGGAGACACTACTAACTACCCTCCACCCCAAGATGCAAGTCCCTCTGGTCATACGTAACTTATAGATACCGTGACCAGTCCGGACTCTCAAATTGAAAGCCAAGGATTAGAAGTAGCCCCCCTAATATTAGGGTCACAATACGGACAACCATATTGCTACACGCGGGCCTTGTCCATCCCGACGTCTACCGCCACTTCCCCCCACCCCTCGGCTCGGCGCAGCACCTTCGCCACGAGGTGCACAACGTAGTTCTGCGGGAGCATGTGGCGGGGGCGCTGCTCTGAGCAGGCTTCCAAAAAGGTGCGGCCCGCAGCGTCGGCCGTCGCACTACAGTGGCACCGGCCGGCCGGCGGCACGGAGCGCGGCGCCACACCCAGCCACAGCCGCACGGGCATGCGCGCAGTGTAGTGCAAGACCGAACTGCAATCGGATACTGTGAACGTCGGATCCCGATTCGAACCTGCGCCATGACACACATGAGTAAGCCAGAGGCTGTAGACCACTATGCTACAGGATGAATCTTGACACCCAAGGCCAGATTAGGGGCTCTGATCGCAATCACGACATCCCACATCTGGAGCTCCGAGCATAGGGGTCTGACAACCCCTACACGCAGCACCCCCGGAATGGCAATCCCGCCCACCCCAGGGGTGGGCAGCGCCGACAGCAAGGTGGCGGCGCGGTGCTCTTTGCAAGCCGCCATGCCTGCGCGCTGCCAGATCCCCAGCTCGGAGCACTCTCGAGGTTTTTAAAGGATAGTGTCGGCGACAGGAGTGCGTCAGTTCCGCCACACCACGTTTCAATATTATTCCTGCATGTCTTGACGGCAGAGCCCAAAAATGTCTCAGACAGAAAACACTGCCAGGGAGCTCTCTTATGGGTCACAAGCCGAGACGTGCTCGGAGCACCAGCCGAACAAGGCCTCTCAGACACAAGAACTTACCCAGACCCTTCTAAGTATAGAAAGAGATGCAGACAAGCATCCCATATGGGCGGAAATGCAGCGTGTTTTCTGACGACGCCCAAACACGCATTCTCTGCACAGTATGTGTTCAAAGAACATGAATCTGCGATTCTGTGATGATGCGCGCGGCAAGCGACGTGCACAGACCCGCGTTCGGCCCACGTTCCTTGAGCGGTCACCGGGCCAAATGTCCTCTAAAGCACGCTTCTACACGTGGTTTCCTGCGCTTTATCCGAAAATAGGGCACCTGGTGATAGATCCACTGCGCCGTGAGCACCGAGACGATGCATGCTGAGATCTACAATCAACAAGTTGCTCATTGTGACCAGGACAAACACCTTTTTAGTTTGTTTTCGACGTGTCCATCGTGAAGACAGCCCGTGTCTGGCGCGTGCATGCACAGTTTTAATGCATGCGATTTGAACATGCACGGACACTTTTCAGATTCCATCAAGACATGCCCTGAGAGCACGACAGAAGAAGCATTCAAAACGCATTTCAGACCCAGTTCCCTGACTCGGCAGGAATTACTTTCGCGGTTCTTAGAACGTCAGATATCTCAAGACTGCTCTTGGCGTTCCAGAAGTGTGTCCTGGTATTTTATCAGAAAGGTTGAGTGTTTTGTGCTAATGAAAGGTCGCGATGGATGCTCCCGTCAAGAGTTGCATCAATAAAATGTATTAGTTCATCTACTGATTTGATTCATGAATTAATAATGCGTCTGCGAAAGTGAGTCTCTGACCCCCAGGACAAAGTTCAGAAATCGGCAATAAAGCGAGATTAAAAATGTGTCATTTCTGCTATCCATGACTCTCGTGTGTCTCTGGAGTCGTCCTCATGGCCATCCCGTGATCGTCACTGCAAGCTTCCACAGAATTTCGTCAAGACTGTTCCGGTTGGGCAATCTGAGATTCCAGGAAGCGTCTGCAAAAAGCTGTGTGACTGGGGGCGGGACAACACCGTGGGATTCGGTTGCCAGTCTAATCGTGTGGTTGGGTCGTGTCCACGTCTCCTGCCCGTGGCAAGGATGGGCAGTAGGCGTAGGAGCCAGCGGGGGGGGGGGCTGAGGGGCGGGTGGGGGGGGGATGCTGCGGACGGGCCCCTTGACGCCTCGTATTCCACCGCGGCGGACGTGTACCTCGACGTCAGCCGTGGCAGGCGGGAACAGGATTGAACCCATAAGAACGCGTGCGTGGGGGTAGAGAGCGAGTATGCCCCCCTCCGCTGCACCCTCACAAATGGCTATCGGTCTTTTACCAACGACGCCGCTATGGGGGGACGGGGGGTGGAACACAGGCGGATGGCGGTCCCCGATCACCGGCTCCCCCCTTCTCAATCCCCCCCCCACCCCACCCCTTGATTCAGTCACACGCTGATTCGCGAGGTCCTCTTTTCTCTTCGCGCTACGTATGCTAGATGGAGTCGACGAACAGCCGTGCCTCGCGCAGTTCTGGAGAAGTCAGCTGGCCGCATGGCCACCAGGAGGTATCTGAGGTCCAGGCGTGTAGGAAGCGATCCGTATTGCTGATCAAGACCATGCGCATTGTGACGGAGCCTCGCTTGCACGTACGGCGCCAGAAGCTGCGGCTCGAGTAGGCAGTGAAGGAACAGTAGACCTGGCTGGAGCTGTCGCTCTGCCGATCGGAAACGGTCACCTCGGAATTCGTGCAGCTGTTGGCATTGACGCTCACAGTCAAGCCGCCCGTGTTCTTTGTCGGGCACGTAGAGAAAAAAATGGGGTGGACGTTTGTCTCCCTGACTTTCGATACAGCTCGAGTAGGGTTAATGAAGTTGCGTCGGCCGCACACGTAGGAGGTGGTCTTGGCGTAAATGACTTTCGTGGAGGCGTTCGTCCACACGAGCGCCATTTTCGCATACTCGGCGTCGACGGCGACGGGGCCGGCGGTGGTCACCACGGCCACCGCCAGGGCGATCGTCATGAGCGTTTGCAAGCATCCGTTCATGGCGCAAGGCGGTGGAGGGGGGGGGGGGGGGGAGAGCGAGAGGCGGGACACGGAAGCTTGTGTTATTGATGGGGAGGGAGGAGAAGAAGTGGGCGTCGGCTGGGCAATACCTTGGCAGGGGCAGCTGCAATGGGCGGATGACTCACTCCGTTGCCAGACAGAGCAGTCGATCCCTGCTTTAAGCTGCCGCAAGGACGCCTCTTTTCTATCCAGGCACGCCCGTGCTAGGCGCTGACCGTCTGGGGCCGGAGATGCCAGTCCAACGTGCCAATGGGTGGAGGAAGGGCGAGGAAGGCGTGGGTGAGGTTGATCGGGAAGGGGTGGGGGCAACGCCACGGGGGCAATGACTGAATAGCCGGGAGCACCAACGGCGCTTACCCCATCGAACACTGCGCTGCCTGTTGCAGGAGAGGTGTCGGGTGTGGAAGCCACGTGCGCGCCACCGAGAGGTTGGGATACCAAAATGAGGCGAACAGTGGAATAGACTCTTGGGGCACTTGTCCTCGGCTTGGTGCTGAGCGTCAGTCTGGGCAAGACTGTCAGCCGGCCCATCCTCGCCGCTGACGGCGCAATTGAATTGGCGGGGCGTTGCACGGACGGCCGCTGCGTCTTTCCATTCTGATGTCTTCGGTGTCTGTAGAAGCGCGCGTCTTGCGCGCTCGTCGGCTCTCAGAGACAACTCTCAGAGACAACTCTCAGAGACAACGCTCAGAGACAACTCTCAGTCGAGTCAGTAGTTGTGAACGCTCCTGTTCCGACAAAAGAGTGGACGCCCAGCTCATGGCCCTACAAATGGTGGTGCTCCCACTCATGGTCAGCCGCCTCTCCCTTGCCGCCTCCCCTCCCCACGATACACCCTTGCCCCCCCGCCCACCCCCCCCTCACGCTGCCGTCCGCCCCCTTGCCCGTCACGGCCGCCGCGGACGGTTTTATGCACACAACGGCAGTGTCGGTAAAGGAGGGTAAACGCAGTGGCCGTTCCGTGTTCCGGGACGGCGGCGGCGCAGACGGCACGCGCTCTTGGAGAGGCGCAGATCACCCCTCCCCGCGAAGGCGCGCTTTCTGCCCTAAGCGCCGCGGCTTCCGCGCGGCGGCGGGCCCGCCGGTCCACAGCAGCGGCAGCGCGGCAGCCGCATGGGGGTGGTGGGCCAAGCCCGCCGCCCCCACCGCTGCCTATCGCCGCCGCCGCCGCCGATCCCACCCATGCACGGCAGCGGCCGCCTGCCGCCAGACAGGGGCCGCCCCCACCCCTGCCTCTCGGCCGACACGTGCGCGCGCCACACGCCGCGCGCCGTCCCGTCGCACGGCCAGATTATCAACAGCCACGACCCGGTCATCTTCTCCACAACTTCGGCCCCCTTACACCCTATGTACCCCTTTCCCCCCCCCCACGCGCCCGGCCCGGCCAGGAAGCACGCCCCTCAGGGCAGCCCATCATCCTCGTCCGAAGAGGATCCCCGCACTCCGCCCCCCGACCCTCCGCTGCCTCTCCGGCGGCGCCTCCCCCCCCCGTTCCCGCCATCTCGGGTGCCCCTTCCCCCCCCCGCCACCATCACGCCCCCCCTCTGCAGCGCCCCAACCCCTGCCCCCACCCCCCACTCCCCCGTCCAGCACACGCACGACGGCAGCGCCCACCGGCCCCGCCGCGCCCCCCCCCAACTCCACCCGCAGCCCCGCGGCGGCCGAGTCCAGCAGCCACCCCCACCCTGTGTGTGGACGCGGCGGGCGCACCCTTCCCGCGCCTCGCCTCTGACGACGCGCTGTCCTTTGCGGCCGTTGGGTGCCCCCCGCGTCTGTTGTACTTTGTGGTGCGGTTCATGTTCTTTACCGCGTGGTGCTGCTCGGCTGTGCCCCCCGTGCCGCCACACACCCTGTCTCAGAGGGTGGGGTCAAGGAGGCCGCCCCCACCCACCCGCCAGCCGTGTTCCACGCTATGCGCCGTTCCTCAAGACGTTCTCTGTCTCACGCAGGGGCAGGTGCTATACCGCCGCGAAAGAACGGCGCTCACCGCGTCCGCCCGTCGGTGCGGAACCGGAAATAGGGCGGCGCGCCCATCAAGTCGACAGTTGTTGGCTGTGGGTCACCCCACCTCTTGTCAACACTGATCAATGCACTCAAGTCATCGGAAGTGCACCCACAAGCAGCTCCCCGCGAGCATCCTCCGGAGCACATTACGCCGTCCTCCATACAAATCATCCGCTGCCTCCAACGTTCCCTCCCCCAATCACCTTCCCCTCCCCACCGATGTGACTGGATCAAAAGACGCTTGGCCGCTTTCCCCGCCTCAGACCGTGCACCTCGCAACCAGAAAGACAAAGAGGCCAATGCCGCCCACCCCCGCCGCGATCGCCGCTGCAATCCCCACTGGCCGCGCCACGCGCTGCATCCGCGAGAGGAGCTCATCGTAGCACCCCACCGTGGCAAAGTCCCCGCTGCTGGGCACGGAAGTGCAGTTGGCACACACCCGCCGCTGCTCGGCCGTACAAGTACCAGCAGCGGCGGCGGCAGACGAGCACCCGACGCAGTCATTGTCGAAAAAGCCCCGGCAGCGGAACTCACGCTCCAGCTCGCACGCCGCCTGCGGCTCGGACACAACCGTCTCCTGCCACACGTCCGACACAAAAGAGCGGGTGTTGGAGCCGGGGCCGCCTCCCGCAGCTACCAGCAACAAGACGGATGCGGTGAGGGCCGTGGCAGCGACGAGGACGAGCATGGCCAGAAAGTAGATGATGGCGGCAAAGATGGAGCAGCACCCTTGACCAATCGCCAGCATGCCCAGGATGGCCAACACGATCAGCGCCACACCAACCACGACGGACACGATTCCGAGGTAAACGTTGGCCGCCAGGAGGGAGCCGCTCCACTTGAGGTCGCTATAGGCGGCGTCATTCTGATTCGCGATTGCCCACCCACCTGTGACAATGAGGGCGATACCGCACGCGATCGTGAGCACCGCGAAAAGAGTGTGGAGGGCGCCAAAGAAGGCGCCAGCCTTGTTGGACCGGGGAGCAGTGTCGCCATAGTCGCTCTCCACGTCATGAGCTCCACCGCGGCCCATGATGATGAAGAGGAGATGAAGGGAAGCGAAGGGGGGAGGGGGGGCAGGTGTTGCAGCTGTGAGAAGGGAGGAAGGGGAAGAGGGAACAGGGAAGGGGCCAGAGGCTTGAGAGGGGGGAGAGATTATCTTCCCGCACGAGGTACAAACGCAGCGTCGCCACAAGATGCCAATGCTTGGGTAGGGAGGGCAGGCGGAGAGGGAGGGCACAGGGTCAGCTCACAGTACTCGTCAACGAGAACGCTCTGTTATGGAGGTCGCAGCCGAACTCACAGCGTGGGCTCGCGTGCAAAGGGCTGCGCGCTGGAGAGGGCTTTGCACGACCGACGATGTGGCACACAAACCCAACTCGGCACCTCACCCAGATGACCTCAGCTCCCCACTTCCGGTCCTGGAGGCTGTGCCAGGTTGTTTGCTATATGGGCACACAGGAAACAGAAACCGGCGAACGGCTTGCTGGATGGGCTCGCGAGACGAGAGTCTGCCAACGAGCATGCAAGAGGGGTGCAAGGAAACGGCTGCATATGCACGCGGGCGCGGTTTGACGGCGGACCGGTCGGAAGACCAAAATCCGACGTGGGTCGAGTCCCTCGTCCTTGATTGGAGAAACGCGTGGCGTCACTGTCAGACTAGACAGGTCACGGATCTTGGCACCTCAGCCATGGGGCCAAGAGGGCAGGATGGCCCAGTTCTTATCGCGACAAGTGTCCAACGCTCATCGATGAAACCGCCCTCAGAATCCCGAAAGCTGGAACAATATATTATATTGATTAAGTATTATAATATCTTGATTGTTGTATCCAAATGGGGTTGTAGCTCAGTGGTAGAGTGCGCGCTTCGCATGAGACTCCGTAGGTGCGCGAGGTCCAGGGATCGATCCCCTGCTGCTCCACGTCTTTTTGCCGCGTTTTCAACGTCTGCAGCAGACTTTTGTGCTAGCAGCGGCGGCGTCTCCTCCCTCCTACCACTGTCTGCTCTCGGCCATCCACCGAAACAGGCCTCATCGGTGTCGCCCTTGTTGTGAGGACATGTACGATGGACGGAGGGGCCGGGCACTCGGAGTGGTCAGCGGCCGAGAAAAGCAGTGGGGGTAGGGTGGTCGGGCTCGGTACACAGTACCGAGAGGGAGAGGACTACTTTTAGTTGCATCCACAGATGCAGCCGCCGCTGCCGCCGCCATGGCTTGGAGCTGCAGCGGCGGCGTGCCTCTCTCTCGTCCACCAACGGTGGTGGTACGCAGAAGCAATCTCCTGTGGGGTGTAGGTCCCAGCCACCTTCGAGGTCACATTCGGCTACCTACACCGGCAGTTGCACGCGGCCCGCGGCGGACATGACTGCTGTCCCGTCGGCAGAGGCGGGATCTGTCATGCGCCTTCCATAGGCGGCAGAGCCGGCGGCTCCGGCGGGCGCGGCAGTGTCGAGCGGGTCAAGGAAGTGTGCGATTAAGAAGGCGGCAGCGACGGCACCATCACATGAGAGCCACGGCGCGACGACCGTCAGGCGACAGCCCCTTCGACGTCGCGCGTATCGTGTGGAAGCGCCAGTGGACCATGACTCTCACCCAGTGCCTCTTTTTCAAAGGAGCACGAGAAATCACTCGCGCGCAACTTACGAGTGCAATGAATGTCAAGTCAGGGACTGTGTACTATACTTGGAAAGTGATGCATCCGGCCGTTTCGGTCTCATTGATCACCGAGGCCTTTCTGTTTCTCTCGCGCAGGCCATTGCTGCAGGCGACCGTCCGATCAAGACGCGCCTTTGCTGTCCCCAAGGCGGCCGTGGCAGCGTGTCGCCCCGCGCCTGTCCCCTGCCCCACTCCGTGCCAGACGTCCTCGTACGTACACTGTGGTGCTGCTGGCGCACTGCACGGCCGTTCATGGTCGTGCGGCTTGCGTGGGACCCGTTACCCGCCCCTTCTCCCTCTCCACATCATCGTTCTCTGACGCTTCCGCATCTTCTCGTTTGCCACTGCCCCCTCTACTTAGGACTCATCCTTCACGTGTCTTTTCTCATGACATGTACCTTCATCCAGCGTGTTGCATGCACTTGACGTCCTCTCCTGTCTGTCTCCCGCCGCCATCTCCTCACTCCATTCTTTGTAGCTCGTGGCGCGCAGGTCTACCTGCCCCTGCACGTCTGTCCGGCCATCTATCTCTTTATTCTTTGTGCCGTGGTCTGGCTCCTGCTTTGCACTCTCCCACCTGCCATGTACTGCCCCACACCACCCTCTTTCCGTGCCGCCGCCTGTGCAGCCGCGTTGCCGACGGCCTCGGCGCGCACCGCTCCTCCCCCCTTTCGTCGCTCCGCATGTGTGGCCCGCTGTTTGTCACGCGTGAAGGCCAGTCGGGCAACGGCGGTGAACGCGCGGCGGTGGTCAAGTGGGCGGAGGGCGAGTTGGAAGGGACGGCTGTGACTGCCGCCGCTACTACCTGAACCCATGACGCCGCCCCCGTCGGTGTCGACACGCTCTTCGTCAATGTTGTCGCCTCCGTCGTGACGTATCTGCTCTCCCGTCAAGGGCATGAACCCACGGTCAGCGTTGTGCGCACCCTAGTGTGCCACGTGTGCTCTACGGGCGTGCATATGCTCTTGCACAACGTCAGGGGCATCGCCTGCACCGATGGGTGTGGCGTGCTTGTACGTGGTGAGGGGAACGACGACTTCTTCAGCCCAAGGAGGTGTGATGGGGCGATGATGGAGCTTGCATGGTCCTGCCTGGAAGACACGCACCCCTGTCACGTTGACAACGGCGCGAGGCGGAGCTGGTGGGAGAAGCGTGTAAGACGGACGGGGGGGACGTGATCCTCAGCTGCGGTATGTGTGGGATTTTTGTGGTCCGAGCACTTGCGAGGGCTAGCTAGGGTGGCGGGGCCAAGGCGTATCCTGGCGGCATGTCCGTCTGGCCCGCCCCCGCTCCCACACCCGGCAGCGTTGCGGGCTTGGTGGCTGGGCTTGACCTGCGCGGCCGTCGTGTCGTTGCTCCGTGCTGCGGCACGTTCCTTCACATCTCTCGTGAGCCCGCTTGGTCGCTTGCCTGCATACAGTGGGCGCTGGCCAACCATTGTGTCGCCTTTCCTCCTGTTTATATCCTGGTCAATCACCCTGCCAATGGGCGGCGTGCATGTAGGATACGGGAGAGGGGGCCGCACCTAAGTAGTCTGGCCTGCAAAGTCCGAGCGGCCCGGCCGCCCCCCTCCACAGATCCCGCGCTGGCTGTGGCCCAGACGTCTACTATTTACAGAGAGCGGCGCACGCAGACTGGCCCTCTGCCGTGGACACCTCGGTTGGCCGTCGCGCGCCTCTTCGCCGCAAGCCCTGCGCCCGCAGCTTACCGGCACCCCCCCCGCGTGCGTGGGTGATACAAGTAGCGTGACTCCTGCTGGCGTGAGCTTTCCCTTTGCTCCCCACTGGTACCTACGCGCGTGACCGCTCTTGACGGCTGCCCCCCATCCTTGGTGCGTCACCGTCACTGTCCCCGGGCAGTTGGAGGTCCTTCCGGCCCCCCTTTCCTGTCATCATGGCGCTTGCAAGCCCGTTGCGGCTGCCTGGCCGCTTGTCGGCCACCCTGGCGGCGACGACAGCCATTGTGTTCGCGGCGTGCGGTCCCGCCCACCTGGCGGCGGCGGCCTCGTTTCGCCCGCCCGACCTGGTTGGCACGTTTACACTGGAGGAGACGATCATCCCGCCCACCCCGCCCCCGTCGGGGGGGGCACTCCCGCCACCCCCCCCCGTGTGCGGCGCCACCATCACGCACCGGGTGTGGAACGCGCTCACCAATGAGACCTTTTCCAGCGTTCCGTTTGATGAGATCCTCGTCGGCGGTGAAGAGTGCGACGACTCCAAGTCGTCTGCCAAGGACAAGCTCTTTTGTGTCGCCATTGGCGCCGCCGTGGCCGAGGCGGAGGAGGTAACCATCCCATCAGGGGTGTTGTCCATCGCGTCGGCGACGGCGGGCAAGGCGCTCGCCACGCAGGTGCGTGAGCTCATTGACCGGGCCCGCACCGCCGGCGACGCGGTGGTCCTGTGTGTGGACGGGGAGGAGCGGGAGTGTGGGGATTTTGAGAGCCCGGCCAACGCCGCCTATGCCTTCCTTCGCGTCGACGAGGCGCTCGAGGTTTCCGACCCGCGGGGGCCCAACATGCCCGCGCTCTTTACCCTCCGCCCGGGACGGCGGCAGATGATTGCCCTCACCCCCGAGGTGGGCTGCGTGTACGCTGCCCCAGAGCAGGAGGAGGGGGAGGGGGCACCAACGTCGGCGCCCAGCACGTTTGACCGCGCCACCACCTGCTTCCCTGGCGATGCGGTCGTGTCTCTTGCCGGCGGCGCGGAGGTGCGCATGGACGCCCTGCGTGTGGGTGATATGGCCACCGGCGGCGCCGGTGGCGTTGGCGGCGACGCGTCGCCGGTGGTTGGGTGGAGCCACGCCGACCCGGCCGGCGTGGCGCCGCTGGTGGTGGTGTCGACCTCCGCGTGGGGGGCGCCGCTGGCACTGACGCCGGGCCACTACCTGCCGCTGGCCACTGCGGCCGCCGACGATGCGCGCTGCACCCACCATGATGGGCGGTGCCTGGTGCCCGCGCGGGCGCTGGTGGTGGGCGACGCCCTCCTGGCGGCGGCTACGACCGCCGCGCCCGTCGCTGCGTGCAACGCCACGGCCCACCCGACGGTGACGCGGCTGGGCGCGGGTGTGTCCACCACCGGGTTGTACGCGCCGCACACGGCTTCTGGGTGGCTGGTGGTGGACGGGCTCGTCGTGAGTGCCTACACCGAGGCCGTCCCGCCCGCCGTCGCGCACGCGGCGGTGGGGGTGCTGCGGGCGGCGGCGGTGCTGGGGGGCGGGTGGCAGACGCTGGTAGCGCAGGGGGTGCTGCGGGTGGCGAGCGTCGGCGGGTGGGTGCTGGGTGCGCTGGACGCATCGAGCTAGAGAGCTTTGCCAATGGGGAAGAGGGGGGGAGGGCAAGGAGGTCATCACTTTTGTGCCTTGTTGACTGGTCAAGGGATATCGTCCCCGACCATAAGGCATGGTCATGGGCCGCCTTCTGTTCAATGCAGTCGCAATAGACGGGGGCGCCATATCCATGCTGGTGTGTGTATTTAAGGGCGGTGGCCCTATGGTGCCCCCACCACTGGACTGGTTTGGTGGCTGCCGGGCACAGCAGACGACGGGCACACCCCCATTGCCCACAGGGTCAGTGCCATAGACGATCCCCGCCTCGCTGCGACAAACCAAAACAGACACACTGTAGGCGCGCCGGGACACCCCCACGCGGCGCGGCCACAACTGTCGCGCCCCTTGATTCCTTTAGTTTGCTCCGCCCTCTGTCCCACCACCCCCATCCGGCGCGGCCGTGCCAACCACTCCCTCCCCTCCCCCTCCTCCCAGCACATCCCGCAGCTCCCCCCTCCCCACCACCCGCCCCTCCTCAGCGACCCAGGCGAGCCAGTCGGCCCACAGAGCACACCCCCGCAGGGTGGCGGCGTCTCCCACCACCACCACCCCCGCCCGCGCGCGCGTCAGCGCCACGTTGGCCCGCCGGGGGTCAGCCACAAAGCCCACCCGCGCCGCCCCGTTGGACCGCACCGTCGACAGTAGAATGAGCGGCTTTTCGCGTCCCTGAAAGCCGTCGACGGTGGCCACCTCGGCGGGGGCGGTGGCCAGGCCGGCGGAGGCGGCGGCGGCGGCGGCCAAAGCGCGGGTGATGGCCTGCGCCTGTGCCGCGTAGGGGGTGATGATGCCAATGTCGGCGGCGGTAAAGGGGGCGGGGGGGGTTCCACCGCTGCCGCTGACATCGCCGCCACCGCCGCCGGCCGGTCGGCCTGGCTCGCCGTGGGGGGGGGACACAAGGAAGGTGACGAGCGCGGCGATGGCCGCCACCTCTGCGTCGTTGCGGTAGGAAAAGGCGGCCATGCCACCCGCAGGCGGCTCCTCCGCAGGGGGGGGGAGGGCGCGCCGCCGCCGCGGACCGCCGCCACCGTCGACGGCAAGGGTCTGGCCGCCCGCCGCCGCCGGCACGGCCGCCGCTGCCGCCGCAGCAGACGACGGAGGCACCCGCTTGAGGCTCCCGCGCACACGGGGGGCCACGGGCGCACCCCCTGCCGACGCGGCCACCGCCGCCACCGTTGCGGCCCGTTGGGCGGCTGCCGCAGCCGCGGCCGCCTCGGCCGCGGCCGCCTCGGCACGCCGCCACCCTGGCGGAAGAACCGGCTCCCCCCCCCCCCCCCCCCCCCCCCCCCCCCCCGACCCCCCCCCCCCCCCCCCTCCCCCCCAATGTCCACAAAGGTCACGGGGGCGCGCCCCCCAAAGAGCCCCCCCCCCCGCCGCCACGCCCGCGGCAGCGGGCGGTCGGCGGCCGTCACGCCATTGACCAGCCCTCCCCCGTAAAAGGTGGCCGCCGGCCACGCCGCCACTCCCGGATGCATGCGGTACTGCACGCGCAGCGGAGAGACGGCGACGCCAACGCCGCGGAGGCGGCGGTAGAGGCTGACGCCCAGCCCGCCCGCGGCGGCTGCCTCGGACAGCACCGTCGGCGGCAGCTGGCGGTCGTCACCTACGAGCACCAGCGGCGGGCAGCCGCCGGCCGGGGCGCGGCCGCCGCCGCCGGCGGGGGGGGCATCCCGGCCGGGGAGGAAGAGGGGGATGAGGGCGTCTGCCTCGGTGGCCTGGGTGGCCTCGTCAATGACAATGGCCGACACGCGGATCCCCGCGAGCGCCTCGTGGCCGGCGCCGACGCAGGTAGTGACCACCACCGACGCGGAACGGAGTACCGCGTCGGTCGTCGCAACGCGCGCCGCATAGGCCGCCGCAGCGTCGGCGCGGGCGCGGCCACCGTTACGGCCACCTCGGCCACCACTCCCACCACGGCGGTCGCCGCCCCCACGGCCGCCGCTGCCGCCGCCGACACCGCCGCCCGCACCCCGGCCGCCGCCCTTCTCCCCCCGCCTGCGGAGCAGTGCCGCGACGCGCGCGTCCAGGCTCACCCCCCACAGGTCCTCGCCCATCGCGGCGGCCTTGCCCAGCCGCACCACCCGCCCCCGCGGCACGCCCGCCGCCACCACCGCCCGCGCCAGGTGGTCGGCGGCCACGTGGCTGGCCGCCGCCGCCAGGACGGGGGCGCCCCGCGGCGCGGCAGCGGCCAGCCGCCGCACCACCGCGCCGGCGGTGGCGGTCTTGCCCGTCCCGGGCGGGCCCGCAATGAGCGTCACGGACCGGGCGGTCGCGGCGGCCGCCGCGGCCGCCTGGGGCGCGTTGAGGGGGGGGGGGGGCGCGCCCGCCGCGTCCGTCACGCCGGACCCCGCGGTTCGTGGGTCGGGGGGGAGGTGCGCGGGGCGCACAGGCGCCCCACGGGGCCGCTGCCGGGCGGCAGCCTCCCACGCCGCGGCCTCGTCGGGCGGGGTGGTAGCGCCGCCGCCGCCGCCGCCACCGCTCCCCCCCCACGGGGGGTCCCCCCCCGCCATTACCCCGTCGGCGGCGGCATCCGCAGCGGCGGCGGCGGCGACGGCCGCCGCGGAAAAGGAGCGGACGAGCAGGCGGGGCACGCCCCCGTCCCCCCCCACCCCGTCCCCCGCCACCGACGCGGCGGCGGCCGCCGCCACCGCGTCACGGGCGCGGGCGTAGCCAACGCCATTGACGGTGGGCGTCAGGCGCCAGCGGCCACGGGTGGGACCGCCGCCGCCGTCACCACCGCCGCCACCGCCGCCAGCCCCTCCCCCCCCCTTCCCACCGCCCCCCCCACGACGGCCGCCACGGTCGGCGGTGGCACCCACCTCTGCCGCCCCCGCCGACCCCCGCGGGAGCACCACGTCAATCGCCCCCGGCCGGACACGGTAGACGGTGGCGGTAAACGCCTCCTCCTCATCCCCGTCAAGCGCCAACGCCCCCGCCGCCGCCGCCGCCGGGGGGCGCGACGACCGCGACCGCCCACCGCGGCGGTCACCGCGGTTGCCAGCAGCGTCTCGCCCCCGCCGCCCGCGGTCGGCGCCGGCGGCGGGCCGGGGCGGCGGGGGCGGCCCAAAGTCACGCGCCAGCGCGACGACGTCCCCCTTGGCAAACGCCAGGCCCAGCGGCGTCGACGGCGCCGCGGCGGCGGCGCCCCCCCCCCCCCCCCGGGGGAGGGACAGCTCAAACACCACGTCCCCAAAGAGGGGCGGCCGGGGGCGGGCGCGGAGGCCGGCGACCCCCCCCGGCGCCGCCGCCGCGTCGGTGGCGGCGGCAACGGCGGCGGCCTCGGCTTCCAGCTCCGCCGCCAGGAGGGTGGTAAAGTGGGCGGCGTAGGCGGCGGCCGCCGCGTGGGCGGCGCCCCGCTTGGCGCCGCGGGAGCGGGAGGTGGGGGCGGGGGCGGCGCCACCCGCGGCTGACGACGCGGCTGTCGGCGCCGCCGCTGCTACTGGGAGTGGTGGCCGCGGCGGGGGGGGGCGGGGAGGCGCCCCCCCCGTGCAGGGGGAGAGGGGGCGGCAGTCAGGACGGGCGAGCCGGCCAGGGAGGGGGGGGCGGGCCGAAAGGACCGACGGTGGGGGGAGAAAGGCGGGGGGCCGCTGCCGTCGCGCCATGGGGCGTGGGAAGGTAAGGTGGGAGGGGGAGGGGCGTGGGGGGGACGGCGTGGCGACTTGGGGGGGGTGGAGACGAGAGGGAAGGGTGGGGGAGGGGGGAGGGGGGCAGGGTGAGAGCGGGGGAGGCGTGCTGGCGGATGTGGGAGAGGCCGTTTGCCAACTGGGCTTCCACTGGCGCCAGTGGCGAGGCGCGCTCTGGGGAACAGAGAGGCCCGCGATCCGCCTCCCAGCCGGGCCTCGACCGACTTGGGCGTGACGTACCACCACCTCAGGCCTGCGGCTGCCGCTCGCCACGCCCCTCCCACGGCGCCCGCGGGGGAGCGCGTGCCACCTTCCCCACACCCCCACCCCCTCCCCTCTGCCCCCACGCCTACGGGCGGCGGCGGGCGGCATCCTTGCCGCCACCCGTCCCCCCCCCCCCCCCCCCCCCCCCCTCAGCCGCGCCCGCGAGAGGTTATGTTCTGCATTGCCGGCGCTGCTCTTTTCTATTTTTGCTTGATGCTTGCTGCTTGCCCCGGCCGCCTGTGCTCACTTTCCCCTCCTCCTGCTTCGCGCTCCTCTCCCCTCCCTTTTCCCTGCCTCCTCGCACCCCCCTCCCAGACGGGCCTGCGGCCATGTCCCGTCTTGTGAGAGGGGGTGGCGGGCGCAGCGCGGCGCGTGCCCGCCGTCCGCCGGGGCAGAGGCTGTGACGGCACCAGGCGGGAGACGCGTCGGAGCGCGGGGGGGGGGGGGGGGGGCGCCGTCACGCACAACCACGGCTGCCCGTCGCAGCTGGCAGAAATAGGCAGGGGGGGCGGCAGCGGCGGCACCGCCCTGGCGGCCCCGCGGTGGCGGCGGCAGTACCCAGGTGGCAAAGGCGGCACTGCACCTTGGCACGCCTGGGGGTCACAGCACAAAGCGTGAGGGGGCGGGAAGGGGGGGCGGGGAAACAGAAGACAGCGCGCGCACCGCCGACGGCCGCCCTCCCCCCCCCCCCCCCCCCCACCCCCGCCACGCACCCCCGCGGACGTCTGCGAGCGGGGCGGCGCTCAGCCGGCGGCGTAGGCGGCATCGAGGAACGCCCCCCCCGCCGCGCCCGCCTCCCCCGCCGCCGCGGCGGCGGCCAGGATGGCCCGGCAGTCGTCGCAGCGCAGCAACGCGGCAAGGCCCCCCCCCTCCGCGCCGCCGCCACCATTGCCGTCCGCGTCCTGCCCGGCCGGCCACTCTGCCCGCACCACCTGCCGTCGCTGCCGCTGCAGCCGCCGTTGCCGCCGCCGCCGCAGGCGGTACAGGCACACCCCCCCGCCGCCCGCGGTGGTACTGCCACGGCGGGGGGCGCGGCGGGCGCCGCCGCCCCCCCCCACCCCGCCAGTGGCAAGCCGGCGGACGTCAAAAAAGGCGCCGGCGAGGTGGAAAAAGTGGGCCTCCCGGCTGCTCCGGTGCTCGTGCGCGAGCAGCACCGGCGGCGGCGGCGGCGGCGGCGGCGGCGGCCGGCCACCCCCATCCCCGCCGCCATCGCCGCCGTCGCCACCGTCCGCATCGCCGCCACAGTCACCGCCACCACCACCATCCCCGTCCTTGACCCCTTCCCCCCCCCCCCCCCCACGCCCCCCGTGTGGGCCACCAGCGTGACCAGCAGCGGCACGTAGGCGGCCTCTGCATACACCACATCCGACGCGAGCAGCAAGTCCCACGGGCCCCGCAACAGCGGCGGCAACGACGGCGCTGCGGCGGCGGCGGCCGCCGCCGCACCTCCCCCCCCACCGTCCCCCCCAGGCGGGGCGCCCCACACCAGCGCCGCCACCCCCACCCGCCCGCGCAGCCCGTTGGACGCCACGTTGGCCCGCAGCAGCGGCAGCGCCGACGGCACGTCCGTCGCCACCACCGCCGGCAGCGGCAGGGGCAGCGGCGGCGCGCCGTCGCCCGTCGCGGGGGGCACGGCGGCGCCACCACCGCAACTGCCACCGTCACCGCCACCGCCACCGCTCCCCCCCAGCAGGGTGGCGGCAACCAGGCTCGGCAGCCCCGTCCCGGCGCCCACCTCCAACACCCGCACCGGCGGGCGACGGCGGCGGCGGCCGCTGCGGCCGTCGTCCCGCGCGCCCGCGCCCCCCGCCCGCGCGTCGGGTGAGCGAAAGCGGGGCGGCGGCGGCGGCGGCGGCGGCGACGGCGGCGGCGGCGGCGTCAGCACCGCCGCGACGCCCCGGCGGCCGACCAGGTAGCGGCAGAGGGTGTCGGCCGAGTCCCACACCACCCCGCTGACGGGCACGCCCAGCTGCACGCCCAGGTGGTAGTCCACCCCGCCGTAGCTGTGGGTGGTGTGGGTGATGGACGTGTCCGTGGGGGGGGGGGGGGGGGCGTGCTGGCGGGGGGGGGCACCGCCGGGGGGCGGGGGGGGGGTGCCGCCCCTGTCCCTGCCGCGACCGCCGCCGCGAGGGGCGGGGTCATGCCCGCGGGGGGGGGGGGGGGCGCATCGCAACCGTGGGGGGGGGGGCATCGCGACCGTCGCCGGCGGCGGCGGTCTTGGTGGCGGCGGCAGTCTTGGTGGCGGCGGTGGTCCGGTGGTCTCGGCGGCGGTGGTGGCCTTGATATCATACTGTAGCGGTCGGCGGTTTTGGTGGCGGCGGCGATCAGGCCGGCGACAGTTGACCATCCCCTTTCGCAATTGAGCGCCTCAAAGATGGCTCTTGGGTCTCCCCTGCCGTTTTCGCCTTGCCCTTGGCCGCCCCGCCCCTTGTGACACGCTCCACCAGCTGCTGCTGCCGCCTCCACCGCGCCAAGTTGGCTCTGGTCTCTCCCCGCTTCCCTTCCCCCGCTCCCCCGCTTCCCTTCCCCCGCTCCCCCGCTTCCCTTCCCCCCCTCCCCCGCCCCAGACGCCATGCGGCGGTCGGACCTGCGCATCACCGCCCACCTCCACGCCTCGGGCCTGGCCACCGTCTACGCGGGCACCCACCTCCCGTCGGGCGCCGCGGTGGCCATTAAGTACTACCCGTTTGCAGGGGCGGCCGCCGGGGTGGCGGCGGCGCCCCCCCCTGCGGCTCCCGCCGCCACCCCCGCCGCCACCACGACCGCCTCTTCTGGGGCGGGGGCACCCACGAGCTTTCCCCCCCCCCCCCCCCCCCACCCCCAGCAGCAGCACCAGCAGCACCAGCAGCACCAGCAGCACCAGCAGCAACCGCGTCGGCCGTTGCCATTGCCGCGGCGGCGGCAGCGGCGCTCGCCGAGCGCGCGGCGGCGGCGGTGCTCCCGCGGCACCCCCACCTGTCCGCCCCCCTGGGCACCGCCTACGCCCACCCCGCCGCGTACGTGGTGTACGCCGCCCACCCGGTGGGGGCGGGCTGGTCCCCCGCCCCCGCCTCCGTTGCCACCGTCGCCGACGTGGCGGCGGTGGTGCGGGCGGTGGTGGCGGGGCTGGCCGCCGCCCACGCGGCGGGGGTGGTGCACGGCGACGTGCACGGCGGGAATGTGCTGGTGCGCGTCGTCCGCCGGGGGGGGGGGGGGGGGGGGGGGGGAGCAACCGGCGGTGGCGGTGGGGGAGGGGTGGGGGGTGTGCCGCCGCCGCCGCCGCCACCGCCGCCGCCGCCGCCGCCGCCATCGTCCCGTGCCGCCGGCTACTGCGGCCGCGTGGCGGGGGTGGTGCTTATTGACTGGGCGTCCTCCTTCCGCGTCGACGCGGCGGGCGGCAGCGTCGACGCGGCGGCGGTGGCGGCGGCGAGCCGCGGCGGCGCCATTGCCGCCGACCCGGCCTTCCCGTGGCACCCCGCCGAGGGGGGGGGCGCGGGGGGGCGCGGCGCCGCCCCAGTCGGCCTACCCGCGACGGACCTGTGGGGGGTGGGCTGGCTCGCGCGGCAGCTGCTGGGGGTTGTGGCCGCCGCCGCCGCCGCCACCGCCACCGCGGCCGCGGAGGGGGGGGGGTGCCGTCGGTGGGGCGCGCAGGGGAGGGGAGGGCGGCCGCTGCGGCAGACGACGTCGGCGGGGGTGGCGACCACGACGCCGCCGCCGCCGCCGCTGCCGCCGCCGCCGCCGCCGGCCGCGCGTTTGCCGCGGCCCTCTTGCGGCCCGACCCGGCCGACCGCCTCGGCGCGGGCGGGTGGGCGGGCGGCTACGCTGCGCTGACAGGCCACCCCTTTTTGGCCGCGGCACCGCCGGTAGGGGGGGGGCGCCGCCGCCCCCCGGCGCGCCAGTGACGCCTGCTGCGGGGGGGGGGGGGCGGCGGCGCCCGGCCGCTGCCGCCCTCACTGGGGGGGGCGGGGGGGTGGGGACGCCGGCTTCCGCCGGTCGTGCTGCAGTCCCCCCCCTCCCCCCGGCCCTCCCCCTTGTCGCCACCCGCGTCACCCGTGGCGCCCACCTGTTCCGTCTGTGCCGCGGCCACGGCCACGGCCGCTACCAGACCCCACGGGGGCTACCGCCCCGGCGGCGGCGCTGCTGCCGCTGTGGTGGGCCGTCTTTTCCTCCCCGCCACCGCTTGGGCGGCGGTGCTGGCGACGCGTCCCCGGGTGGCCGCGCGCCCCACCACGGCAGTTGGCGCGCCCCCCCCCAGGTCGGTAGAGGCCGGCGGCGGCGGTCGCAGGTTCTGCAGCGGTACTGGCGGCGGCGCTGCGGCCGGCTTCCATCCCGACGAGTCACATCTTTGCGATAGAGTCCAACGACGAGCAGGCTCCCATCGTGGCCCACCATCAAGGGGAGGGCATGGTTGGTGTCCCCACCATCTTCCCTATGGGGTGTGTGGTCGGGGCACCGACGCGCCCCCAACCCTTTTTCAGTCCCCACCGGCGGGCATCTGTGGAGCAGGCCGCCTATCGGCCGGTCGACGTGTTCCGTCTGTGGGTGTCCCACCCTCCCACCCCCTTCTCGGCCCTTTGCCGAGAGGGTGGCAGCCTGCGGGACGAGGGCCAACGTGCTGCTTGTGACGGGGCCCCGCGTGGGTGGCCCCCCAGGGCGGGGGGGGGCAGAGGCGGCGCGCTTGCTCCTCGACGCGGCAGCCGCGTGGTGCTCCCGGCGGGGGCGACGCGGTGGGGGGGGGGGGGGGGGGGGTGGCAGCGCCGGGCGGCGCCACCCACAGCCCGCGTCCCGGCCACACCCCACAGACACGCGCGTCGATGGGGGGTGAACAAAAAAAAAAGGAGAAAACGGCACGGCGGCCGTGGCGCCCGGCCTCTGGCACCGCGTACCCGCAGCGGTCGCGCCGCCGCTGTCCGTCGACGCCGCCGCGGCGAGCGTAGGCGGAGCACGCAAAAGGCGCGCGGGCGGGGTACCCCCGCCTCCCCGCGCAGCGAGGGCGGGGGGGGGGGGGGTGAAAACCAGCGCCCAAGGGCCGGCCGCCACCGTCCCACACCCGTCGCGGGTGCCCGCCCACCCCGCACCCGCGGGCACACGCGACGCGGGGGCGGCCGACGGGGCACCGGCCGCGTCCAGCCAAGGGGGGGGAGTGGGTCGACCAGCTACCCCCGGCCACCCCTACTACCCACCGTCTGGCTCACAAGGCGGCGCCCCTCACAAGCCGGCGGCGCCCGATGCTGCCACCAGGCGGAGGGGAACGATGGCGGCCGCAACGGCAGCCGCCGCGGCGGCCGCGTGCGAACGGCAGCCACCGCGGCCGCCGCGCGCGAGTCGACGTCCACATGCGGCACAGCCGCCCAGCCGTGCGGCCGCTGACGGCTCGGCACAGCATCCCCGGTGACATGGGGAGAGGGGGAGGACAAGGGACGGACCCGGTGGCATGACGTCACGTCCAACCCGCCACCAGTAAGCACAGGGGACCACCTGTGTCCCCCCCCCCCCCCCCCCTTCCCCCCGTCGCAGCCTAACTGCGAGAGCGCTTGCCGCTCCCCCCCGGCGCCCCCCCCCCCCCCCCCCACCCCCAGCACCGTCTGACCAGCGGCCCTCCCAGCGCCCTCCCCCCCACTTGCCACTCCCTCCCCCCCCGCCGCTGCTGCCACCGCCGCCGCCAGCCTCCCGCGCCCGCTTGCGGGAGCCCCCCCCGCCGCCCCCATACCCGCTGCCCCCGCCGCCATACCCGCCACCCTCCCCACCACCGTCGCGGCTGCGCTTGCCGAGCCGCGACTCGACGGCGCGGCGGTCGCCCATCCCCCCGCCGCCGCCACCGCCGCCCGTTCCGCCGCGGGACGACGCCGCCCAGGGGCTCGGGTTGGGCCGCCGCGTCCACCCCCCCCCGCCGCCGCCCCCCCCACGGCCGCTGACCGCCAGCGCCTCGACCTTGTGGCGGAACTGCACCGCTGCGTCGACGCGGTCGTCCCACGGGAGCGCCGCGTGGCGGCCGCCGCTGCCGCCACCACCGCCGCGGCCGCGGCCGCCGCGGCCGCCGCGGCCGCCGCGGGCGTCACGGAGGAGCTCCGCCACCGCCGACACGGAGCGCTCGGCGGTGGCGGCGACCGGACAGTCGCCCCCAGAGTGCCCCGCCTCCCCACAATTGTAGCAGCTGAGCGACGCGCCGCCCCGGCGGATGGCGCAGTCCAAGTGGCCCGCCCGCCCACACACATAGCACGAGAGGGGTATGTCCCGCGCGGGGCGCGTCGCCGACGGCAGTAGCGCCGGGCCGCCGCGTCTGCCGCCGCTGCCGCTGCCGCCGTCGGCGCGGGCGCCCACGCCGGGGCAGTGGCGCGCCACATGGCCCGTGCTCCCGCAGGTGAAGCACGCCACGTGCGTGCAGTCAGCCGACTGGTGACCCGGCCGGCCGCAGCGGTAGCAGCGGGGCGCCTCCACCGTCACCGTGCAGTGCGCTGAGTGGTGACCCACCGCCCCGCACGACGCGCAGATGATCGAGTCGGACTGGAAGTAGCGGGCGGCCGCTTGCCGCACCGGGCCCGTGCTTTGGGCGGTCGCGACGGGGGGGGTGTCGCCCTCCTCGTCGCCGTCGCCGGCGTCACCACTGGCGTCACCCCCATTGGCGACAGCCGCCAGGGGCGCGTCTCCGGGAGGCGCGGCGGCAGGGCCAACACCACCATTGGCGCCCGCGGTCACCGTCAGCGGCACCTCCACCACCCCGTCGGATGAGGAGGCTGACGACGCAGCAGCGGGGGGGGCCCCGTCAGACACGGCGCCCGACTCAATCGATGCGGCGCCAGAGGAGGCAGTCCCAGCGGAGGATGCCGAAGCGGCAGAGGAAGAGGAGGAGGAATCGGGCGCTAGCGCCGACGCCAGCCCCCGCCGCCGCTTGGACGATGGGACAGCCGCCGGCGCGGGCACTTCGGTGGGAGGGGCCGCCAGTGCCGCCGCCACCTCCGCTGCCGGAGAGAGCGCCGAGGTCACTGCCGCGGCGGCCGCCGCCGCCGCCGCCGCCGCCGCCGCCGACGCCGCACTCCCTCCTCTTGCCCTCTTCCCCGCACCTGGCGACGCGCGGCGGCTTGGTGACGCGCCACCATTGACGGCCGCACCGTCGGTAGCGCCGCTTGCAGAGGCGGCGGCGGCCGCGCCGCTGTTGAGCGTGTCGCGGGGGTCACGGCCTTCGCCGTCGGTACTGGAGCTGGGGGCCCCGTCGCCCACCATCCAGCGGGCGGCCATGGCACGCAAGTGGGTGGCAGAGCAGCCGGGCCCAGCTCCGTGCAGGGAATCCGGGGAGCAGGGTGCAGGGGGCGCAAGAGGGGTGGGAAAGGAAATACCTGTCCGCGGCGCCGGCCGACGTGAGTTAGTCAAAAACACCCAAAAAGGGACGCGGGCGAGGGGGGGTGAAGGGAGGAGATGAGAGTCAGAAAGTGAAGCGACGAGAGACGGGCAGCAGCCAGGAAAGGGCGCGACAGGGGCGGTGGTGGCCACAAGAGGTGGTGCCCCAGGGGCGGGAAAAACAACGGCGGAGCCAGTCCGCGCGCCCACCGTTGGCAAGGTCAGGTGGTTGACGGTGGCGGCAGCGGAGGACGGCAGCGGGAGGCGGCAGCGGGGGGTGGCGGTGCCCGCGGGGGTAACGACTATTGACGGGGGCTTCTGCGGCCACTCGGACGGGAGTGCTGGCGCCGGGCGGGGAGGGGCCCCGGGGAGGAGGAGAGCGTGAGGGGAAGGAAGAGGTCCTGTGGCGGCGTCTGTCCCCCCCGCGTTGCAGTGCGCGGGCGGCGGCGGCGGTGCTGGGCTTGAAACCCAAACGAAAGAAGCCCCCTCAGAATATCCATTAGGGGCTTGTTCTCCAGAGTAGTTATTGGCATACAGGATCAACTAAAACACAATTTGTGCTACCCCGGCCCGTCGTGCTCCCCGTCCTTGTGAGCGCCTTCGAGCGGGACCCGCGGCCGTCTGTCGCTCCCATCTACATACCCGTCTCCGCCTGTTCACGATTCTTCCCTTCCCCATCTTTTTACTCCTTTCCCATCCACCAGCTCCGCTCTGCTCGCCCCTGCCTTTCTGCTTCTTCACTGCTTCACGTCAACCCGTCTGGTGTGTTCAACATCCGCGGGGACGTGCCTCCCTGCCCACCTGCCGCTGCCCCTCCCGTCGCCTTGGTGGTGGCCCCTCCCGCCCCCCCCCGCCGCCCCTTCGCGCCTTCCCTTCCCCTCTCCTGGAATGATGGGTGCTCTCAAAGGCGTGGTCTTACACGACTCCCTCTCCGACACCTTTGCGCGCCTTCGCAACGGCCAAACCGCGCGCCGCGCGTCGGTCGCTGTCCCTCACTCGCGCCACGTCCTGGCCGTGCTCCGCACGCTCGCGGCCCTCGGCTACATTGCCGCCGTCCGCGTCGTGCCGCCGGCGTCGCCCGCCGCGCCGCCGCATCCGTCCCTGGCGGTGGACCTCAAGTACGGGCCGGCCGGCACGCCAGCCATGGTACGGCTGGAGCGGGTGTCCCGGCCGAGCCGCCGCGTCTATGCGGGCGCCCGGTCGCTGCCACCCGCGACCGGTGGGTTGGGCGAGTGGCTGCTGTCGACGCCCCAGGGGGTGATGTCGGGCACGGAGGCGCGCCGCCGGAATGTGGGGGGGGAGGTGCTGGGGCAGGTCTTTTGAGGGAAAGGAGGGGGGACTCGCTGCAGTCGCCGCCGTTGCCTACTGGGGACGGGCGTGGGTGGTGGGTGGGAGCAACAACACCTTAAAGGAACGGGAGTATGGGCCAGTGGCAGAAAAAAAAAAAAAGCGTGGCTACGCCAGAGCCCCAGCACCCCACGACCCAGCCGCCGCCCTCCTCAACCTCCCTACCCCCCCCCCTTCCACAGCAACGTCGGCTTATGCCCTCTGGCCCCTTCATCGCCGCGCTGTAACAGCCACCCAACAACGATCACGCCCCCCCCAACCCCCCCGCGTCGTCCTCTTCCGCTTCGGCCGCGGCGCGCGCGAGGCCGTGCAGCAGCTCCACATCCCGCTGCGAGTCGTGCAGAGACGCCAGATACACAGCCGCCTGCTCCGCGTCCTCCCTCGCCGTGTCGTCGGCGGCGGTGGGGGCGGCGGCGGGGGTGCGCGCGCCCCCCCCCTCCCCCCACGCCCACTCCCCCTCGACAGGCGACGCGTCACTGTCGTCGCCATCGCCATGCCGCAGCCGCCGGGGCGGGCTGCCGTCGGCGGCCATGGCGGATACCACCGCCTCGACGGCAGCGGCCTCGGGGAGGCCCCGCTCGTGCATCAGCGCCGACACCCGCGCGACCGCCGCTTCCAGGCGGCTCCGTCGGGCGGGGTCTGCAGCAAGCAGGTCCACCACGTCCGCGTCGGCGTCGGCGGCGGCGCCGCCGCCGCCAAAGCCGTCGCCAAAGCCGCGGCCATCCCCTGCCGACGCGCCGGCACGGAGGTGCGGGGCGGCCAGTCGTCGGAGGCGGTCCTCGGGAAAGACCAACGCGGGGGGGGGGATGCCGCTGCGGAGGGGGGGGGGGGACGGCGGCACCGCCGCGACCGCCGCCGCCCAAGGGGGGGGGGGGATGATACCCGCCGCCACCAGGCGGGAGTGTGCGTGGGGAAATGGCCGGCCGCGGCCCATCGGAAAAAAACAGTTGGGAGGTAGAAGCGCGAGTGGGGGAGAGGGGTGGTGCGAGGCGTCCGGGGTCGAGGCCGGGTGTGGGATGGAGTGGGGGAGGAGGGGGAGGCCGCAATTGAGCAATCCAACCGCAGGCACAGGCGCGAAGGGCACGACGCGCCGACGACGTGAGGAAAGCAGCGCTTTATTGCCACGTTTGAATGAGGTGGAGACTTTCATCACGTGTATGTATTGTGCTTCTAGTATTTCCCCACGTGGTATGGAGAGAGTACCACCACGACTGCGATCAAGTGACTCCCCCGATGCACGTCTGCATTGCGTGCCAGTCCCACTGACCGGACTGGCAGCTGCTGACGTGCGCCGCGCGTGTACCCGATCGGAAGCGCACGGCCGTGCGGTGCCAACGGGGGTGCGCGCCGCGGGGGCGGGCACGTGGTTCTCTCTCGGCAGCCACCACTCCCCTCTTCCCTGTCTTCCCCCCCCCCCCTTCCCCCGCGTGGGACTGCCGGTGGGGCTGGCATGGCGGCGGCGCCTGCCAGGCAGCCGCTTTGGGCGCATCGCCGCCCGTGTCTGCCGCGGAGCGGTGCGATGGGGGTGCCCCCACCCCCCTCTCTTTCAACCCGCGGCGAGCCGGGGCGGCGGTGGCCGCGGCTCGCGCCGCTTGGCAGAGGCCCCACCCGCCGGCTGTACAGTGAGGTGCGGCCAGCGTGGCTGTGGCCCCCGCCGTGCCGGCCGTGGCCGTCCCCGACTGGTCGCCAACCCCCGCGCCGTGCCACCGCAGTTCACCCCTCGCGGGGTGCGGTCACCGCACTGCGGTGCCAACTGCAGTGACGGGGGTGGGGGGGTGCTGGTCCGCGGAGGTGCGTGGGCCTGTCGTCCCGGTGGGACCTGGTGGGAATGAGGGGCGTGCGGCCGCGCCAGTCAGTCCTGGTTGCCCCCCTCTGGCTGTGGAGAGACTGGCCACCCCGTCCCCGCCCCCAAACAGGAGTCACCTTACTCATAGGCTTGGCCGCGCTTCTCCCCTCCCCCCCGCACCCCAACGACCCTGCCACAACTCTCGTAGCCGAGGCACTCTATTCGCAGCCGTGGCGCCGACCCGGCCGCCCCGATCGACTTTCCCGTGGCCGTGGCGGGCGGGCTGACCCCCACTCCACCTCTCCCCCCCCCTCTCCACCCCATCCCCATTGCCTGTCCCGGGGTCGTGGCGGGTGGGCCGCCTCCCAACCCCGCCCACCCCCCACCCCCCACCCCCCCCCCGCCCCACCCCATTTGTCTCCATCGGCGTCCCCGTGACCTTGGCGGCGGGCCCCGTTGGAGGCGGGCTGAATTCGTCGCCGCCCCCGCCCCGCCCCCGCTGCCGCCACGGGGAAGCTCCCCGCCCAGCGCGTCCCTGCGCACGCCTCTGCCGGCCCTGCCGCGGGCGCCGCAGCGGGCTTCCCCGCCAGGCCTGCGCCGTCGGGCGCGCGGCACAGGGTGCGCCACGCCCGCCCCCTCCGCCTCGCCGCCGCTGCCACGGTGCTTGGTTGCCTCGGGTGGGGACGCGGGGGTGTACCTCGCTGCGCCCCCCCCCCCCCCCCCGCCCGCCTGGCCGACCCGCATCATTTCACCGGGGACTGGCCAACGGTTCCAGCCTGGCAGTCCCCTTTCCCCCCCCCCCAATCGACAGACACCCGCAACGGTCCCTGCTGTTGCTCACCATGAGCGCCCCCCTGCCCGTCGTCCGCTTCCCCACCACCCGCCCCGACGGTGGCGCTACCCCACCCGACGACCCCCTCCCCCCCCCACTCCCCCCCTACTCCCCCCTACCCCCTGTGCCCACCCCTAGCCGCCGCCGCCGGCTCGCGCGCTCGATCCGCAGCCGTGGGGTGGGTGAGACGCCGCCCCACCCTCCATCATCTCTATCTCCCGCCGCTGCTGCCGCCGCGGCTGCCATGGACGGGGCGCGGGCGGCCAAGCTGGGCGGGACTCGCCGTCGCCTCCGGGCGGCTGTGGCCGGCGGCGACGGCGGCGGTAGTGGCGGGGGTGGGCGGCGGCGTGGCCGCTCCACCGCCGCCGCTGCCGCCGCCGCCGCCGCCGCCGCCGCCGTCACAGCCGAGGACCCGACGGCCAGGGACGGGCGCAGGTCCTCTGTGGGCGGGGTAGAGGAGGAGGCGACCAGCACCACCACCGCTTGGTCGGCGGTCACGTCTGAAGGGAGTGGTAACAAGGGCAGCGGCGGCGGCGGCGGCGGCGGAGGTGGGGAGGACAGCCACAACGAATCGCTTGCGGCCACGGACGGCGAGAGTGGGCTGTGGAGCGCCGCCGCCGGCTGGGGACGCGACAGCGTATGTGCAGGGGAGAGCCTGTGCCTCTCCTCTTGGGTGCCGTCGGATGAGGAGGAGCGGGGCGTGGGGGCGGACGGTGCGGCGTCGGCGCCAGCCAGCAGGCACGTGGACGGGTGGCCCGCGCCCGACTGGGCGGTGCCCGCCTCGTGGGGCGTCACGGGGCTACTCGCGGAGCTGTCCCCAGTGCCATCGACGGCGTGCGGGGACCCCGACGCGCCGTCCCCGCCGCCGCCCCAGTCACCAAGCGGGCCCGCACTGTCGCCGCCTCGCCCGGGCGGGCTGGCCCTTTCGCGGCCGCGCCCGGGCGAGCTGGCTCTATTGCAACCGCCGCCGCCGCCGCCGCCGCCGCCGCCGCCGCCGCCGCCGCCGCCGCCGCCGCCGCCACGGCTGCCGGCAGAGGGGCTCATGGTAGCGCCGTGCGGGTCGCGGCGGCCGCCAACTGGGCCCACCAGCTGGCCCGCACCCCCCCCAAGGTCGGCGCTGCGGCCCGCTGGCGCCACTCCTACTGGCGAGAGGGGCTCCCCTCCCATGGCCGTCAGTGGCGGCAGCGCAACGACCGTCGTCTCCCGACCGCCTTCCCCGCCTCTGGTTGCCAGAGGGACGCCCGGCAGTTTAGTGCGGTCGCCCTCCCCGTCCGGCGGGCGTCCGCCAGTGGCTCCACCCCGGGGGCTGACGGTCCCGCCCCTGCCCGCCCCCCTTACACACCATGACGTCAACGACACTGACGACACCGCATCAAGCGGAGACGACTCAATCTACTTCGATGCCAGTGACCTCACCCCTATTGCCACGCCGACGCGCCCGGTACCCGCGTCGGTGACGGTGTCTACTCCCCCTGCACGCCCGCCCAAGCCGCTGCCATCCCTTCCCCGCTACCCCAGCTACCCCCGCTACACGATGGTGGGGGCGTCACCACCCCCTTCTCCGCTGCCATCCTTCAAGCTGGCGGGGGACAACTTGTCGATGACTTCGGCGATGGTGGCGCAGGAGCTCGTCACCAGGGGCTCGCTGGCCCCCGCCTCCTGCCCCGGCGCGCTGACCGCCCTGGTGGCACGACCCCCGCGGGTCAAAGGGGATGACCGCGCGCCACCCCCCACGCGGCGCCGAGCCTCAGGCAACCTCCCTCCCCCCTCAGGGGGTTTCTCGGTCGTCCACCCCGCCCGTGAGTCAGCGGCATTGCGACTGTCCCGGCAGCTCGCGTCAGGGTCCCGCTCCCTCGCCGTCCACCTGCCTGCCGTCGCAACCCACGGGAGCGGCGCGCGGCCGCTGGTCGCCGCCGCCTGGGGGGCCGGGCCCCGGAGCGACTGGCGGTCGGCGGCTGTCCCCGAGGACAGTGGCGGACTCGTGCATGGCTGGGGGCGGGGCGGACTGTGTGGTGTCCCATCCCACGGCCGGCGGCGGGAGCGGGTGGCTGCCGCGTGGGGGGGGGTGTGTGAACGCGTCGGCCGTCGCCTCGGCCGCCGCCCCGCGCCTTCGGAAGGGGGCGCCGGGGGCGCGGGGGGGGTGGCCGACAGCTACGCCCGCTTCCAGGGGGGCGGGGGGGGCGCACGCCCGGGGTGGGTCGGACGCCTGCGGGCAAGGACGGGGGGACGGCGCAAGGCAGAGATCTACGACGAAGCCGACGAAGACGAAGACGTCCGCTACCACGCCACGGTTGTGTGAGGATAGCGCGGGGTGTAAAAAGGGACCGCTAACTGGACATGACCGCGCGCGTGCAATGAAGTATGAGAAAAGGCGACCCAAAAACAGCACTTCATGCCTCCGCCCCACCCCCCGCACGGGACACCGCCTCAGCCCCTGTAGTCAATGACGAGGTCCTCCAGCACGCCCTTGACTCCCCCCAGGATGGCCACCGCCCCCCCAATGCGCCCCGCACGCGGCACCACGCCCTTCATCAGCCCCGGCACCCCCCCTCCCCCCCTCCACCACCCCCCTGGCACATCCCCTTGCATCCGTGTTTTGATCGTGTCGAGCGGGTGGGTGGCCACCCCCACCGCCACGCCCACCCCAATGCCACCTAGCAGGCCCAGCCCCGCGCCACTTCCCGCCACCCCCATGTACGCGGCGGTGTATAGAGCGTCCCTGCCGGCGGTGGCCCAAAAGCCCCGCCACGGGTGGGTTACTCCCCGCACCGCCGCCGAGGCGGCCAGCGCCCGCGCGGCAGCAGGCAGCGACAGCGCCTTAGCCTGCTGCACAAGAATCACATGCTCGGCAGGGGCGGTGAGCATGGCTGACGCCGCGCCGGCGGTGGCGGCCACAGCAGCGGCGGCGGCGGGGGACAGGCGGTCCCCGCCGTCTGTAGGGTCGGAGGTGGCGGCGGCCACCGCGTCTGCAGTCGCCTCAGCAGCGTCAATGGCGTCAGACGACACGGCCACCCGGGGCGGAGCTGATGCGTCGCCAGCGGCCGACGTCACAGGCGGCGCGCCCGTTGGCTCGGGCACCGGCGCTTGAGGCCCGTACAGCCAGGCAGGCAGCGCTGGCCGGCGTGACAGCACCACCGCCGTCAGGGCGGCGGTGAGGGAGAACTGCACCGCCGTGATGGGCGCAATCGACACGACATTGACGCCGAGCCCCCGGTAGAGCGCTGGGATGGACCGCGGCAGCGGAGCGCCCGTCTGCATAGCATTCTTGAGTGCAATCGTTGGTTGCTGGATCGTGATCTCAATGGCGCCAGCGGTGGCCCCCACAGACAGGTTCTCCGCGGCGGTGAGCGGACGCCGGGGGGCCGTCGAGGGGGGCGGGGGGGGGGCGTCCAGCTTGGGTGACAGTGCGGCTCTCACAGTGGAGTCCATTGTCGTTGATGGGGGGGAGAAGGGGAGCAATGGGGAAGGAGAGGGGACGGGCAAGGGAAGAGGCGGGAAACGGGCGGGAGACGGGAGGGGAAGGGCGAACGCGAGGGGAGGGACAAGAGCAGGAGGCGGGGACGGGAGTGGGCAGAACAAGATGGGATGGAGTACTCAAGATCTGAAGGGCAAGACCCCAACGAACTTGGCAAGTGGGTGTGACAGGGACGTTGTTTGCGACGGCGAGTGCGTGGCACAGGCAGGCAGCACCAGCTGCTGCGGCCGCTTCGGCCGCGCGGATGCACAGCACGTGCCTGTCACGGTGGGACGGTGGCGGTTGGGTATGGATGCGCATCCCACGGCCTGGATCATCTGGAGTGGAGTACGAAGTGCCACGTGGAAGATCCCCACTGGCGCAACACAAGGCCATACAAGCCACACGCGTGAAATGGGCAACGTGGCTTGAAACCAGGAAAACCTGTGTGCCCAACGGGACAAAAACAGAGGCACAGCGGCGTCGGGTGAGGGAAAGAGAAGGTCGCACGCAGTTAGTGCACTGTATTGCAGTTTTCCGAATTTTGTCCCATGTGGACAAGAACAAGAGCTAGTGTACAAGAGCAAGGGCGAATCGCATGCTCGCAGCTGAGGGCTTACTAATGGCGTGCTGCAACACGTGTGTCGGAAGAACCTGATGATTGGCTATGGCCACAACTGCTCTCGCAACGAACGCTGGTTGGTCAAAACACTCTTGTTTTTTCATCGGATCTCGCCGGTTGGCCCTTTATCTCAGGTCATCTCTGTCAATATCAGTCCGAAGCGCTCAGCCGGTGCTTGTTCTGCCCTCGAAGTGGTCAGAAATCCCGAGAGAACCCCCGATCACACTGTTCGTACAACAACGGACCCTCATGCAGAGCAGTCATTGGCCAGAGAGGCAGCATCTGAGTCATATCATTGGTCGAACACAGTTTGCTCTTGCTCTTGTCCACATGGGACAAATTTGGGAGAACGGCAATATGTACTTGTCGAACGACGCTTGCTTGAGAAGGGGGGTGACGAGTGACCCCCTTTGTGGTGACGGACGCGTAACTGGACCCCCCACCGTTTGAGAGGGAGAGGACGAGGCAACAAGCGGGATAGTCATATATATGTACCAGTCAATCAATAGGCGCGCAAACTTACCAGACGGCATCCCACAGAAGCGCATCCACTGTGTGGCCTCTCCATCCCTCATCGAGATGTTGCTCTCACCAGTGCGAATACCAACATATCCAATCCCGTCACACTCGCACCCACTGTGCAAGCCCACTTGCCGCTACCTGGACGCCGCCCTCGCCAGAGCAAATACGAAAAAGTCGAGCCCCACTGCCACCGCTGTGATCACCGCGACAATGCCAACCGGCCGCGCCTTACTTGCCAGATCGTCGTAGAGGGCGGGGTAGCAGCCAAGCAGATCCGTCCCCGCGTCTTCGCACGAGGCACAGCGGGTGACGTCACAGTTCCCACGCGTAGCGTCAGGGACCTCGTAGGGGCAGGTCGCACAGTCGCCGCCATCAAAACCGCGACACTTGAGTTCCGCCTCGACCCCGCACACTGTTCCCGGGCTCCGCTCCACCGACCGTGTCCATGCATCGACAAAGAGGGCCCGCGTGGCAGGCCTGCCCACCCCCCCCGTCCCCACCTGAAGCATGACAACACCTGTAAAGATGGCTACAGCCCACAGTATTGCGAGCACCAACATGTAGCCAACGGTCAGGCCAGCCCGGCAGGTACCACGTCGGCTCGCAGCTAACCCCACAAGAGGAAGAAGCACCATGATGACGCCAGCGCAGATGGCGGACATGGAGAGGTACAAGCTTGCGACGGCAATAGATGAGCCAAATGTGAGCCGGTTGTAGGCAGAGCCGCTCTGCGCCACGACCGCCCACGTGCCTACAGCGATCGTGGCAATGCCGGCTAATCCAACCGCTGCAGCAGTGGCCGTGTGGGCCGCGGCCAGGCGGACGGCGGTAGGGGTCGAGGCGTGCGCATCAGGGCCTATCTGGTACTCGGAGTCATCGTCAGCACCAATACCGCACGCCTTCATCGCCAGCCACCCGCCGGTGAAGAGGAGGGCGCCGTGGCGTCCGATAACGGGGTGTACTAAAGGTGTAGAGCAGTAAGATGGAAGTACGAAGAACGAGAAGCTGCTGCACTGTGAAAGTGAGCAGCAGACACTGGTGTAGCGCACCAGCGTTGCACAGGGTGGAGGGGAAAATGCGCTGTCCGTGGTCTGAGCACAGCCCCCGCCGCCGAAATCGGCGTTGGGTTGGGGACCTGTTCACAACCCAGTATGCGCCAGAGCGGCGACGAACGAGCGCAGGCCCGCGGGAAACAGGCTGGCGCACTAGAGCACGTTGCGCATTCAAGGCTGTGCTTGGGCCTCGGGTGGGACTGGCATGAGTCCTGGGCAGGCGGCGACTGGCTTGAGCCAGCTCCCACCACTCCGAGCAAGGCCCGCTCTGACTATCCCACCATATGAGTGGCTGTTGTTACCTCATTTCACCTGGCGAGTATCGCTGAGTGGCGGGTGGGGAATCTCGTGGTCCACCACGCGTCGCCACAGCGGCTTGCACGGGCGGCAGTGCCGGCTGGGGTGGCTCAGCATGTAGTTTTGGGGCCCCACCGCAGGTGTCTATCTACTCTGATCGGGCCTCTGTTCCACCGGAAAATCTCGCCGAGCCCTTTCGTCCACTCTCTTCCTCGCATGGTCGCTGATTGGTCAGGTCTTCTCCTCATGCCTAACCGAAACGAAGGCGGTGCTACCACTCAGGAGACCCTATCCACAAGATGATTCGTCTGCGCCTGGGAAAGCCGGACACCTGCGACCGATCTGTTGCACACGCTGTCCGAGCGTGGAAGATCTCTCGATCCAGCTGACACAGTTGGTTGCAGCTGGGCTGTCTCGACAAGCAAGCGGACGACAGCATGTTTACTCGCGTCCTTTTCCTTTTTCACGTTGAAGATCTCGAAACAAAACATTTTTCATGTTAGACTCCCGGTCAAAGGGTCTTGGCGTTGGCCGCGCAAGGCACGTGGCGACAGGCCTTCACCAGCGTCTTCGGGCACGTCGTCTTGATAGCCACCGTGACCCAGCGGACGCAGCCCTTCACCGGCGCGGCCGTCGGTACCACCGTCGCGACAGGGAAAAAGGCGTGGATGGCGCCACAGCCGTACACCTGCTTCTTCTCATACTTGATGCACGGCACATGGGTCACCACCGCCTTGGCACCGTCGCACACCTTGCACACGCTTGGCACAGGGGTGACGACCACGACGGTGGACACGGGGGTGGCCGACGCGGTGGGGGTTGTGGACGCCGCGGGCGGGGACGTAGCCACCACAACCACGGGCGTCGGTGATGTAGATGCAGTCGCGGTCGCGGGCGCGGCGGCCGGCGCTGCCGTCGCAGCCGCGCAGTTGAGGCGACCGTTGGCGCACGGGCACGTCACGCCGTTGCGCACCGCCGGCACACACGCTGTCGGGCGCGGGGTCGGCGGTGTCGACGGTGCCGCCGTGGCCGCCGCGCAGTTGAGACGCCCATTCGCACAAGGGCACAGCACACCATTGCGCACCGCGGGGACGCACGCCGTCGGCCGTGGGACGGCAGTCATGATCGCCGCGGGCCCCTTGCCGCCGCCACCGCCAATCACTTCGACCTTGTCAACGCCCACCGTGCCGGGGCCCTTGCCCGCAGCCGCGCAGTTCAGGCGTCCGTTGGCGCACGGGCACAGGACCCCATTGCGCACCGCCGGCACACACGCAGTCGGGCGGGGCGAAGGTGCCGCCGACGGCGCAGCCGTGGCCGCCGCACAGTTGAGACGCCCGTTGGCGCACGGGCATGTCACCCCGTTGCGCATAGCAGGGACGCACGCCGTCGGGCGGGGAGAGGCAGTGGCGACGGGTGACCCCGCGGGTGCCGCCGACGGCGCAGCCGTGGCCGCCGCACAGTTGAGGCGCCCGTTGGCGCACGGGCATGTCACCCCGTTGCGGATAGCAGGGACGCACGCCGTCGGGCGGGGAGAGGCAGTGGCGACGTGCGACCGCACCGGCTTGGCCTTCGCAGACGGGGTGGCGGTGAGGACCACGACGGGGAGCGCCGACTCGGCAGGCAGGACGACCACCGGCAGCGCCGACTCGGCGGGCAGGATGACCACTGGAAGTGCCGACTCTGCGGGCAGGATGACCACCGGCAGCGCTGACTCGACGGCCTCTCCCTTTCCTTGGATGGCAACGGGCTTGTGCACCGCGACGGGCTTCTTGTACACCACCGGGTGGCGGTGGAAGAAAGCGCGGGAGGACCCCACCTCGAAGGTAGTGGCGGCGGTCACCGTCGAGGCAGTGGCCACGGCCACTGCCGCGGCAGCAACAACACAAGCAAGACGCGCCATGGCAAGGGAATGGCAGAGGGGGAGCGACAGGTTGCCCGTGCCCAACGCCCGGCAAGCGCTGTCGGCTGGGCGAGATGTGGGGGAGCGGGGCGCACGCGTGTGTGTGGGTGGCTGGATGATGCGACGGTTGGGAAACAAAGACTGCCGACGGGATGGGCTCTTGTACTCGGCTGCTGCTCGTCCACCAGGACGCGGTGAAGGGAGAGGACGACCGCCGCGCGGCGTCACCGGGGAGGGCCTGTGCCACCACCATCCGGGTGGGTGGTGACGCGGGGTATCGCCGCCTGTTTCGTCTCCAGCCTCCCACCGCGTAGATGCCATCGAGTGACAGCCGCACCCAGGCGACGCATCGTTCTAGCACCACCGACGCGGCTGTACCCCCCTCTGCCACGGCCGCGGCGTTCTTGCCCGCCGCGGCCACCCGGCAACATTACGGGTGCCACCGGCGTGGGTCGGCCGCGCCGCGTAGTGGCGGTGGCAGCGGCCGACGACACGGAGCGGCTAGACCACCGCGTCCGACGCCCCAGATGCGGGCTGCCCGGGGCCGCCGTGGATGGCTCGACTGGGTTGACCCGGTCGCGCGGTGGCGGCGGCAGCGGCCGAAGACCATGAGGGGCCAGACGAAATAGGGTGCCGTGTCGTCCCGGTGTCAGGGCACCACGTGGGGCGTCGGCCAAAGCCCGCGACTGTATCTGTAGTCCATGGCCGTCCGCAGCAGGGCAAGTGGGTTCTTCGTCCCGGTCGGTTCGTACATACCGTGGGTTGGCCAGGTAGGACCTGTGTTGATCCAATTGTCGTCAATAATTGCAGCGCGAGAGACCACGTTCGTACTTTCGCTTGTATCGCAGGTCGTCGACGGTGGCGGCATCGACTCGGCGTATCCCTCTCGAGCCTTGCAGTCGCCCTCTACCGCTGTCCCCTCCTTCCCCCGCTCCACTGCCGCCCCCCCCCGCGCAATGAGCTGGACGTCTATCGCCGCTACGCTCGCCCGCTCCGCCGTTTACACGGCCGCTCGCTTGGGTGGGGGGCTTCCCTCATCCCCCCTCTGGCTGGGCCACCCTCACTTCCTTGCCCATGGCGTCGCCGTGTCGGTGGCGGGTGCGCCCGGGCCGGCCGGCCGCCTGGCGGGCGCGCGGACTCTTGCCGTGGCGCGGCCCCTCGGTCCGCGGGCGGCGCATGGAGTGGCTCGACCCCCACCCCCGCGCCGGGGTGGCAGCCCCCCTCCGCGGCGCCCCCCCCCGCCAGCGGCCGAGGCCGTCGCGGTGGCAGCCGCCGGGCCAGGCCGACGTCCCCGCCGCGGCGGCCGCCGGGTCAGCCCTCTGTCGCCGGCGGCAGAGGCGGCCCTCACCGGCAAAGGCAGTGGTAGCGGTGGTAGGCGGCGCCGACGCCGGCGGCACGATGACCCGTCGGTGACCGCTGCCGGCGTTGCTGGCGTCGTGGGCGACGCCGCGGCGGGCGTCCAGGAGGGAGTGCCGCACTGTGCGCCGCTTGCGCTGTCCGCGGCGGAGCGGGCGGAGCTGGCGCCCCTCACCGCCGTCGCAGGCACCCCCGCGGCGGTACCGCTGCTGCGGGAGGTGCTCGACGCCGCGCACGCGGCGGCGGCTGCGGCGGCGGGTGCCTCGGCCGCCGCTCCTCGCCCCTCTGGCCTGGCGGCCCGCCCCCTGCCCGAGCGGGAGGAGGCGGCGGTGACGGCGGCCTTTCCCTACCCCCTCGATGGCTTTCAGCGGGCGGCCCTGCGGTCGCTCGTCTCTGGCCGGTCGGTGTTGGTCTCTGCACCGACCAGTGGGGGCAAGACTGCCTGTGGCGAGATGGCGGTCTACCTTGCCCTCGCCCGGCGGCGGCGAGCCATCTACACCACCCCCCTCAAGGCGCTGAGCAATCAAAAGGTGGCGGACTTCGGGGCCGCCTTAGGCCCCTCACGCGTCGGCCTGTTGACGGGCGACGCGGCCTACCGCCGCGACGCTGATGTCCTCGTTATGACCACAGAGATATACCGCAACATTCTGTACCGTGACCCGGCACTGGTCGCCAGCCTCGACGCGGTCGTTTTGGATGAATTCCACTACATGGCGGACCCAGAACGGGGGACCGTGTGGGAGGAGGCGGTCATCCACACACCCCCAGGAGTAGCGACGGTGGCCCTGTCCGCGACGGTGGCCAACCTGGGTGCCGTCCGCGCGTGGGTCGCATCTATTCATGGCCGCCCGACTGACGCGGTCGTGTCCGTGGTGCGGCCCGTCCCGCTGCGGTTTTCCTTCCTCGACCGGAAGGGCCTGCTGCCGCTGTTTGCACCGCCTCGCGGGGGGGGCGCCAGGCACGACCGGAGCGGTGCCGTCGGGGCGACGGCGTCGCCAACCGGAGCAGCGCTGGCAACGGCGGCCGTCGGCCTTGGCTCCCCCCCCCCCTCCCTGCACCCCCGCCTGCGGTCGTTGGCAGCCGCGGAGGCGCGCCACGCCGCCGACCGTGGGGCCTCACGGCGGGCTTCGTGGGCGGCCGTCCTCCCCCTCCCCGCCGTTGTGGCTCGCCTGGAGCGCGCCCGCCTCCTCCCCGCCATCATCTTTGTCTTTTCCCGCGCCGGCTGCGACGCGGCTGCCGCGGCGGTGGCGGCAGACCCCCGGGCGCGGCCACGGCTACCCCCCCCTGTCGCGGCCGCCCTGCGGTCCCGCCTCGACGAGTGGGCGGCCGCGCACCCCACCGCGGTGGGCGACGGGGAGCGTTTGGCCGTGGCTGCGACGGGGGTGGCGGCGCACCATGCAGGCATGCTCAGCGGCTGGAAGACGTTTGTCGAGACCGCCTTTGCCGACGGCCTGCTGCGGGTGGTGTTTGCGACCGAAACGCTCGCGGCGGGGGTGAACATGCCAGCCCGCGCCACGGTCATATCGTCTCTGGCCAAGCGGGGGCGGGGGGGGGAGCTGGCGCCGCTCTCCACCGCGGCGGCGCTGCAGATGGGCGGCCGTGCGGGACGGCGGGGGATGGACGCTGTGGGCGACGCGGTGGTGCTGCGGACGCCCTTTGAAGGTGCCACCGACGCGGCGCGCATTGTGGGGGGCGCTGTCGCTCCCCTCGAGTCCCACTTCCTGCCTACCTACGGAATGGTGCTGAACCTGCTGGCCGCGCGGACGCTGGAGGAGGCGCGGCAGCTGGTCGAAAAGTCTTTTGGCTCATTTTTGGCGGCCCAAGAGCGGCTGGCTGCAACGGCCTCTGCGGCGGCTGCGGCCGCCCCAGACAGTGCAGGCGATGCCAGCGGCGTTGAAAATAGCAGTGTTGACGCTGGTAGGAACGCGGCCGCCCGTGAGGCGGCTGCCCGCGACGATGCGGACGTTGCCATTGAGGCCATGACAGCCGTTCTTGCCGCAGCCCGCCGGGTGGTGGCTGACGTGGACGCTGACCAGCTGCGGTCGTACGTGCAGGCCACAGAGCTTTCCGCGCTGGCCTCCCAACGGGCCGCCGACGCGGCCTCCACTGCCGCTACCCGCCGGCCTCTCGCAGCGGCGGCGGCACTGACGGCGGCGCTGGCGGTCGCCCCGCCAGGTACGGCAGTGGCGCTGGCGCCGCCCCCGTCGCCAGCACCGCGGCCGTGCCACAGCGGCGACGCGGCCATCGTGGGGAGCGGCGGCGCCCTCCTGTCGGCCCTTCCTTCGGGCGCCACCCTCGAAGCGGCCACCGCGGCGCTCACGGCCGCCTTTCTCAGCCCCCCCGCACCGTTGCCAACCCCCGACGGTGATGGCGGTGGGGGCGAGGAGCTGGCACTGCTCCTGGCCTACGCCCCGCCCACTGCAGGGCTCCCCCCCGGCGACGGCGGCACAGCCACGGTGCTGACAGCGGCCAACAGGGTGGTGGCGGTGCCCGTGGCGCGCGTGTCGCGCCTGCCGGCGGGACTCCCCCCGCTGCCCGTGGACGTTATCGCGCCAGCCTGGCGCAGTGCCGTATCTGCGGAGGACGGCGCATCTGGGGGGGCGGCGACGGTAGAGCTGGCTGAGCGCCTGTTGGCGTGGCGCCTCTCCCCCGACACCCCCCCACCGCTCGACGCGTGTGGCGCACCGCCCCCCGCCACGGAGGGCCGGGTGGGGGGAGTTGAGGCAGCAGCGGCGGCCGTGCACCCTCTGGCCGCGCACCCCGAAGCCGCCGCCTTCCTTCGCGCCCACGCGGCGGTGCAGGTTCTGGAGCCTGCCCTCGAGTCCGCACTTGCAGCCCGCTCTTCAGCCGCCCGCCGGGAGCGCCGACGGGCGCGCCGTGCGCGTCGCCGTTCACGAGACGCCGGTGGCGGCGGTGGCGGCGGCGGCGGCGGCGGCGGCGGCGGGGGTGGCGGTAGTAGCACAGCGGCGGACGCGCGTGCGGCGGGTGACCCCGTTGGGGCCACCCCTTGGGAGACCTTTACCGCTCTCGCCACCGTCCTCACAGAGTATGACTACCTCACCCCCGACGCGCGGGTGACGCCCGCGGGCCGCGCCGCCTCCGCCGCGGCCGTGGACAATGCATTGTGGCTGGCGGTGGTGGTGGCGGAGCTGTCGGCCGCCACGACGGTGCTGCCGCCGGCGGCGCTGGCGGGCGTCCTGGCCGCCGTCACGGCCGACGGGGCCGAGCCGCCCCCCGCCGCCGCCACCGCCGGCTGGTCTTCCGCCACTGCCGACGCAGCCGACGCGGCGGCCGCCGCTGCTGCCTCGGACGACGGCGGCGACGAGGACGCGCCCGGCGCGGGCCTGTCGGCCGAGGCGGCGGCGGCGCTGGACGCGCTGGCCGCCCCCGCTATGGCGCTGGCCGACGCCCAGGCGCGGGCGGGCGTTGCGGTGGGGATCCCCCTGTCACCCGCAGACGCGGCACTGGTCGAGGTGTGGGTGGGCGGCGCCGACTGGGCCGACACGGTCGCCGCGTGCCCGCCCCGCCCAGGTAGCGGCGGCGGCGGCGGCGGCGGCGGCAGCCCCGTCCAAGACGGGGACGTGGTGCGCCGGCTGCGGCGGGCGTTGGACGTGTGCCGCCAGGTGGGCCGGGGAGCAGGGGGGGGCGGGGGGGCACTCCGTGTCGCCGCGCGGGCGGCGGTGGCGGCGGCTGACCGGTGGCCCGTGCGGGAGGAGGGGCCACCGTTGGGGGAAGACGCCGGGGCGGAGGAGCAGGCGGTGGGCGCTCTGGGCGCTTTGACCGATGGGCTGGACGACCTGGACGGGTTGGATGACCTGGACGACCTGGACGGGCTGGACGGGTTGGACGACCTGGACGGGCAGGACGGGCTGGTAGGTCAGGCCGGACGAGGTGGCGTCAGAGCGGAGGCAATGGCGGCCGCAGCAGCCGAGCCCGCAGGAGGCACCGGCTAAGCGGCCTCTGTCCGCCGCCGTAAGCCCCACCGGTGCGCCCCTCCCCATCCCCACCCCGCCCCCTCTCCACTCCGCCCGCCTGCCGTCAAAGACGGCGCGACCATAGGGGAAAAAAAACAGACTCGCAACCGAACAACAAACGCGCCCCCACAACAACGCCATGGGACTCCCAAAGGCATACTGACAGCGCCGACGACCGCGCTCGCGCCCAGACGCCCGTCCCCTCCAACGGAGCAGAGGAAGGGGCGGGGACCGTCGCGCGCCCCGCCCGGTCTGGCCGCTCAGAGGATAGCCAGGGAGGGGGGTCACCGCAGCGGGCCGCGGGGGTCGCGCCCGTAGGGGCGGCCTGACGCGGCGGCAGGCCCAGCGACGGCGGCCGTGGTGCTCTCCGCCGCGCGGCACCCGGGCCACCCGCCCGAGGGACAGGGCCGTTGTGGCCGCCACTGGTCGACGGGGGCGACGGCGCACCGCCGCGAGGGGTGACAGCCGCCCATTCCTTCCCGCGTTGCCCTGCAAGCCCCTACGCCACGCCGCCTGCCGCCCAGCCCTCTCTATGGATGCCCGCCAGAGGGGACGGAGCTGCTGCGAGCCAGCCACCCGCGGCGGCAGCTGCACGCCAACTCCCTCTTATCGAGACGGCCTGCCCATTACTGGCGGTGGTCAGCCGCTGTAGGGAATCCCCCCCCCCCCCCCCCCGACCCCGCGCCGTCCCCTGCCTCACCCCACCACTACCCCCGTACATAAACCTTGCCGCCTACCACCTTGAGCGCCGGCCGCCCGTGGATGGTGGCCGGCCGCGCGACGGTCACGCCACAGGCACACATTCCCAGCTCGGTCGTTTCGTCCTGCGCAATGCGCTCGAGGTACATCTTGACGAGGGAACCGGTGCCGCCCTTGTGGTACTTGTACAGAAGTGCCCGGCAGCCGGCGCAGTAGACGCGGACGGTGTGTTTGGGGAGGGTCTTGCGGGGGGCGGCGAGCATCCGCACCCGCCCGGCGGCGGGGGCGGCCGGCGCCGCCGCAGCGTCGGTAAGCGTCGGGAATGAGACGCGGGGGAGGAGGGGCGGCGGGCCGCCCAGCGGAGCAGGCCGCCAGAGTGGGGGCGCCCGCCGGAGGGGAGGCCGCGCCGCCGCCGCCGCCGCTGCCGCCGCCGCTTCCCATCCCGCACTTGTCGGCAGCTGCAGCCGGCGCAAGAGGCCACCGGCAGGATACAATGTAAAGGAGGAAGATGCGGAGCAGAGTCGGGTGGCCATGCTGGAACACTGCAGGACGCGCTGGTGGCGGTGGCCGTTCCGGCGCGCGCCCGAGGGTATAGGCCAGCGTGACGTCGGTGGGAAGCTGCTTCTGATGTACATATGCGGTGTTGGTTGTGTGGTGGGGAAGGGGACCTCCGGAGCCAATTGCGTCCAACTCGGCACCACTCTCTATGAAGCCCATTCGAGTCGATTACATACTTGCCTGCACGAGGTCTTGCATATCTACATATCTAAAAAATGCGTTCTGTGCGTTACTTTTCGGACAATGTCAGATCCATTCCGGGATCTTGGTCACTTGTGCAAGCACGCACTCCCCATTGTCATTGCCCCGCCTCTTGCGCTTCCCCCACCTCGCATCCTCGCCGCTGACAAACCGCAACCAACCATGGGCCTGCGACGCCGCTGCCCGCGCGCGTCGTACACCCCAACCGCCACGGCGCGCTCTGCGTCAGCCGCTGCCCCCACCTTCCCCGCGCCCCTCTGCTGTATGCGTTTTTCGCGAGGATCTTGGTCGACCCCGCCTGCGGCTGCCAGGCGCGGGGAATAATGTAGGCTTTGCCGCCCACGGCCCGCGCTGCCGGCCGCTGCCCCCGCCGCTGCGGCGGCTGCGGCGGCTGCCGTCGCCTCTGCCACCGCTGCTGCCTCTACTGCCGCCGCCACCGCTGCCGCCGCTGCCACCGCTGCCGCCGCTGCCACCGCTGCCGCCGCCGCTGCCGCTGCCGCTGCCGCTGCCGCTGCCGCTGCCGGCCGCGGCCGCGTCTTGGCGGTTCCTCGAGGGCACCAACCTGGTGCGCCCCCCCGCCCCTCCCCCCCCCCCCGCCCACCCATCCCCTGCTCTGATGTGCTATCCGAGAACCCAACGGGCAGCCTGCGGGCGGGCCTAGCTCGCGCGCTCGCTGGGGGGGAGAGGGGGTTCCTCCTCCGGCGGGCGGGCGTTGGCGGCAGGGCGGGGGCCTGCAGAGCGGCACCCGCGGCGCCTGGTGGGCCTTGCCAGCTCTCAGGGACGCCCGCCGCTGTACTGTACCTCGCCGGGCCCTGGCGTACCGGTATGGGGACGACCCGCAGGGGGGGTGGGGGGGGAGTGGGCGAGGGGGGCGGGGAGGGAGAGGCACGACCAGCCGGCCTCCCTGCTTCTGAGAGCCTGGTGACCCTTTCCCCGCGTCGCTCCAGCCCCTTTGCCGGGCGAGGTGACGGAGGGAGCGGTAGGTAGGGGTAGGCACCCGTGTACGTGGTGGGCTGAGGGGGGCCGCGAGCGCTACCCCTCCCCCACCCCCCCCCCCCGAGGATGGCGTCAGCGGCCGCGCGGGTGGCGCGCCGGGGGCGCCGCCGTGAGCCGGCCCGCGTGCCAGGGCGCAACGCGGCCGAACCACGCCTCGCCCCCGCCTGCGTCGGACGGCCGTCGCCGAGGACGTTGAAGGGCTGGCCCCGCTGCCGCCGTTGGACGGCCGCGGCAGCCAGGCAGCCTGCCCGCTGCACTCGCAGCGCCGCCGCGGTTCCGCAACCATCCTTCCCCCCCAGGTCGCTACTTGAACAGCCGTCGGTGCTCGGCGCTCCCTCTGTTACTTCCCCCCGCCGCCTGCCCCCCGCCCCTACCGCCCCTACCGCTATCCTTTCCGTACCCGCTTCCCCTCCCCCCCCCCCGTCTCCGCTATGGTAGGCTTTAGCGTTGGAACGCTCGCGCGTGCATCAGCTGTGGCGCTTGTGGCTGCCACGGCTGCATCATCAGCGACGGCGCTGTTGGAGCCTGTCGAGGCGCTGCTGTCCCGTTTTGTCTTCCTCGGCGTCGGCCAAGGGTTCTCCTCGGCGGTGCGGTCGCTGGATGACACGCTCTACTTTTGGGGTGACCAGGTGCCGACCAACTCGCTGGACGTGGCCAGCAGTGCCACCTGGCTGACCGTCGAGGGCGGCACCAACGTCGAGTGCGGCATTGTGCGGACCACCCTCAAGGTCCGCTGCTGGGGGGCGTCCAACCCGATTGTGTCAGAGGCGCCGGGGCCCGACGACCCAGACTCGGTGGGCCTGCAGCTGGCCATTGGCCAGGGCCACGTGTGCATGATCACCTTTGACGAGAGCCTGGTAGAGCCCCGCACGCTGACGCTCGTGGAGGACACGCCCGAGAGCAACCTGGCCTTCCTCCGCTCTGTCCGGCCCGTGTGCTGGGGGGCGCCCGGCCAGAACTCTGACCAGAACCTGTCGCCACCGCAGATTGGCAACGCCGAAGACGGGGACCCGGTCGTCAGCATCCACACTGGCAACGGCTTTACGTGCGTGCACACCTTCAAGGGCCGTGTCGCGTGCAGCGGCACGTATGGCAATGGCGACGCGAGCACCAACCGGCCCGTCCCGCAAAATGTGTTGTTCAAGACGGTCGCCGCGGGGGAGCTCCATGCGTGCGGGGTGCCCGAAGACTCCACCTCCCTCGTCTGCTGGGGGGAGTGCTCCGCGCTGGGCGAGTGCAACTCGCCGGACGGGGTGCAGTTTAGCGGCGCGACGGGCGCCCTGTCGGCGGGCCGGACCTTTACGTGCGGCCTGACGCTGGACGACGAGCCCGTGTGCACCGGGTCGGCACGCTTCTGGCCGCTCTCCCGCAGCGCCCCGACTGACGTGCCGATGCTCGAAATCAACAGCGGCCTGACCCACACCTGCGGCATCCGTCGCAACGACACGGACCTGCAGTGCTGGGGGGAGTGCTCCTTCCGGGAGTGCGACCCGCCAGCGTCTTTCAACACCGTCCCGTGCCAGCGGCAGCCCCCGTCTGGTACCTGCTACCGGGGCGTCAGCCCGGGGCTGTGCGAGATCCGCGAGTGCACCAGCGGCTTCCAGTGGCGGTTGGGCGGCGTGTGCAACTGCTTCTTTGTGCTGGGCGACATGCCCGTCTACCTTGGCGAAGCTACCAACGGGCAGGTGCGGTGTGGGGTGCGCCGTGACGTGCCGCGCTTCCAGCTGGTGAGGGGTGACGCGGACAATGTGGCCAACAACTGCGTCTAGGAGGGGGCGGAGGCGCCGCGGGCGGAACCGTGCAGCTGGCTAGCTCGGTGCTGGTTGGGGGGGAGGGAGGAAGGGTGGGGGAGAAGAGCGTGTGGTGCAGCGACTAATGGGAGCGTGGGCAGGGCGGCCTGGGTGGCCGAGGCGGGAGGAGGATAGGGGGGGTGGGGTACGAACGGCTCTGCGGACGGGTTTGCGGGCGGCGGGGGCATGGCGCAGCGGCTTGTCCGTCTCGAGCACCTGCTCGGGTAGCGCGTACTCAATCAGGCACGCCGCCCCACGTTCGCACCGCGCGTGATGACACGGGCGGCCCCCGAGGGCTGCCGGCCCTGCATTCGTTACAGTTAACTAATTATTATTCTTATTCTTATTCTCTCTCCACGCCCACTGGGTCGCGCGCGCCGTCGCGGCGGACACGCGCGCTCGCGTGCCGACGTGACTGGGCAGGGCGGCATGCCCGAAAGGATAGCCGCCGTGGCCTGTGTTCATCGTTCATCGCCCTGGCTCAGCCAAGGCTTGGTGCGCGCACTGAGTGGCAAGTGGTCTGTGCACGGATCGCCGGCTTTGATCCGCAGCGCCGTGCGGCCTATCCGATATGCAGGCCCCATCGGCCGTCCCGTCCCCAACCGATCCCCTCCCGCCTCCTTCCCGCGCGTTGCGTCTCCTTCGCGCCCGTCTCGTCCCGCCCGTTCCGTCTCCTTCCCGCCCGTTCCGTCCCCTTCCCGCCCGCGCCGCCCCCCGCCCCACCTGTCCACCCGTCGCCCCCCCTCGCCGCCTTCCAATGGCACCTGCCTTTGCGGTGCCCGTGGCGGCGGCGGCGGCGGCGGCGGCGGCGGCGGTGCGCTCCCACCCCGCCCTGGGCGAGCGGCGCCGGCCGCTGCTGTTTCCCACAGTGGCAGCCGGGGGTGGCATTCGCCGCTGCCGTCGCGGCCGCCCGCCGGTTGCGACTGCCAACGGGGCCCCCGCCGGCTCCCCCCCCCCGCCCGCGGCGACGGCTGCCGAGGCAGTGGCGACGGCGGCGGCGGGGGCCGTCGCCGCCGCCGCCGGCCGCCCCGCCCCGGCGGTGCGGCTGCCCGCCACCGACACGGACGGGGAGCCGATTGGGTGGTGGTCGCCGGCGCCGGCCCCCCCCGCTGGCTCCCCCGCGGGGTCCCCCCCCCCCCCACCCGCGCCCGCCTTCTTCCTCCGCAAGGTCGTGTCCCCCCAAAACAGTGACTACAGTGGCGCCCTGTGGCACGGCGCGTACGTGGGGTACCTAGAGGAGGCACGTGTGGGGGTGCTGGCCGCCCTAGGCGTGCCCTATGACGGGCTCGTTGGCGGGGAGGGGGTGGAGCTGGTCGTCGCGTCCCTGGCCATCACCTACGTGTCGCCCGCCTGCCTCGGCGAGGCAGTGACCGTCAGCGTCGTGGCCGCAGGGGGGGGGCGCGTACGGGTGGGGCTGGCGTCGGAGGTCGTCGCCGCCGCCACCGGCCGCCTCGTTGCGCGCGCGACCGTGGTGCTGGCGCCGGTACGGGTGGCCGACGGGCGGCTGGTGCGGGCGCTGCCGCCGCGCCTCGCCGAGGCGCTCCGCCTGTTTGGGGGGACCTGGGAGGAGCTGGCGGCGGTGGTGCGGGGGGGGTGTGGGGGGGGGGAGGTCGTCCCACCCCGCGGCGGGTGAGGCGGTCGTCGTCCACCGACTCGTTGGGGGGGGGGCCAGCGTGGGACAGGCCCACGCGCTCTGGGCGCCACGGCTGACCGTGGCGGTGCCAACGCCTCGGAGAGCCAATTGGACCAAGCCCTACAACATCGTCTTTCGCGTTCCAGTCACAGTCGACAGCATGCACACCATTTACTCGTCCGGTGATATGTATACACGTCCGTGCCGCACTGCACCTGCGCTCCCAGCACGGTGTCGGCGTACACGCCGCTCCCTCACCCCCAGCAAACCCCCACCTGCACTCTACCCCCGCGCGGGCGCGCTAGCCTAGATCAAGCGTCGAAAAAGAAACACAGCTGTGAGTGGGACGGTCGCGCTCAGAGCTCCACCACCTGCCCCCCCCGTGGGGCGAACCGTGCCCACCCACCCGCCGCGCTCGGCAGGCGGAGGCCGGCCACCCCCAGCCGCGAGGCCACGTCGGCCACCCCCAGCCGCGAGGCCACGTCGGCCACCGCCCGGACGGCGCGGAGGGCGGGCGTCGCGACCGCCGGCGCGACGGCGGTGGTGAGCTCGGAGGCCCACACGCCGTCCACCACCACCCCGGCCCCGCCAACCGCGTGCGGCGCGTACAGGCCGGTCCGCTCAACGGCCGCGACGGCCACGACGGGCGAGCGGTCGCCCGATGCGAGCGTCAGCTCGTCGCCCACCGCCACCGCAGAGGCGGCGGTCAGGGCGGCGGCCTCCCCGTGCCGCACGAGCGGCAGGTAGTGGCCGGGGGAGAGGGTAATGGCCGCACCCGCGGCGGTGGTGAGGCGCACAAACGAGTGGACGCCCGCCCGGTCCGAGTGGGAGAAGAAGTAGACGCGGCCGGTCGTCGTTGGGGAGGTGCGCACCTCGTCGCCAACGGCGAGCGCGTCCATCCGCACGGATGTGCCGTCGGCCGTCGTCACGGTCGCGTCGGCGGGGAAGCAGGCGGGCTCCTCGACCGACGGCGCGGGCGTCGGCGGCGGGGACGCCTCACCGCCGCCGCCAATGGGGTCCTCGACGGGGGCGGCCGTCTCCTCGGGCTCTCCCGACTCCTCGGGCTCCTCCGACGGCGCCGCTGCCTCCACCCCAATGTCAACGTCCTCAATCTTGACGTTGGTGTCCGAGACGGCCGCGTAGACGCAGCCCGGCGAGGAGGGGCCTGGCGTCAGCAGGAGGTACTTGTACCCAACCTGCAGGTTCACCCCCGCCGCCACGAGGGGCAGGAAGGGCCGCGCAAAGATGTAGATGGTGCCCTCTGGGAAGGTCGTTTCCCCACAGTAGAGGGCCCCCTGGTCGACGCCAATGAAAAATACCTCGCCCACCTCTTGGATCGCGGTCGCCTGCTCAAACGCGCGGGCCATGCCCTCAGACTGGGCCGGGCCGTTGAGCAGCTCCGCCACCGCGGGCGGCACCGATCCAGGCTGCGACAGAAGCTCGGAGGACACAAACGGCAGTACATCGCCTTCGTTCCCATCACACCGGCGGTCGTCATGGAGGATAGTTGTGTGGCCGACCGACACCTTTGTCGGCATCTCCGTACCGTCATAAGTGGTAAACTCCATCATGGCGGGACACGAGTCTGGGCCACCCACCCGCGTCCACTTGTCCTGCACGTTCGCGCCGTAAAAGGTCCGCACGGCGTGAGGCGCCTCGACGGGGGTATCGATCGGTGCGCCAGTAGCCGCCGTCGCAAGGGCGACGGCCGCCGCCGCAGCGGCAACCGCCAGCTTCGGCCCCATCACGAACGGGGGGGGGGGGGATGGGCGCGCTGCACGGAGGGTCGACCGGATCACCGAGGGGGTTGCGTTGGGAGGTAGGGGTGGGCGCGGTGCGGTCCTCCTCGGGAGTCAAGCGAGGTTGTCACGCCGGTGCAGGAACTGGGGAAGAGGTAGGGGCGTACGTCGGCCGAGTGGCGCGCGGTGCGATGCAGCCACGGACGAGAGCGTTTCTTTGATAAGCCGGTGGTCCGGCAACAGACCACGTGCCGCGCAGACCTCCCAGAAGGGGGTCCACCGCGAAATAGGCGCGCGACGGCCACCCCCTCCCGCGCGGGCCACCACCCCCCCCCATTCTCCATCCGTGTCATCCAGTCCCTGTCCCCCCCCGCCGTGGTGAGGGGCCACTCATCTACAGCACCAAACGCTCCAGGGGCGTGGGTCCTATGCGGCGGGCGGCAGCAGCAGTTGTCCATCCCGCCTTGACATGGCGCTCACATTCCCGCCACGCCCATCGTTACACCTTGGCCGCACCCACCAGCGGCCATTGCGTGCAAAAGCACACGCTCTCACGACGCGGCGACCGCACGCGCGCTTTGCGCGAGCGGGGGGCGCGGGTGGGGCGGCAACGAAGCCCTCCCGGGGGACCCCGACGCGCGCCAGCTGTCAACAGCCGCTGGAGACACAGCCGAGCAGAGGCGGTACGTAGACGGGCACTCTCATTTCCAACCAGAGGATGCTGAGAAAGGGGGAAATGTGTCGTGGTCTGCTTTCTTCTGACGCGGCCGCCAGACCCGCAGTCGACGTCGACGCGACCAATCGTCAAATGCAGAATCGGGGACACGGACAGGTGGTGCGTCAGGAGGGGGGGTGTCGTGTCCACGGGCACCTTGCATGCCTTCCCTTGTACAGTACGTACCGTACTGTGGCTACTCGGACGCTCCAAGCAGCTTCCCCCTCACCTTCATTGCTGGCACGTGGGCCGTCTGGAAGCCCTGCGATGGATGTTTATGTTCGCTCTCTAAACGAAATGCATGTACAGAGTTGAATCTACGTCCGGCTGGCGTCGGCAGGGCGCGAGCGATTCCACACCACCTGCAGCACGGTCAGCCATTTTCCGGTACAGTATTGTGGGCACGGCGCAAACACGGTGTGGACCACCGTCAGGTGACTCCTTGGTGCAAGGGTGGTTGGCACGTGCCCAGTGCCGCCGCGACGCGGCGACGAAACCCTGCCCCCGCCCTGCTCTGACCGCATCGGCGGGACTGGCGACCAAGCGTTGAGGGGCGGGTACGTGGCAGCGTCAGAGGGAAAGTGTATCCCGACCGGCGCGCGCCCGCTGCTCCACCTGTCGAGCGAAATCTAGCCGTAATTACATGCAATACTTGACGACTAAGATTTGCGTGACAAGGTGATTGATCGTCACGGGCGTAAGCACCGAGCACTTCCGCGAGCGCGACTCTGCGAGCCCGCAGGCCGCATCGCCGTCGTCGCGTCAATCGTGGGGGGGAGTGGCGGCGGCACTATGAGGCGACATATGTATGTCCGTACGGGTGGGGGGCATTGTCGGTGCCTATCGTCTGGACTCGACGCCGCTCGTTTGCACATGAAGCGATGGGCTGTGAGGGGAAGGGAGGGGGCATGTCGGCGCGGCAAGCAAGCGTAGTGCTACAGCAGACGCTGCTGGCAGTGTCCATTTCGCAGTGGAGCTGGTCCCACCCGCCCCCTCGTTGGCCCATCACGCCGCAAAGAGCGCGTGTGTACTTGAGTGGGTACAGCTCGTGGATACACGTTGGGGGATGGGCCGCCGGCGACCGTCATTGAGATGCAGGTGGTAGAATGGGAGAGACAGGGGAACACAGTCTTGGAATTGGATTGGGGGGGAGGCGACGATGGCGGGCAGGCTGCGAGCGCTCTGCGATACGCCTGCATTGGTCGCCCGACAACCGCCGCCTCCGTCGCGACAGCATCTGTCTCGGGCTCCCCTGCCGCGGACGGGAGCGAGCGTTAGGAGGGAGGTCAATCGCACGTCCACCGTTACGGGGGCACAAGTGGAGGAGCGCTTGTGGGAGTCAAGGAAGCACCTTTCATGAGAAGGAACGAGCGTACCACCTCCTCTGCAAGCAAGCGATCGAAGTTAGCAGGAACAGCCCCCCCGCGAACCACTATTGTCACTCGGTTCGCCCGCCCGTGTCACCAGCAGACCAGACTTTAAGTCGCCGCCTTGCACTTGCAGACGGCTGGGTCGTTGTTCTTGACCCACTCCACCCATTGCTCCTTCGTCTTGGCCGTGGAACCGCCACACGCACAGGCTTTGTTGCAACGGCACGTGCCCTTGCAAATGCCACAGTCTGCGTAAGGACACGCCTTCTCCATAGCCTCCTTGACCTGCTCAATCGTGATCGTGCCGCAGCCGCAGCTGGCGGGCGAGCACTTGCACTTCTGCGCCGCCGACGTGCACGAGCAGTCTGCCCAGGTGGCGCAGCCCCAATCAAAGGAGGGCGGCGAGGCGGCGCTCGCCGACATGATGGCAAAGGACAGGGAGCAGCGGTGCGACGGTGAGCGGTAGATCACGGGGAGCAGGAGGACGCTGGCTGCGAATTGCGAGACTAGTCACAAAATGGATGCGATGCGGAAGAGAACGCCCCGAAGATACTCTCCGGTAGGTGCTGTGTTTGGGTGTGGACGTTGGACGGGGTGTGTAGGCGGTCGTTGGTGGGGTACGTGATGCGCGAGGTTGGGGGAGAGAGCGCTTGAAAAGGTGAGCGCGCGAGGCAAAGCCGAGGACGGGAGAGAGCGCTTGAGTAGGTGCGCGCGAGGCGAAGCCGAGCATGCATGCACGAGCGCACCTGCCGAGACACGGGCTGGTCAAGGGACGCTCGTGTTTCTCAAGTTCGGATGGAACGCGCGAGCTCAGAGGCTCTGCACAAAAACCACGCCCACCCCTTCGAACCTGGTGGACACCACACACGCTTGTCACAGATCGGGTGGGGGAGCCACAGCGCAGGCGCTGGGGAGGACCATGTGAAGTCGTACGTCACGCCGGTGCTCGGAGGGGCGGAGGACCAGGATGCAAAAAAGAAGAGATTTCGGGAGATAAAATGCTGGTCTTTGAGGGGTGCATCTTCAAAGAAGTGGAGGATGTGGAAGGTGCTGACAATTAAGGATGGCATTTCACGATCGTTAAGAAAAGTCCTTATCGAGTAGACAATCATTTAACGACCTTGACGATGTCGTTTAACGACTGTAAAGACCCTTGTACTACTTAAATATTAGTATGACATTCAAAGTACCACTTGGTCAAGTGCACTCCATCGCCTCACAAGCATGCGACCACCCATTGAACAGACACCTTGTTTGTCGCAGGCCGCGCCGGCGACCCTGCCCCAGCACGAGAGGTCCGACGCGTCAGAGACACAGTGCCAGGTCTACTCGGTGCGCCCCTGCCGCTAGTCTGCTAGTAGAACGGACACTTGCGCAGGTGAGGGACCTTCTTGTCCCTGTGGCCGTTCCCCGGTGCGGTGGGCAGAACAACTGGAAAATTGCAGATGGCGGCCTCGTCCCCGTCGCAAGCGTCTACGTCGCGCAATTATCGCTCGTGGGCTACGTCGCAAGCATGGTAGAAGGCATCCCAAGAGTTGATCGCCTTCCCATGGACGTCCAGCTCGTGGTCGCTAGTTTTTGAAAGGCAGTCCACAGGTCCCTCTAGCTGCTCACAAGCGACTGGAAAAGACGAGAAGGAAGAGCAGTGGTGATGCCTGCCCCGGTAAGCTCGTTAGTCGCAGATGCGCGCGCAGGGCAACGGAAGCAATCCGGACCCTGCTTTCTTGGACTGTACGCAGAAGTGTCGCCGTCCTCCAGAATTGCATTGCCCGACAAGTAAATACGCCAGGACCTATACTTCATGACTTTAACGAGTTTCGGCCAAGTGCCTGGACCATTTAACGATCGTTAAAATGATGCGTTCAACGACTCTCGTTTAATGACTTTTCTTAACGACTGACAAGCTGACTGCCAATAAACAATCAGCAGGGGGTATTGTATGTCCGAGACAAACAGAGGTGTGATTGAAAAAATTTCCCCGTAGGATAAATGAGATTAAAATCAACCCTTGATTTTAAATCGTTAGGGCGATTTTTATGATTTAAATCATTGCCTCCCGATTTTAATTGCAAGACAGTGATTTTTATTGCCTGCAGTACTGGTCACTCGACTAGCACGGCTCCAGAGCTCGCCTGATCATCGACGTGCCTCTCTACATGCACATCAACCTCAGGCAAAAGGCTCCTCACCTGCGCTGCGGACGAGCACTCGTTGGCGGGCCGCCCACGCCTTGACAACGGCAGCTCAGGGGCTACAGGCCCGCGAGCTGGGACAGGGCCCTTAGGAGGCGAGTTATCCCCCATGGCAGCCTGTGTCAGGTCGAACAGAGGGGGGTGGTCATTGTGGCAGCACACCAAAGCACAAGCGCGGTGGTCCGAAGCACGGGGGCTGGGTGTGTCACAAGCACTCCGAGTGAGCATTTACACCCCAAACGACAGGCCAAAGAACGCGGGGGGAGAGGCGCAACGGTCACGATCGCACTGGCAGGGTAGGGCACGTACCGTGGGGAAGCGCGCCAACCCGTGGAGAACAGGGAAGGTTGCTCGTAGATCCGGGTGGACACGATGCGCCTTCCCGTCGCCTAAGGGTGCTCATGCGTAGGCGTGCGAGTGCCGGCCGTGTCGCCGATGCCTCGCGTCAGAGCCGGCTCAGGTGCCATGCACATACGAGATTCCCAATTCAGCCGGCCAATAGATTCTGACCTCTCTGTTAACGTGGGGACCTGGTGCCGAGCTCTCGGCCTATCCTGGCCGGACCTGTTAAAGGATGGCCCCCAGCGCAGCAAGGTCGCCGGGCATCAGCCTATAGAATCCTTGGGATAACACTTTCACCTGATGACATCAACCACCGTAAAAAACGACATGAAATATGAATGTAGTATCGACTTTTGGAAAACATGTTGGCCTCGGGAAGGTGTCGAATAGTCGCCTCCCGTCTCCGTCTTGCTACATGGGCTACGCCCATCTGTCCGCCCCCCCACACCCGCCCCCTCTCTCACTGTCCATTTGGTCCATTCTCGCGCTCTTCATCCACAGGCACCCCAGTCGCCCCCCCGCATCACGCATGCGGGGAGGCCCCCGTTCTCCCGCCACCATTCCGAGAGGCGCTGGCACGTCCGCAGCTATGTGTACACATGAGTTTAGACAGCCACCGACAAAGGTATACCCCGGCAGCGGCTGGTGGTCCCCCGAACAACCAGCCCTTTGGTAAATCTCCGTCTCTTCCCCACCTTCGTCCCCTCTCAGCCATCCCCCTTCCCCCCTCCTCAAAGCTGTTCCCTAAAGTCATTCCTGCCCGCCCTACGCGCCGCAGCACAGCACCTTGCGGCTGTTGAGCGGCTTCATCGGCTGCTCCGTCAGCACCACCACCCCCGACTCGAGGAGCGCGCGGCCGAGGCGAGCCAGCTGCGCCTGGCTCGCCGTGATGACCTTCCGCGGCTTAACCTAAACTTTAGGTGACGCCCTCGGTTACTCCTTTCCTCCAACGCGGGTGTGCCAGTTGATACAATCAGTAGGGTTCATGCCGCCCTGTGTGCCCTGAGGTCACCACCGGCAACACGGCAGGCCCCGGGGCGCAAGAAAGTGCCCGCGCCCCACAAAAGAGGGTAAACAAGCGTGCAATCCGCAGGCGGAGGCAAGCAGAGAGAAAACGAAGATGAGGTACAAGCGCGCGCCCCGGGCAGCGCCCAGGGCGAAGCCGGGACGGCGGGCGGGGCGCGAGGGCAAACGAACGTGCCGGCCGCGGACGGCCGGCGGTTCCGTCCCGCGCACACCCCTCCTATCCCCCCAAGGGAGACAGTTGGCCTGGTGGGGACCGGATACACCATGCCACAGTCCCCCTACTCCAACAGATCAAATACGCGCCAGTCCAGGGAAAATCACGGCGGGCAAGCCACCCGCTGGCCGGCGTCCGTAACCCCTTACCACACAAAAACAAGACACAAGCACGGCGGCGTCGTCAGCGTGTGCCAGGCGGTGGGACGGCCGCGACCCACGCAAACACACCCCATGCCCCCGCTCCCCACAAAACCTCTCCTATTTCTACAGCACCCCCTCCCTCCCCTGGCCTTCACTCTTCTCACGTCGTTCTCCTCGAGTCATCTGCGAGAGCTGCCCGAGGAAGTCGCACGCCGACGCCGACGCCGCCATCAAGCACAGGTTCATAAGTTGGCGCCCCCTCCTCACCCCCTAGCGCTCCCTCTCCACCATTGTATGTCTCCACTAAAGTGCTCCTCCTGGAGGTCCAAAAACGTCAGTCCTACACGCCGCTCTCTTCACCGCACGCCAGATAGATACACAGCGAGCAGGAAATAATCAAATACTTGAACTTTTCAGATGCCACGGGAAGCTCTAATCAAAATTCAAAAGCATCCCTAATCAAAACACAAATCTCGTATGTGCATGGCACCCGAGCCTCAGAGCCAAGTGCACGAGGCAGATCCCCGCCACGAGTTCCAATCGCGCGCCGTGCCGCTGTCATGGGAATTAAGTACTCACTGACCTGAAAGAATGTGGGAACTATTGCATTTCCGGGTATTGGGCATGGGATTTAAATCAGAACGCCCTCGATTTTAATGATTAAAATGATTAAAATCAAGGTGATTTAAACCACATTGAAATCACCGTGCATCTCTGGAGACAAAGTGATCGATTGTCCGTTGTCGAGGTGCCACCTCAACTGTCATCCGGCGACCTCCGGTTCGTTGCCAGGTAGCTACAAGACCTCTTCAACTCAATGCAGGGGCCATCGACGGCCGCAAGCGTCTAGCTTGTGCAGCGATTTGTGCCTATGATTGCAGCTGGCGGGTTCGGTGACGTGTGCGTGAAAGAAACCGCCGGCGAAGCGCCCACTTCTCGATCCTCTGGAGGCTGAGTGCCCAGTAAGCCCCATTGATGCAAACTGAGGAAACCATCACTTGCTGAGCAACAACAACTAGCCCGCCTTTCTACGGGGACAGCCGTCAACAGGCAGCCAGCAGCCTTGAACGGTGGCACTTGATTTCCGGAGAAGCTGGTGAGCCCCATACAGCAAAGTACATGGATGCCCGCGTCCTCCCAACGTTGGGCCCGCACGGTTGCTTTCGCTCATGTTCCGGAGGCAGATGTGCAGGAGGCAGATGTGCCGGAGGCAGATGTGCCCGAGGCAGATGTGCCCGAGGCAGATGTGCCCGAGGCAGATGTGCCCGAGGCAGATGTGCCGGAGCCAGGTTTGCAGGTGGCAATTTGACACATCTTCATCTACTTATGACACAAAAAATTCTTCCCTGAGGATTCGCTGGATCATGAGCTGTCAGTCCACAATCGCAAGGCGTGTCACAGTTCGTCCGCGGTGGCTTGCCTGTCATCCGCATCTATTTTTTCTCTCTCTCAGCTGGCATCGACCTCGACCGTGTGGAGTCCGGCTCGCCTGGCGACGACGCTCGAGCTGCCGATCAGACGACACTCTGGCTGTTCCTGTAGGCTTCTTCGATAGCACTATCTCAGGTGCTTCTGCTGCTGCACTTGACGTTGCCTTCGCTGCCGCCTTCGTCGTGTGCTCTGTTCCCGTTTCTTTGCTTGGCAATGCAATCGGCGGTTGGTGGGGCCTCTGGGTCACGACTGCCACTCCCCTGGGACCCCGTCCCCGATGAGGCGCTGCCATGGCTGGCTCCCGGCGAGGCCGCATTCGCGGCAGTCCGACCGCTGGACGACACGGTCGGCCCGCCGCGACCAGCGGCCCCGCTCTCCACGGCTGCCTCGGCGGCTGCATTGGCGTCAGCCACCCCACACCCACCCCCACTGCGGCCCTCGGAAGGCGCTCCTGTCACAGCCACGGCCGCGCGGGAGGCTTCTGCCTGGCTCGCCGGTCTCTGTGCCCGCGTCGTGTCGGCCGGCGGCCGCGACGGCCTGAGCTCCACGGAGCTCGCCGCTGCCGCGGTGGGTGCTCTGGCGTCTGGTGGCGGCGGCGAACAGGCAGAGCTGTTTGACCTCTTCCGCGGAGACTTTGACGCCGTTGCCGACGTTCTTGGTCGCCGAGACGCTCTGTTAGCGTCGGTAGGCACCGACGGGGGTGGCGGCGGCGGTGGTGTCGGCGGTGGCGGTCGGGGGCGGGGACGTCGCGGTGGCGGCGGTGGCAGTGGGTCTGGTGCTTCCGCCTCCCTTCGTGCGGCTCGCGCAGCGGCGCTTGCAGCTGCCCCTGGTGGTGGTGGCCGCCTGGCAGTCCCTGCTGACGTGGCGATTGAAACTGAGGGGGCGCTGGCCGGCTTCCGCCGCTCTGCTGATTCTGCGGGCCCGTTGGGTGGAGTGGACCGCCTGGCCCTTCCAGCGGGCACGACCCGCACTGTGTATGAGGACTACGAAGAAGTGATGGTCCCGGCGGTACAGCGGGTGAATGAAGACAGCGGTGTTGGGCGGCTGGACGTCGCTGCAGCCCTTGCAGCCTTCCCCGGCCTGACGACCGCTTTTCGAGGCGTTGAATCGCTCAACCGCCTCCAGTCGGCGGTCTTCCCGACTGCTTTTGAGAGCGCCGAAAACTTGCTCGTTTGCGCTCCTACAGGGGCGGGCAAGACCAATGTCGCGCTGCTTACGATTTTGCGGGAAGTCGCGCATGCGCGAGGGCAAGACCCTGGTGGTTCAGACGGAGCAGGCAGCGCGTCGTCGGCGTCAGCGAACGGGAGTCGGAGTACGACCGCTGGTGGTTCATCGAGTTGGAAGGCCGTCTATGTGGCGCCCATGAAGGCGCTGGCGGCGGAAGTGGTATCCAAGTTTGGCGCCCGCCTGGCACCACTTGGTCTTTCTGTTCGAGAGCTAACGGGCGACATGAACCTGACACGCGCCGAGGCGGCTGCTACGGACATCATCGTCACTACCCCTGAGAAGTGGGATGTGGTTACCCGCAAGGCCGGGTCTGAGCTGGCAGCCGCCGTCACCCTGCTTATCATCGACGAGATTCATCTGCTCCACGATGACCGCGGCGCGGTACTCGAGTCTCTCGTTGCGCGTACCCTACGCGCATCGGCCGCGGCGCAGCGACTGATTCGCCTCGTTGGGCTGTCCGCCACGCTGCCGAATTACCGAGACGTGGCCGCCTTCCTGCGAGTCAAGGAGGACGTGGGTCTCTTTCACTTTGACGCCAGCTACCGGCCCGTGCCCTTGTCGCAGACGTTTATTGGCGTCAAAGCCGGGGGGTCTGGCTCTGGCTACGCGGCCGCCCAAAAGCGTAACGCAGCCATGACGGCCGTGTGCTGGGACAAGGTGGTGGACAGCCTTCATCGGGGTCACCAAGCCATGGTTTTTGTGCACAGCCGCAAGGAGACTGTGACGACCGCACGGGACCTGCTCGAGGCAGCCGCTGAGGACGGCTTCGGTGACATTTTCATAGGGGGGGAGGACGGAGGGGGTGGCGGGGCTTCCACCAGCGCACTAGATCGGGACGCGGGGTCCACGCGGAAGGTGCCGACGGGCGTTCCGCCAGCCGGGGGCGTGGGCGCTGGGGGTCGGGGAAGGGGAGCCTCTGCCCGGCGGGGGGGTGCTGGACCCACCCTCGGGAGCACAGGGGGGGGGAGCGGCCGTGACGCTGGGAGAGGTGGTACGGGCAGTGGTGGCGGACGGGGTGGCGGTGCCAGTGGAGTGATTGGTGGCCGAGACGGGGGGCGGGGCGGCCGAGGACGAGGGGCGGGCGGGGCTGGTCGTGGCGGAGGAAAGGGACGAGGAGGCAGCCAAGGAGGGAGGGGGGGGCGGACTGGCGACACTGGTGTGGATGCTGATGGCGGCGCTCCTAGCAGCGGCACCGGCGCTGGTGGAGACGTCGGCAACGATGGCGACGACGGACGGCCTCACAAAGCACTCCCCTCGTGGGCAGTACGGGAGCTTTCCAACGCGCGCAGCGCCGAGGTCCAGCAGCTGTGCATGCAAGGCATTGGTGTTCACCACGCTGGTCTCCTCCGCTCGGACCGAAACCTGGTTGAGCGCCTTTTTGCTGCTGGCTGTCTCAGGCTTCTGTGCTGTACCGCGACGCTCGCATGGGGCGTCAATCTCCCTGCTCGAACGGTGGTTATTAAGGGCACGCAAGTGTACGATGCGTCCAAGGGTGGATTTGTGCAGCTGGGCATTCTGGACGTGGCGCAGATTTTTGGTCGTGCCGGCCGCCCACAGTTTGACTCTCACGGTGAGGGTATCATCCTGACTGCCCATGACCAGCTAGGTCACTACTTGCGGTTGTTGACCGCGGCTCTGCCCATCGAGTCTCGCCTTGCGTCTTCCGCGTCGGTGCTGGCAGACCATCTGAACGCGGAGCTGGTGTCGGGCACCGTCGCGTCTGTCAATGAGGCGGTGGCGTGGCTTGGTTACACCTTTCTAGGCGTGCGGATGCGGCGCAACCCTCTCGCTTACGGAGTGCCATGGGAGGAGCTGGCAGCTGACCCGCAGCTGGCGGCACGGCGAGCAACGATGGCGACCGCCGCGGCGGTGGCGCTGGACAAGGCGCGGATGGCGGCGTTTGATCCTGCCACTGGTGCACTGATGCCTACCGAGACAGGGCGGGTGGCGTCTCACTTTTATGTTGCCCACGCGACGATTGAGGTTTGGAACGAGCAGCTGGCGCGACTGCCACCGTCGGCCGACGGGGCGGCCATGGATGCCGCCGTCCTTCACGCAGTGGCTAGTGCGGGGGAGTTTGCGCAGCTCCGCTCCCGTGACACGGAGCTGGCCGAGTTATCTGCCCTACGAGAGCGCGCCTGTCCAGTGGCGGTCAAGGCCAAGCCCGACACGCGGGAGGGTAAGGTCAACATCCTCATTCAGGCCCATCTGTCGCGCGTGCCTGTCACCCTGTCAGACATGTCGTATGTGGTGCAGTCAGGCTCCCGGCTGCTGCGCGCACTATTTGCACTCGCCCTTCAGCGGTCCAACCCTTCTCTCGCTGCGGCGGCGCTGGACCTGGCCCGCGCAAGTGACGCCCGCGTGTGGCCGTTCCAACATCCACTGCGGCAGCTGGCCACCGAGGAGGTGCGCCGTGCGCGTGGGCGCATGCCATACGTGCCTTCGGACGCGGTGGCGCTTCTGGAGGAGACCGCCGCCCGGGATGGGGAAGAGGTTGACCGGACCAGCCTCACTGCCTTGCGGCGGACGCCCAAGACTGGCCTGGAAGCCCTGCTACACTCGCCGGCGCGCGCGTCAGCAGTGGCATTTGGCGCCCGGGTGCTGCCGCTGATGGAGGTCGGTGACTTACGAGCGGCGCCACTGAGCCGTACCCTCCTCCGCGTGACGGCGACGCTGCTGCCACGATTTGAGTGGAGCGATGGGGTGCTTCACGGCACCAGCCACGGCTGGTGGGTGTGGCTTGAGGACGATGAGGGCGAGCGTATCTACCACGCGGAGCGGCTAGTACTGACCAAGCCGCAGGTAGTTGCCGCGCGGTCACGGATGGCTGTTGCAGACGCGGCGCGGCGGCGGCGGCGACAGGCGGCGCGGACGGCGGCTGGACGTGTAAGTGGAGGCGGGGGGGGTAGAGGGGGGGGGCTCCGTCGAGGTGGCCGCTCTGACGGTGGCTCCCGCGGGGTATCGCTTGATTCTGCGAAGAACTCTGCCAACACCGGTGAGGCGCCCCCGCCAACACCGCCGTGGGAGGATGACGCGACCGAGGCGGTTGGCATTCCCCTGGTCATGACCGTTCCCGTCTTTGATCCTCCGAGCGTGCGCTACTGGCTCCGTGTCGAGTCCGAGTCGTGGCATACGGGCGGCGGCGGTAGCGGTGCCGTCGACGTGGGGGTACTCGCGCTGCCACAGCGCACCCCCCCAGCGTCGCGCCTGCTCGCTCTACGTCCCCTCCCTGCTGCCGACGTGGTCACTGGGGTAGATGGCTCGCCCGCGGCGACCGCGTTGGTCCGCGGTATCACCGCGCTCAACGCCATTCAGTCGCAGGTTTTTCACGCCGTATTCCACACCGACGCCGCGGCGCTGCTGGTGGCGCCGCCAGGCTCAGGGCGGGGGACTGTGGCGGGCCTTGCTGCGCTGCGCGCATGGCGCACGCGGCCTGGTAAGGCGGTCGTTGTGCTGGCCCCAACAGGGGAAGCGGTGGCGGAGCGCGTCGAGGCACTCCTTCGGGCTGGGGTGGTGGTTCGGCCGGTAGGGGACCGTGACGGCGACCGTGGTGGTGGCGGCCGTTGTGGCAACGGCTATGGTGGCAGCAGCCGCATGAGTGGGCGGGCGCCCCTCGGGGGCGCGGGCGACGCACCAGGAGACGGGATGCCGGGCGGTGGCGGCTCGACAGCACCCAGGACGGTCTTGCAGCTTGGTGGTGTGGAGTCTGCCTCATCCACTGCTGCAGCCGCGGCCGCACTTGCCGCCCGATGGGACTCTGCGCCCGTGGCAGACATGGTTGTCGCCACCGCCGCCGCCTGGGCGGCCGTCTGGCGTCACTGGTCGGCGTCCATGTTTGGCAGTCGCGTGTCCCTGCTGCTGTTTGAGCACCTCCACCTGCTGGACGAGGCGCCTGACGTGGAGCTGATTGGTACCCGTGCACGGCAGCTCAATGCATTCCTCGCCGCCGGGTCGGCGGCGGCGGAGGGGCCAGCGCCCCGCCCCGGTGGCAGCGGTGGACGTGTGGTCGAAGTCCTGACGCCTCTCGTTTCCCCCGTGCGACTGGTCGCGACGGCCGCACCTGTCAGTAGTGGCCTGGAGCTGGCCAACTGGCTGGGTGTGGGTCCTGGTGCGGCGTGGCGGTTTGCGGCTGCTGCGCGACCCGTACCGCTGGTGACGACCGTCGTTGGCGTAGCGGGTGACCGCCCGTCGGCGCAGGCGGCGGCCATGAGCCGCCTCGCGTATGGGGCGCTTGCGCGGCTCAGCCGCTCCACAACCGTCTCACAGCGGGCGGGGGGGGGCGTCGTCGCGGCCGGCGGTGGCGGCGCTGCAGCCCCGTCCGAGCCTGCAGCGCGGGTGGCGGTTGGTGACGGGCCGGCCGCAACGGCCGCAGGTGCAGCGGCTGTCGCCGCTGCTTCCGCGGCTGCCCCCGCACCGGCGACCGCGACCGCTCTAATTTACGTGCCGTCGGTGAGACAAGTGCGAGTGACGGGGATGCTGCTCATTCGGCTGGCCGCTGCTGACGGCAATGCCCGGCGATTTGTTGTACCGGGCCACGAAGACGCCATATTTGACGCAGTTATGGAGCTGGGTGGCGGCGGCGGCGGCGGCGGCGGCGGCGGCGGCAGTGCCCGCGACGCCGAAGACGACGTGGCTGTTCGGGAGGCGATCGAGTTTGGGGTTGGCCTCGAGCACGAGCGCCTCCGGCCAAGAACCCGTGCGGTGGTGCGACGGCTGTTTGCGGCCGGCGCCCTGCGGGTGCTGGTCAGCACGGTCGGCCTCGCGTGGCGGCCAGGTGGCATCCGCGCGTCCCTGGTTGTCGTGCAGGGCACGCAAGTGTTTGACGCGTGCCGCCGGATGCACACAGACATCCCCGCCGCGACACTGGCGCAGATGGTTGGTCGCGCGGGGCGGCAGCGGGTACACCCCCTGCCGCCGGCGCCGCCACCGCCCGTGCTATACACTGACATCCCGGGGGCCACCGCCACGGCGACGGCCGAGGCGCTGCCCCCCGCCGTGGGTGACACCCGAGGGGAGGCTGTGGTGCTCGTCGCCGAGGCGCGAAAGCCCCTCGTGTCCATGCACATCCACGGCGCGCTGCCGGTCGAGTCAGCGCTGACTGCCGCCGCTCCCGCCGTTGTGGCTGGCCCCGCCGCTGCCGATGTGGCCGACACCCTCCTCGCCGAGGTGGCAGCCGGCCGGGTTGCCTCCACCGCTGACGCCCTCGACTGGCTGACGTGGACCTTTTTCCTCCGTCGCCTGCTGATGAACCCGAGCTACTATGGTCTGGGTGACGAAGCAGCCGGCGGCACCGACTCGGAGAGCGACGATGACGTCGGCAGCGGCGGTGGTTCAGACACTGCCGCGGGTGGCCCCTCCATCACGGCGGCGGCGCCGCAGGCGGGGGCAGTGGTTGGGTCTGACGGCTGGGACCCGACCGCGGGGGTGGTGCGCGAGGCGGACCGGCTTGCCGAGGAAGCGGCAACGGCTGAGCGGCGGCGGCAGGCTCATCTCCCGACCGCCGAGCACATTGCCGCCCACTGCTCGGCGGTGGTGGCTCGGGCGCTCGCGCACCTTGCCGCGTGCGGCCTCGTGGTGCTGACGCCGTGGGTGACAGCGGCGGGGGGGGGGGAAGGGGGGGGGGCACAGGCTGGGGTCTCCCGCCAGGTCGGGGGAGCGCGTGGTGGCCGAGGCCGTCGAGGCGGGGGGCCACTGCCGGCGGCCGTCACGGCACCTGCCGAGTCCACTCCAGACAGCCCCTACGCCCCCGTCGAGGGGCTTGACGTGCGGGCCACCCACTGGGGCCGCGTCGCGGCCAAGTACGGGCTACGGCCCGCATCGGCTGCCCGGCTGGTCGCCGCCACAGCCGCCACCGCCATGGGCTTCTGCGGCAGCGGCGCGAATGGCGTCCCCGCTCTTGGCGCGTCCCTGCTTAAGGCCGTCGGCGCGTGCGAGGAGGTGACACGGGTGGTGGCGTCGCGGGCCCGCGACGCGGCGCTCGTCGCCACGTTGTCGGCGCCGCTCGCCGCCGCATTGCGCGCGCGGCCCCCTGGGGGGACGGCGTCCGTGGCGACGTCGGCCGTTGACTCAGACGCAGACGCGGCGGCGGCGATGTCTTCCCCCCCACCGCTGCTGGTCGACCCGGCGTTGCTGCCGGCGGCGGCGACCGCGCCGCCGCCGGCAGGGGGCGCCGCCTCGGCGGCGGCGGCCGACGAAGACGCGACGCGTGCAGCGTGGGGCCTTCCCACCCGCGCCAACGCGGCGGCCACCCTCCGCGCCACCGCCGCCGCAGCCGCGGCCGCCGCGTCATCGGACCGTGCCGGCGGGGGTGGGGGTGGCGGCGCAAGCGCGGCGGCCGGCGGCGGCGGCGACGAGCGCGGGGCGGCGGCGGCGAAGGCAACGGCGCTGCTGGTGGCGCGCGCCACGGGCGTGCGCGTCGATGGCGGCGGGGCGGGGGAGGATGGGCGTGCCGCAGCGGCCGCGGCGGGGCGACTGCTCGCGGCGGTCGCCGAGGGTGGGGGGGGGGAGGCCCGCCGCGCTGCTGTGGCGCTTGCGCGGTCGCTAGCGGTGCCCCGACCGTCTCCGTAGCAATTTAGGGGCATTGCGGTGGGGCTAAGTGTGGTGGGGGGGGGGGGTGGGTGGTGGGGGGTGTTGTCGCTGGGAGGTTCGGACCCCCTGGCTGCAACCCTCTCTTTTTTTTTTTTTTGGCACGCGCGGGCGCACCCTGGCCGCGGCCCTGCTGTGACTGTCATTGGTGACGCTGGCGTGACTGGTGGGGGCGTGACTGGTGGGGGCGCGCTTCACTCGCGGCGCGGATGGGGCCGCTGCTGGTACTTGGGCTAGCTGAGGGGGAAGTGGGGTTGCATGTGGCGGGGGGGGCTTTGGGGCCTCCATTGCGTGGATAGCTTGATGGGGATGGGGGTGGGGGGAGGCGTGTTGGCCCCTTGCGGGCGCGCGGCATACGCGCACGGTGGCCGTCGAGCTGGGGCACCCACCGTGGCCAGCGGCTGGCCGGCCGCGTCGGGGCAGCTGGCGCAGGCGGGCCCGCGCCGGCGGGCGGTGGTCCCCGAGGAAGTAGCGGCGCCTCTTTCGCGGAGGTGGGGGGGGAAGCCGGCCGCCGGCGCTACCCCGGTTGGGGGCGGAAGAGGAGGGAGAAGGAAAAACGCGGCAAACGGTCGCGGCCACAGCACGGCCGGATTCTGTTGCGCATCCACGGTGCGTGGAGGGAGATGGTGCTGTGCCCTCGCCGCGCTCGGGGGGGGAATAAGGGGGAGGGTAGGTGGTCTCCGCGGCAAGCCGCGGCGACGCGGCGCGCCGTGAGCGCCGCCCTGCACCAAGAGGGGGGGTGCCCCGGCCGCCGCGGCAGGGTGGTGCGCTCGGTGGCCCGCCGCGCCCGCCCTCTCCCTCGCGGAGGCGGAGACGCGTCGTGACGCAGCCGCGGTCGCTGCCTTCAAGGGCGGGAACGCGCTGCGGCCGCGCACAAGCACCGACGCTGCCGCTCGCCGCGCTCCGGCCCTGTAAGGGAGGGGTCCCGCACGTGCCGTGGGCGTTGCCGGCAGAAGGGGGCGCGCAGAGCAATGACGTTCGCGCTCAGCGGCGCCGCATTTTCTCTGTGTCTGCCCTGCTTGGAAGCCCCCAACAGGGTCGGCAGGCACACGCCGCTTGATCGACGGGCTCCCACGTCGTCCGTCCACGCTCAGAGGGGTGTCGACACTTCACGGGGTGCCCCTGTCCAGACGGGGTGCCCCTGTCCAGACGCAGTCGCGATGTGTGCCCTGCTGGGCGCATGGAGATACGTCGCTGTCACACCCACGGTGGTTCTGCTGACCAGCTTCAAAGGACAGCGACTGAGATACAAAAAGGATAAAAAAAGAAAAAAGAAGATAGAAGAAAAGGGTACGCGAAAGGACGACACTCAACAGGTTCTGCACGCACTCAGAGAGGAAGCAGGGTCCCAAAGGGTGACGCCTTCCCCCCCAACAGCAGCTTCTATCGACCAGCAGTCGCCAGCGAGCGTGCCTGCATGGTCGCCGCCTTGCCGGTCTTGGCGGCCAGGCGGACCGCCCCGTACTTCAGCGTAATGAACCGGAAAAAGTCGCGCCACACCAGCTCGAAAAAGGTGGTGGTCTTCGCCACTGCCGCGCCCGCCGCGGCGCTCGAGCGGAGATCCGCGTAGATTTGGCGGGGCGACACGCAGCCCAGCGCCAGCCACGGGGAGATCTTGCATGAGAAGTCGGCACCCATGTGAGCGGCCGTCGACGAGCTGCGGCCCCGAGGGGCAACGCCCGCTGCTGCCGCCTTTTCGCCCACGGACGCAATGTAGGACGCCAGGCGGCGCATCGCCTCACATTCACCGCCCGTGAAGGAGCCCACGCCACCGACCGCGGCAGCCTCCCCAACCGGCTCGGCCAGACCCAGCTGCTTGAGAGTGGGGATCGTGCCCGGGCTCACCGCCGAAGGTACCGTGGGCATCTCCTTGGGTGAAGGCAGTGGCGAACGAATCTCCCCACCCGACTCAACAGACTCGCGGTAAGCAGTGTACACATCAGGCATGTCCTTAACCGCAAATGGCAGATCCTCGCTGTGGTACAGCGTGTTCGCCCAGAAAGGCTTGAACTCCACACCGGCCGACTTCAGGGACTCGGCAAGCGCGAGCTCCACTTCCTGCTCCTCGTACGTCACCTCCTGGTGGAAAAACACCGTCGACACCCCAAGCTTGCGGCAAAGCTCAGGCAGAGTGTCCTCTGGCTTGCCGCTGCGGACAATCAGGTCCGACCCCAGCTTCCGCAAAGAGTCACGCAGGCCCGTCACGCTCTCAATCAAGAACTTGGCGCGGTAGCGGCCTGCAAAATTCATCAGCCATATAGTATCGCGGCAGACAGCATAGGAACAATATACGTAAGACGGGCGAGAGTCAGACACAGCCGGACGCGCGGGACCAGCACTCGCCCATCTTCAGACCACTCACCACACGTTAAAAGTATGCTCGCCCAACGGTCAGCTGATACTCGAAGAAACCCAAGAGCACAGCAAAGCACGTCTCCACACCACGTACCCGTCTTCTCAAACCCGAACGACGTCTTGCCGAACTGGCGCGGGTCAAAGCAGTAGACCGGCACGACCGTGCCCGCCTCCTCCAGTGCGTGCGTCAGAGCCGGGTTGTCGTGCACGCGCAGGTCCGAGCGGAACCATACCAACACTTTGCCCCCCTGCAGTGCCAAGCAGAGCAACACGGATCGCGAGCGTCCAGCACCAACAAAAGGAAAGCACCCAACCGAACAACGAAATAGAGCCTGTCAGTCTACGCGCTGCCAGGACGGAGCAAACGCCCATTAAATCGCACGGCTCGCCAGAATGAGAAATGCCTTGAAAAATACCAAGCACGAACACAAAAATATATGGTCCCCACTCACATCGTGGCTGCGCTGCATCCAAACGTACCTTGCGCCCAGCAGGAGTCTCGTTGAAGGGTCCAAAGTCGCACAGGGACGGCAGCATGACGGGCATGGGGGTGGGGGTCACCCCGGTCGTCGCGCACACCCCAAACGAGTGGGCTGACGATGCGAGCGGCGAGAAGGACGCCACTGACGACGCCATCGCCGCCGCCTTCATGGCATTCTTGCGACTGCAACATACCAGAACAAAACACGCAGACACATGAAACGGCTCGAGAAGAGGGAGAGACGAACAATGCCAGACCGCCGTGTCAGCGGGCCCGGATCATCCATGAGGTAGCGCCGCCCAGACAAACGGAGATAGGCATACGCCAAGCAGCCTCTCCCATATTTCCTCCCCAGCCTTCCAAGGCGCAGCTGAAAAAAACGTACCCAGTTGCTGCCGAAGACGCCACAGGCACGCCAAACGCGGAAGAGCCCGCGGGCACGAAGGCAGCGCCCCGACCTTCCATGACGTCAACTTCTCGACAAAACACAGGAACAGCCCTTGCCGGTGGGGTTGGACGTGGAGGTGGCTGGAGGGGCTTGTTGGATGTGCCTACGACGGCGGTCGCGAACGAAGGGGTTACCGTGGGAGGGTCGACTACAGCAAACCCGGCTGCGAGCGTTCGGGACACAGGCCACAGACGAGATTCGAGCGACCCACAAACCGCCTCCACCATGGCCCGAGCGCGGGGGATCCCTCGTCGTCGCTCAGGAGTGCAGGCGACTTGCATCTCGCCATCCCATTGGCCAGAGACATCAAAGCAGAAAGTACAGTCCAACAAAAGTAGATTCAAGACCTTCGCAAGCGCCATAGTACTTAGTACAATTGTTCTCAATTGTGGTGCACTTCTGAGCTTTAGGGCATGAGGAAGCGCGGAAGGCGCACTTGGAGGACGTTATTCGGGAGCTACTAATGCGCGAGTAGGGTGAGGTGCGCCCCGGCTCATCCTCGCTTTCAAGACGCTTTTTGGGCGCGATCAAATATACATAAACAATATGAATTGACGAAGCAAGGTGTTTCTTACAGTCAAAGAGGGAGAGGGGGATCAGATCGCAATCGAGAGCCGAACGAGACTGAAAAGAACTACTTTGAAACTAGTCATGGGGACTACAATTCCAAATGTGGTTTTAAAACTTTGTCGCAGGCTACAAGGGTGCTCCCAGGGCGCATGTTCAGCCTCAGGGGCGCTAGCAAGGCGCTTTTTTGGCGCCTCCGCCCCGCGCCCTGGCAAAAAAGAGGAGCGCGATTAGAGCACTTGATCGTGTTGTCACGAGACCAGGCACACTCTGACCAGGACTCAGAACTCACATGGTCGACGCCGGATGAACAAAAGGCGCGCACGCGCGCTGAAGCTGGCGGAGACGTGCGACAGCAAACCGCGTGCAGCTTCGCAATGGTTGCAAGCAAGTAGAGAACCTTATGAAACAGCAGAGCGTGATGAACAAAGTGAGCGATCTCGCAGGCTATCGAGGGCGCTTAGTGTGAGTGACTGCGCCAACGCCGGGAGAAATAGGCAAGGTGGGGTTTATCACGTTGGAACGTAGACTGGCTCTTGTATGAACCATAGCCCGAGTCCATTGACCTGCAAGACCCACTCGAAGTATCTTTCAACGTTTTACACTAACATGAACCACTGCTTTGACTGTTCAGTTGGGTCTTGAGACGTTTACTCGCCGGCCGAAGATTCTCAACTGAGCTATTGAATGCCCGAGACGCACTGTGGGACTCACAATACTTTCCCTTCTGGTTGACAGAAGCACAGTAAAAGTTGTTCCGAGATTCTTGGCCTCAGTTACCGAATTCGATCGTCGTCGACCTCGTTGGGGAGTCCGCCCAGAGAGTGACACAGAGTCAATTTGTTACAAATCCAGGCACCTTATGGGGAAAAACTGGACTTTGTTCGCTCACGCGGCAAGCCGTTATTACGTAAGAACGGCCATCAGGAGTATCTACGGCCTCCTATCAGACGATGAGTTCTTGTCACTCTCAACAGCATCATCCGAGGATATCGTGGAAGAACCACGTGTTTTCTTGATGATCTGAGAAGAAAGCAAAAATCATTGCACCATTGCGGGCATATCGATCGAAGCCTCTGCGCCGAGCGCGCTTATGCTTCGCTGAGAAGCGTTCTGATACTGACAGTGTCAGTCCAGCAAAAAGGATTGAGAGAACAGCAGTACTACTCGTCATATTGCTGATTTCTGAATTATGTCTTGATGGACCAAGACTGACTCTCTCAGACGGGCTCTCAGTCAATCAGATACGCCGCTGAGACCGACTCTCAGGCCGATGCGCTTTCACAGGCTGGAATCGCCTCAACTGTTTTTCACATCTACGTAGAAGCAAGTGGTTCTACCAAGACCTCCTGGAAGAAGGCTCCTGACAGTAGAAAACCTCCAGCTTTTGAGAAGACATAGTGAGAAACAGTTGCGGCCCTTTCTGGCCCGGATTATAACCACATATTTGGGTGGTCAAGCAGCTGATAGAGCTTTCCAGCCAATGCGGTGCCCCGTATACTTCAGAAATTGACTCTACGTCTCGATCTCGGGCCACTCGGACAGTATTCAGAGAGCAGCAGTGGCTTAGAAGAAAGCTGGGCCTTGAAATTTGATTTAAAAGTATCTCGTGTTCCATTCGATTCTAAAGAAAGACTATATCCTACTGGAACGCAAAAGACTTCGTGGTGGAACTCTCATGTTATTATGAAGCACAATTGAATTGTGTTCCATCGAGCTCATACAGTTCTACTGCCCACGAAAAAAGGAAAGAGTTCGTGGAAGTCCACGTTGAGCTTCGCGTTGTGGACCAAAGTGTATATATTGGAGTAGTCTTCAGAACAGTCTTGGTACTATAAAGCATGCTCCTCTATCCCGTGGCTCTTCCACTCTACTCGCTCGGCAACCTTTGTGCCTCGGGGGACGCTGGTTGAGCTTACCGACGCAACCAGGAGGGTCGGACGGGAGTGGGTAAAAGTCGAAACTTCGCGCCAGCCATTCTCGACTTCGGAGTTGCAAAAAGGGAACGCAGCTCTAGCGCACTGGGTCTATTCGACGATCGCGTATTCACCGCGCATTCGGCCCAAATCGCCGACCTAGGGTCCTAAAAAGTGTTTCAGGGACCTCTGAGAGGCCAAAGCATTGGGCAGTTATTGTTTAGAGCTGTACTCACAAAGGCGGTTGTCCTGCTTCTCGCCTTCTACTCCACCCCGACTTCGACAGAGTCTTCTAGACACTTAATCGCACGAAAAATGGTTGAAACCAGAGTTTTGTCCAGCGTACCGCTGTTCGTCATGCGTATGGTACGTCGTATCGCGGGTAGGGCACATGTGATTCCTGTCCACGGGCCGGCATTACGCGAACCGAGGCGGGCCGCCCGACAGAAGTCACGAATAATCGAATTCGTGTGAGTTGCTGCAATACTTTAGCAACTGGTTGAGTACAGCCTATCACAAATTTTAACCCCCCGAAGTGGCATCAACAAGTTTGCACGGTTTCGGGCAATTTGCGTTAGTGTGGCTTACATGGTCGGTGATTGAAGTTTATTGGCGGGCGCCAATAGACAATGTGTGCTCGTGAACACGATTGAATCAAATGGGCTTGATGACCCCTGGTTCCCAGTATCTCCGTCGATTTTAGTCTAACAAGGCGCGTTGTTGTCAAAATATCTCTTTTCACGCGTCCGAGTGTTTTTTTACCTTATATCAGTCGATGCACATAGACGTAGGCCTTGTTTTGTCATTGCTCTTTTTCTCTTCTGAGGCTCTTCGCTTTACTCTGCAGCTCTCTATATGGAGATTTGAACGACACTTCCGTTTTGATGGACCGCGGCGGGTATGGTAGGGTGTCGAAAACTATATTGCCCAGGTGGGCAGCTTGAGTTGATTCGCGAGCCTGGACCGTGAGCAAACGACGTCGGTCCTCCATTACCTTTGCTTGCAATGATTGAAGAGGGCGTGATTGGACGCTCCAAAGCTACAGTCATCTAAATAGTGGGAATACTGGCATTCAGCGGCGTTTCAAATTTCCTGGGATCACAACACACTCGTTGCATTGCAGAGCTTACGTGTACCACATGCATCCGGAGGTGATGGCTCACGTGAAGAACAGACTTAGGAGTTCTGACAACTCAGGATGGTGACTTCATTCGGCATCTCTATGTAAGACTGGCAAGGAGCTGTCGAGTTATGCTTGTATGATGCTAAACGTCGTCGCGAAAGTGAACGGTACCGCAACTAACGTGGCTGAACCGGTTACCAACTAAGTCGAAGAAGACCCAAACAGACAGTAGCATCAGCGCATATTCGCATTCGCCTTGAACAGGCGACAGGCCGATAAGCTCATTGCACACTGGACAATGGTGCTCTCCCGACGTGACAAGGGGGGTGCGTCGATGTCGCTCTTATCTCTTTCCAGGCAACTATGTACGCACCACGCTGTACCGTCCGTCAACACGTCCAATCGCCCCCGTGTGAAAGCATATCAGATGAGTCAGGCTCAGAGACGGGCCCGCCAGTCAAGGAACGCCAGGCCTGCAATTAGAAAAAGAGCGCGTGAGTCTCCCAAGCCATGTTGACCTGCCGAAGATAACACTTCCGAGTCACAGACTGTAAGGTACACAAACTCTCAGTTCCATTCTGTGTTCTCTCAACGTATATTGCTCCGACTGTTAGCCGTACGACGCCTTTCAGCAGTCTCTGGCTCCTGGGAGTATCGGTGGATTCGTTCTGGAATTCTTTACACTCTGATGATAGTTCGAGGCGCTTCAAACGTGCGAGTTCCCGTGCCTGCCGTAAGATACGTACTCTGCCAGACGCCTTTGCCCACTGTTACTCATCGTCGCTTTGTGCCCTATTATTTGATTAAACAAAATACATGTACAGCCACTTACACGTGGGCACAACAGGACTAATTGTAAGGCCCATTGGCGTGAAGTCAGCGCTGCGCAAGTTCCTCGGCGCGTGTGACGGTCCCGGTGCAGCAGTGCACGTGACTTGGGCGGCGTCCTGCCGGCGGCCACGAAAAGCTCAGCGGCGGCTGGCGGGGGCGATTCCAGCCATGCGAGGGGCAAAAGCCGGACGGAGTGGGAGCGCAAGCGCATGAGCGGCAGCCAGGCCACCGGCAGCGGCAGGTTCCACGGCATCACCCGTTCCAACATCCTCTAGAGCGGAGGTGCCAGCCGGGCTTGTAATACGAGGTAAGGGCGGTGATTGAGCCTAACTACCTGCAACTCCCGTCCCAATTGGGCGTTCAAATGAGTTGGGGGGGAGCAAGGGGCACAACTGTCGTGGGAACGCGTCCTTGGCAAGAGGGGGGGGGGGGGGCGGCGGGGAGAGGGGGAGGGGGGCGACGGGGTTGCTCGCGGTGCCGTGCATGTGTGAGGGTGAAAAGCTGCTCGGTTGCCCTCCGCATGCGGAGAAAGTCGCCATCTTGCGTGGTCAGCGCCGAGGTACATGTTATTCATAGGTCCATCTGGTAAGAGTGCAACAAAATGTGAATAAAAGATAACACAATGTAATGAATCATTCGATTAATTAATTGAAGGCCGAACAAAATAGCATCACTTTCTCCATCCATGACTCAGCCATACTCGTCCGCCTACATGTCCATGTAGTATAGGTAGGTAGGTCTAAACTGTGCGCGGGTGCGTGGTCCACAACCGCCTGTCCGCTTGTGCTCGGGATCTTTCAGTCCTGTCCAAAGCAAATCCACGCTGGCCGTGCCCGCAGCGCTTAGGGTTGCTGCTGAGGATCGCTCGAGCGCGCGCGGCTGCTCCTCAGAGCTGGCACAGCGCGTATGGCTACGTAAGCTACTCTTGGTGGGACAGATGTACTGTCCGTACGATGCATATCCTACGCATTCCTTTTCCCCCTGCAGCTGGAAGGACGGAGAGGAAAGCGAGAGCGAGAGGGGAGTGTGAGGTGTGCGGGAGGAAAACTAACACATTCCATGGGCAGCGTGGGCTGGTCTATTCCGCAGCTCGCAGGAAGGACGCGACGGACCGCCGAAAAAAGCTCTTTCCTTGCCGCTTCCTGAGGGAGACGGGGGCACGCACTTTGCTTCTGGCGACAGTACAGGGCACAAGAAAAGCAAACCCGTCGTGCTTGCGGCCAGGTGCTGTTGAGCTCCATAGGGCCGCTACGCTAACGCCCTTCCCTGGTGCGGCGATATGACAGCCGCTTTCGGCTTGACCCCCCCCCCACGGGGCCATTACGAAGCCGGTATCCTTGCCTAGCCAGCGCCCTGCTGAAGCGAGGTGCCGTCGAGGGGCCCTCTCACAAGAAGCACATCTGGGGGAGCCGTGTCCTCTTCGCCCCACACAAAGACTGTCACGTTCCGCCCCAGCCCGATAAGCTCCAGAGCCCCGCAAATCTTATTCACGCCCTCTCGCGCCCCACCCTCCGAGAACGGTGGAAGCACCTGCGTTGCCTGTGCACGCTACCCCCCCTTGCCGCTGATCCGTGTACTCGCTCCCATGGCGCACGCCACGACGAGGTTGGGCGGCCTGCTCGCTGGTGGCTTCCTCCTAGTTGTGGCAGAACTGGCCCCACACAGGCGACAGGGCGCGCCACAATGGGGCGGGAGACAGCTGGTCTGACCCGCTTCTCCCTTTGCACTTGATTCCGAATTTCTTAAGTCAGGGACACTTTGTTTGATAGCAAATCCAACATGGATTGGAGGATTTTCTGCTTTTTATCGTCTTGAACTTTCGTGTGGCCCGGTGGGCAGCTCCTGGGGTGGAAGGTTCTGAGCGGCGAAATTCTGAGAGGACCCTGGAGGGATAAGGGGAGGGACAGCGGGGCTTGGCCTCGCTTCCCCGTCCCGACCAAGAAGCTGTTGGCCCACACACCATCATCTTGTTTTGTGGTGGGGGGATTGCCCCACAACAGGGACAGCGTGAGTGCAACTTGCACTTCTTCCGGTTCCCCCGACACGGGAGGCAGCCCTTGTGCACCGACCCAACTTGGGTGCTGTGTACGCGAGGGGTCTTTGCCACAGTCGTCGGATCCCCCGCTGACGGCGCCGCCATCGCCACACCACCTCCGCTGTCGATGACCAGGGTGGCGTCGTGAATGTCGGTGACGCCCTGCGCGAGGCTGCCAAGGAAGTTTGGTTGCTGGTGTTAAAGAAGAACTGCGACGTGCAGTGCCAGGCCGACGTTGCAGCGGCGCTGGAGGCCGCTGGGTGCGACCGGGTGCGCCTCTTCCCGGCCCTCAAGCTGGCTTCCGCGCATTGTATGCCGGCCGTCGTCGCCGACGCAATGAAGGGCAATGGTGACTGATGGGACTCGCGCTGCCTTCCGGGCGTGCTTTCAGTGTGGGCCGATGAGGCTGTGCAGGTGCTGCCCCAGTGACGCCGGCCACTACTGCTACAAGCTCGGCGGAGACCGCGGGGGAGGCGCGCGCTGCGTTCAGGTCTTGAGGGCTGGACCGGATGAACCAGCTGTCCCTCCCTCTCGACGGCATTACCTTCCAGGGCTGCTACCCGCGGCGTGCCGCCGGCGTGACCGTCTACGTCGTCGACTCTGGGTTGATGGTTGAGCATGCCCAATTTAGCGGCCGCGCAACATCCCTTGTGGCTCCCGGCGCGCCCTACCCAGATGGCAGCGACCCAAACGGGCATGGCAGGTATGTGGCAGAAGCGGTGGCGGGGGTCACAGCGGGTGTGGTGCCGGCGGCAACTCTTGTCGGCATCGGTGTGGGAAGCTGTAATGCGTTAGTCCGGTTTGCAGACGTGGTCGGCCAACCATTATGTGGCGGCCGCCAAGAAGTGGGACCCCATGACTATGATCATCTTCAACATGTCCCTCGGGGGCGGCGGCGAGGAAAGCGCCGTCGTGACAGAGGCAGCGAACCGTTCGGCGGAGGTGCACGTCATCCTTGGAACCGTCGCTGGCTATCAGACGGTCGACGCGTGCCTCTACCACCCCGCCCAGGCGGAGGGTGTCATCCCTGTCGCCGCCGTGACGCAGAAGGCTCAGCTCGCGTATTTTAGTAGTGTGCCGCGAGTGCGTGGAGGTGTCGTCCTGTCGGTGGACTCAAAAGCCACAGCGGGGCTCAGGCCTTTGTCTGGAATTTCAATGGCGGCACCGCACGTCGCTGGGCTCGCCGCCCTGGTGCTCGCCGAGGACCCCGATGCTGGGGACGTCGATAAGGAGGCTGTGCTGGAGCGGCTCAGGCAGGCGGCGCCGCGGGTGGGCGGCTACCCACTCACGTTGGCCAACTCAGCGTTCGAGCGCCCACGCGGGCCGTGGTTGTCTGAGGTGTGACGGCGCTCATGGGGAGGGGAGGAGGGTGGAAGCCCTACAACGCATATAACCCGGGTGCCGGGGTTTTTTGTACTGGACGGAGAACCCCTGTGGGACTCGTCGAAAACTTTCGATATGATTTTTCAAGCCATAATCGGAGAAAGTTGTCGACGGCCAGACGGGGTCGCAATCGCTACTCACGCTGTGGCGAAGACGCCATCTCTTGGCCCGAGGCGCGCGTGGCAGCGGCGGCAACGAAGTGTGACGCGATCGAGACAGCGCTAAGAGATGCGTGCGAGCCACTCTCGTGACCAGACGTGAAAGCTCGATGAGCTGACCCCGTTCCTGCACCTGAGAATCCGTATATCCGGGACTCTCCATGGAGGAACGCGTACATCCGGGTTTTTCCACGGGATAACCCGGATATCCGGGTTGAAAAACTCCGATTGGGTGGGACGCTGATCGGTTGTGGATCATCCTCAGCGGGAACTCGAGGTCCGACGGGCACTCGAGGTCAGATAAGTGCACAGTAAAGGGCCGTCGTTAAATGAGGTATGCATTAAAGATTCAACAAAACTTCAGTTATTTTTTGTAATGTGTATTCGATGAAGAAAACTTGCTGCCCCGTTGCCGTCTCGAACTCTCGCGTATCGCCGCCCCCACCGCTGGCGTGGCCAGCGACTCGACCCTTCTACGACCTTTTCCACTATTTAGCACGTTTTCTACACCGCAGTTCTTCAACGCAGAGGACAATGTGTAGACTTAGACAGTACGGGTACGTTGAGGGCTGCCCAAGTCTGGGTGGTTCCTCACATGTGGTGGCTTCACATCGTTCGACTTTCTATAGTGCGTCCCGTAAAAGCGGACGTGCACGTGTCGTGATCATGTCAAATATCGGCCACTGGACCAATCAAACCCAAACTGTACGACCTGTGCACGTCCACTTTTCACGGGACGCACAATACTCACTCGCCTAAGAGATGCTGGCGTCACTCTCAATCTTGAGAAATGCACGTGGTTCACAAGCCAGGTGGCATACCTCGGACACACCAATATCCCTGGTAAATCACACGTTCTCAACAAGAACCCCGAAGCACTAAGCAATGCCACATTCCCTAAGACAATGACGCAAGTGAAAAGCTTCTTGGGAATTTGCAACGTCTATCGACGATTTGTCATCGACTTCACTAAAAGAGCGCGACCGCTCAACGCGATGACCAAGAAGGAAGTCCCACCCGACCTTCCCTCCCCAACGGAGGAAGCGCAAGCGGCATTTAAGGACCTGCGCGACGCGCTCGTCCACCCACCTATCCTCGCTTTGCCTAAAGCCGGCCGCGAGTTAACACTCGACGTTTACGCAATTGCGAACCAAATTGGGTGCACTCTCTTCCTAAACGACGACCAAGGTAAGCCTGAACCACTTGGTTATTGGAGCCGGGCTCTGGACCTAGCCGAGCTCAACTACTCCACTACGGAAAGAGAATGTCTTAGCATCGTGCGGGCGGTGCTCAAGTTGAGACACTTCCTGGAAGGACAACACTTCAGTATCCGATCGGATCTTCAAAGCCTTAGCTGGATTTTCAGCACCGCGGACTCCAGTGGCCGCCTCATGCGTTGGCGTATGCGACTGGCCAAGTTCGACTTTGAACTGAAGTATAAGCCGGGTGCCAGTCACCACCTTCCAGACTTCCTGTCACGTGCGGACAACAACGCATTTTCAGACGTCATCAACGATGACATACCATGTCTAGCCATTGCCGAAACGGCACAAAGGGTCATTACCAAACGGTACACTGGAACAGCTGACCCCAGCCCTATTGACTTCCAAGACATTATTGAGGAACAGTAGTCCGATGACTTCTGTAAATCCACAATGGAAAGCATTGCTAAGGGGACGGCCAAGTCGTTCTTCCTGGACGACAACCCCGCCCTCGACCGCCGAACCCAATCCGGCCATCAGTTGGTCAATCCAAAGAATCAACAAGACAAGATCTTGGCTCTCCAAAACCACTCGACGGTGTCTGCCCACCCGGGCATGATCAAGATGTATTACACGATGAGAACCAAGTTTTATTGGCCGTCCAAAATTACGGACATCCACGGTACAATTACCAAATGCACGTCTTATGCGCAGAGCCACCTCCCACTCCGGCGACACACCACACCGCTGACTCTCTTGACCGCAACGGAACCGTCGATGGACATATCGATTGATATTCTATGGCCATTGCCGCCCACAAAAGGGGGAACCGCTTCATACTCGTCATTACCGACAGGTTCGCGAAGCTGACCAAATGCACTGCACTCAAGACCATCACGGCCATTTCAGTGCCCTCAGCCGTCATCGACCAATGGGTTACCTGTTACGGACCGCCTGACAAAATCCTGTCGGACCAGGGGCCTCAGTTCATGTCGAGCTTCTTCATCGCTGTCATGAAGGTACTTGAGATCGAGACGATCCGTGCTACGGCATACCATCTACAATCCAACGGTCAGGGTGAGAGGTACGATCGTACCATTGCTACTCAACTACGCCACTATGTGGCTGAAGACCCCACACGTTGGGACGAGCTCCTGCCGATCCTCATTCTGGCTTATAGTAGCCAACCTCATCGCTCAACGGGCATTGCCCCATTCGAGCTCGTCATCTGTCGACGAGTACCCAATCTTTCGGTTCGCAATTTGCCACCAGGCACATCTATTATGCCTCGGGGCACACTGAGAGATGGCTCCCCCCTCGCGCGCAAGCGTGAATTCATGGCCAGACTATACGTGCAGATCCCCGCCGTTGCCGAGGCCTTGCGTAAGACGCAGCAACGTAACAAGCGTAACTTTGACGCAAGCCTGGGCAAACGGAATGAAAAAATCAATATTGGCGACTACGTCTACACGACAAACCATCACCGAGCTAACAAGCTGGATAGTAAGGCCATTCGACCGTTCATTGTCGTTGATGCCGATGAATCTATCATTGTCATTGACATTGACGGGATTGAGAAACACATCAACAGCGCCCACGCCACACCGGCACCAGGACCTGCTGACGCCAACGATAGCGTCCCGCACCCGCTACTTGATGGGTTTGACAAACGACCCCCGCAACCCGTCGCCCACGACGAGTACGTCATTGACGAACTCTTGCGCTACCGCAAGTGCGCCGATTCTTACGAATTCAAGGATCGATGGTATGATTGTACCGCAAAAAGATGACACGTGGGAACCTGTTGAAAACTTGGCACGTAACCTAGTCATTCGACAGATCCGATCCAAGAAGGTTGAATTGCCTGGATACACTTGGCGAAAGAAACGACAACCCAAGTCAACCGTACCGCTGGCTACTGATACTCAATCGACCGTCCCACACGTCATTGATGTATGGACCTCTCGGGTACTAGCGGTCTACGTCGACCCATGGGGGATGGTCGAGGCTAGATTCCGACGCGACAACGCAGACCGCTATAAGGTCAAACAAGTGCCCGTGCACTACATGAAGTCCGTTGCGCCCCAATATCGACGGCGATAGCCGCGTCACTTGCCCTCACCAACGCAACCCACAATCATCAAGATTATTGTAAGCCCCCACGGTCCACGCAATTGACCAAGTGGTCACGGACCTACACAAGTGTCCTCAGGACGCTGTACTTGTTACCCCCCTCTGGGAACACAATGCTTTGTTCTCAAGAGCAAGACGGCTCTGCCAGGAGTACCATGTACTAAAGCCCACTCAACATAGAGAAACTGTGCCGACAGAATGGGCCACGGCGGCCTTTCTCTTTGAGAGTACAACCACCCACAAGAAGGCACACCCAATACGCCTCACATGCAAACGCAAACAAGATTAATGGAGCTCCAGGCTCAAGCTTAGGACACACAGCGCGCTCCACATGCGATAATGACGCTGTAGCCGAGATGGCAGAGCATCCGAGTATGGGTCTGAACATCCCGGTTTCAATTCTGGCGATGAGACCGTCTTCTTCGTTGTTATGACATCCGTTCAAGGCTCGACGTCGATGTTCACCAGAGACACGCCGATCTCGGCGTCATCCCCGGCGCCTCCGACGGCGGCGCAACTTTTGCGAAGCGTCCTCCCTGGGGGTAATTGACAGAGTCGTACGAGAACGATGCTCCGCAGAGGAGGTTTACACTGGCGTTGTGAAGGGAGTATCGCTTTTCCCACTACACGACTGTCTTGAGCACGTCTCCATCGGTAACCTGGCAATGTCAAAGTCAATGACGGGCACGTGGGCCTGCAATGGTGACGCATCTACGTCGATGGCGTCCGCACAGCTGACCACTGTCACCGTTGTCTTGGGCCACCGACCTTTGCCCAGCTGGTGACTTGGAGTCTGCGGCACCCGACAAAGTGTCAGCCAGCCCCATTCGGGCAGCACCCAGCCCAGCTGGGGCGATCCAATCCGCCATACCGGCGTTCGACCACAAGGTCAGTCACACGGTCACCTTGCCCATGACCTTGACCGTCCTCGACCGCTCTTGGCCGCCCTTACCATCGACACCGCAATTGGCCGCCCTTGTGCCTTGACCACCCTTGCACTGCTCCAAAGCTCAAGAAGAGTAGGCGGTCCAAGACCCACACCGCGCCCCGCAACCGGCCGATCCGCAGTCAGCCTAGCCAACCGGCCAGCCTCCACCCCCCCCTCGCCGTCGGGCGCGCTTGCGGGTCGCCGAGGCGTACGCCAGACGCGCCGAGGAGACGCGGATTGTAAGGATTTCCCCCTTAATCCCATGCCTCATACCAAAGGGATAATATCTGGGACCTTTCCTTGCAGATCCTGCCGAACCAACTCCTGGCAACACGGATCATTACCTTGTATTGTGGGGCATGACGCGGTGTACCTTCGAGACTCAAGATTAGTCAGCCGCTATTTCACGGTGTCTGCTGGCCGTACGACAGCAGCCATCGTCAACACATCATGGCCTGTCGAAAGGCGCCACCGTCAGCCCCCATAACGAGCCACATCTGCCACAGCTGGCGAGTTTGTTAGAATGTCCTCGCTGCAGCATTGCAGCGATATGACTGGCTAGCCGGCTGGCCGATTCGGTCGACTCGATCGCACCGCGCTTACACGCCTCTCGGACGTTCGGACCGACTGGCGTCTGGGGCCGGCTGGGACGGCGCAATAGGCGCCGCGTGCCGGAACCCTTCGTTCGGGGCAAACTGGGGCTGCACTCCTTTAGTGCGCACGCCCGCCCATGCTTTGTTCTGAGAGCCACTCTTTGTTTCTGGACCGTTTTGTGCCTACCGGCGGCGCGACGGGGAAACGCATGCTTTGGGGCACCTCGGGTGCCCCGACGCGAGTTGATAGTGCGTGGGTGTCGGCGCCACCGGGGGAGACTGGGGGGGCAACGACAGACACAGACCAAAGACGACCTCAACCCTTTAAACCCCCCTCAATCACCACCGACGTCGGGCCGTCATCTTCCCCAGATCCACCACCGTCACCATCTCCATCCTCCTCCCCGCGCGATGTCGCCCTGTTGGCTGGCACGGGTCGCTGACACCATCACGAGTACGTTGAGGGCTGCCCAAGAGTGGGTGGTTCCTCACACGGATGCGTGGCCCACCGGCCCACAGTACCCAATGGCGGAAGCGCAGGTCAACGGCCGACTGACCAGCCACCCACGCGCGCACGCACGGATTCAACGCCGTGCCGCAAGCCACTCGGCCGAGAAGGGAACCGTGTGCACAGCACATAAGGGGACCACGTGCACAGCGCGCAAGAGGTCAGCAACCTGGTGACTCTGCACCTGTTCAAACAGCAGAGCAACGTGCAGCGCACCCACACGCGGCGACGGGAAGCCCCCTGGAGCCGCATGGCCCGCCCCCTACGACTCCGGCGACCTGCCGACAACTGGCCAGATCGGCGCCACGAACTCTGCGGACGCCACGTGGGTCACGGCACCCGTCCGGCTCAACTGAGCCCGCCCGCGCCAACACGGCCACCCACGGAGGTGCGACTCGTGCACGCTTTGCACCTGGCCAGACCTCGCCGGGACGGCTCGAAGGTTGGAATGGGGGTATGTAGCATATCCGCCGTTCATACCGAGTCCCGGTATTTACGGGCTTGTAGCCCCCCCTGACTGATGGCCCCAACCTTGTTGGTGTGGGATCACTTGTGGCTGGCCCTATGGGGTTCTACTTTTGTTTTGCATTGTTTATCTGTCCTTGCTTTGGAGGGATCTTTCGTATTGTTTGCCATGCTCGTAGCGATCGGCCTTTCGGCCTCCGCTCGGTCGCTCGACCGGCATGATGTTCAGCCCTTATCTTCGACGTGGGGGCTCGCCGCCGCCGTCGGGCTGCCTTACTCTCCATCGAACGTCCCGGCGATAAAGGCCTGTTTTCTTTGCCTTTACGGTCACAGCTGTTGCTTGCCGCTCTTGCGGTCGGTCGGTCCCGTTTTCTCATTATTGATTGACACTTATTTCACAAGCAACCCCGTCTTTTTTCTAAAGCGCCTGCACATTTTATCCAGTCTCCAAAGTATCCAATGGTGTCAAAAACTGATTACACTGGAGACTGTTTGTCAGATTTGATGCCCTTAGGTATAAATGAAGCTCTTGAGCTTGCTGTCCAGGAGCCCGATACAGAGATGTAGCTAGCTCAAAAAAAAATAGAAAGCCACAAAGAAAGAGATTTCTATCGTCCTGCGCCGCATATAAGGATCCATACATACTAATCTAGCAATCGCAATATCAATGACAATATCAATGTTCCGTGTTCTTCTTCGTCATTTGTATCGAGGCATATCTACTTGCCAGCGTGCGTGGCTCTTTTGGACGGCCGCACTTTGGCATAGCGCCCCGTGCCATCGATGCCGCCGTAGGCACCCCGCCACGGCCGCCGAGCCACAGTGCCGCCGCGCTCCCCCCGCCCCCCCCCCAGTCCATCCGCCGCCTGCAGCGGCCTCCGTCCGCTTCAGCGAGCCGCCCGCCGCGCAGCCGCTAAAACCCACAGCCTGCCCACGCGCCGCCGCAAGCCACCCCCAGGGCAGATGCGGTAAATCCAAACTTAGTCTTCAGAAACTTGCCCCGTCTGTCCGCACAATAACCACCCGCACACCGCTCGCGGCCATCTCCCCTCGGCCCGAAGCGACCGCGCTTCCTCGAGAACTGCAGGAAAAGCCCGCCGGCGGCCGGAGTAGCCACCAACCACCCGCTCGCAGGCGAGCGCGGCGTCCCCTCCGCTATTTTTCCGCCTTCTGCACTCTGTCGCCATGCAGCCAGCTCCCGCACGGAGCCGCCTCGCCACAGCCCTGCCCCCCCCCCCCTAAATCCCGTTCAACCCCACCGGCGCCCCCCACTACGACAGCAACAGCCACGGGTTGGCGCATGGCACCGACCGCTGCCACACCACCCAGCCACCCGACGGGATGGACGAAGAGGAAAGATCGTTTCCGCAGCGGTCATGGGGAAGCCGAACGAGCCCGCCACTTCCGCCGACACGCCCGCTCGAATGGCGTGCCAAACCTAAAGGTGGATTCTACTGAGCCAGGCCGGTTTGCACAGCCCAATTTATACCAGTTGTAGCTCAGGCGCTACTACACTGATTCACACATTCCTTTTCCAAAGAGGAAGGGCAACTCACAGGCTTTCTTTTTCTTGGACAAGCATATCTGCTTGCTTTACAAAGCATGCATGAGAAATATTTCCGTGCCACGAGCCCCGTGAAATCGGGCATTTCGGTGTACTTAGAGTGCGCTCGCCCGCCTGTGAATATGTCCTGACAAGTGGCGTGACTGCAGAACGTGTCCAGACACACTTCATTCTGAACTTACATACCTGTGAGAGCCCCCCAACAGGTGTGCGCTTCAGGGCAGGGCGTAGAAAATGCGCCGTCAGATCACGTGGACGAGTCGATTCGGACCCGATTGCAACATTTAATTGTGCTCGGTGGGTAGCATGTGGGGGGCTACTTCACTATCAAATCCATCTCGGATGTGCCCGCCCACTGCCGTGATCCCACCTTGATCCGGCCTGGTCAGGGCCCGCCAAGGTTCATCCTTTGACATCGCTGACCAGGCGTGCCCGTGCCCACCCCAGGCGCCCTGCCGGCACGGCATACCTTGCCCCTTTCGAGTGCTTTCCGACTCGGAGGGTTCGGAGAGTGGATATAGTCGGGCCTCTTGCGACTCGAGCATTAAGACACCGAGGTTTGTCCTAGTCCTGGCTTGGACGGGTGGACTACGCCGCTCTTCTACGCATAGACTGCCAATTGAAGTCGTATTAACAGGTGTACTGCTGGGGCTATGGCGTGCGGTCGGGAGTTCACCACGAGCCAAGACTGCCAGGTCCGTAGCGCCAGGTCGGGTGTGCGTGAGGTCCGAGAACTCAAGTGAATCAAGTGGTAAAGAAAGATAAGGAAGCCACGCGGGCATGCGGAGAGTGAGCCGCGTGGAGGTAAGCCAGCAGGGTCAGTCGCCTCGCCGGGAGGATAGCTGGGACGGGCGCGCTCGAGGAAGCCAAACGTGCCGGGCGTGGAGCCCGGCGCGCTCCATCTCACGCGGCGCGCTTAAGACGGCACCGACGCCGCTGCCGCAATTGTTGGCGCGCGGGGAGGACCCTGCCCTTACTCCCGCCGAAGTTTGGCTGTCAACGGAGCCGTACCCCGACCGTGGCGGGGCGTTCGTCGAGAAGACGGCTGTTGGCCCTGGCCCCCCCGACGTTGGGGCTGTCAACGGAGGCGGACCCAAGGGGACGACTGTTGACACCACCCACCCTACGTCGGCCTCGCATGGCGCGGGGCACTAAGCGACTGTGGGAGCGGGACGGCGGGGGCGGGGCGTCGCCCCGTCGGGCGGTGTGGCCACGTCGTGCTTGTCTTTCTCACCCTCCGGAAGTTGACCAATGGGCATCGAGCTTGTCCCTCTCCTTGGAATTGGACCAATGGGCATTGAGGTTGTCTCTTTCTTTTTCTGATACGGCCAACCATTGGGCGGCACTGAGGGCACAGAACTAGCAGAGCGGATAATCTCGACGGGCACCACCGCGGTGTGCCGGGGCGGGCGCGAGGATGGACGGGCGCGCCGGGTGGGCGCGCGGACAGGCGCATCGGGTGGGCACGCGGAGGGGCGCGCCGGGGGGGGGGGGCGTGCAGACGGGGGAGCTGAGGCTCCAGTGTGGGTCCGCCCTGCACGCGGGGGCACCGAGGGGGTGTGAGCGCGGGCAGTTGGGGCGCGACCGAGGAAAGGGCTGCTGCGAGCTGCGCCGTATATGAGCGTAAAGACTGGCAGAGTGAGGCCCGTTCGCAGCAGCTTTCGCAGTTCCGTTGGTGCATGCACCAGTCTGCGACAGGATCGAGCATGGCGCCCACGTCAAGAGATCTAAGTCCCGATATACTTACATGAAGCACACACAAAATCTCTTGACCTCAGACAGGAGCGGCAGTTTGAAGGGGGACACACGGGGACACCCCAGACATGAGCGGTACGACGTGGAGGGACACACACCGAGGTCCCCTTGAGGCCTACCACACAGTGTCCGCAGAGGTCGCATCACCATGTTACCCCCGGCGTGGCAGACTGCGACGGCCGCGTTTGTGACTAACGCCGGGTCGCAATGCACTACCATAGAGGAATTTTTTCCTCTACTATCCCCTCCTCCCCGCTGTCCACAGCCCCTCACCAGGAGACCCCTTCACCTACGCCCACCTACTACACCAGCCCGAAGACGGTGGCGGATATCCAGGAGCGTTACGGAGCTTCTTTCGACAGAGCTATGCGTATGCCTATCGATAGTGTGGAGGATCTGGTGGAGCTTCTCCGCCCCCGTTTACCTTGGCGAGGCCTGTCCCCCGAGTGCCGCAGCGGGATGGCGTTGCGGTACCTCGGGGGGGGCAGCTCCATTGATATTTGTGCTGCTTTTGGGGTGCACCCTGCAACTATGTACCGTGCCCTATGGGAGGTTATGGATGCCGTGAATGGCACTCCTGCCCTGGCTTTTGACTTCGGGCTTCGGGCTGGGGAGTCGCCAGAGGCGGTCGGGGTACGCGGAGGGCTTTTAATCCCGCCGCAGCTCGCCGTTTGGCAACGTAGTTGGGCTGGACGGTGTGGCCATCCAGCAAGAGCAGCCCCTGGCCCAGGATGTTCAGTGTGTGGCAGACTACTACTGTCGGAAGGGATTTTACTCCCTCAACACTCAAGCTGTCTGTGACGCAGACTACAAGTTTCGCTGGATGAGCTGTATGAGCCCCGGCTCCAGCCATGACTCCTCGGCGTTTGCTTGCACGGTGCTGGGGCGCACCATATTGGACCCCACGCACGTCCTGACACGAGCGATGGTGGAGGATGGCCACTGCATCGTCGCCGATTAGGCCTACGTGGCGAGTGAAGTTCTGGCGGTTCCGTGGCCGGGCTGTGGTCGTGGGGACCGTTGGAAGGACAGCTACAACTTCTATCACTCGTCCAGCCGCATCCATATCGAGCAGGCTTTTGGCATGCTTTCTTGGCGCTGGGGTGTTTTTTGGCGACTTCTTCGTGTTCCTTTTCCTAAGCGTTCCAGTCTGGTCCGTGCTTGTTTTCGCTTGCACAATTTCTGCCGCGGGCATGCGAGTGCGAGAGATTGTTCTGTTTCTCCGTATGGGACCGATCGCATTGCGCGTGATGTGTCACTTGCGCCCAACGATTTGGTTTGCGCTGATCAGCGTGGGCGGCGCCGTGACAGAGAGCGGTCTCATATTCGGACGACTAGGACCACCCTAGTCGAGCGCTTGGGGCTGCTCAGACCGGGAGTACCTCCCATGTTCTAGGTCAGGGATGGTCTGTCGTAGGGACTTTATTATTCCACTCACTGTCTGGCACACTGCTGTATGCTACTGTGTCCGAGGATGACCCTGACTGTCGGGGCACTTCGTGAACGGTCAAGAAAAAGAGTGCTACAGCAACAATGCATACCATCTGGAGCCGCGTCCCACTCCAGCAAGGGCTCACCAAAATTCCACTCTAAGAGTGCGACAGACCCCTCAAAAAGTGCTACCTACCTCTCAAAGAAAACTCTCCGCCTCCACCCCATCCGCGTTCAGCGCTGTATCTTCATCCCGTGGGACAGGTCGTGGCAGGGCCTCGGCAGCGGTACCAGAAGCTCCATTGCTGCCACTTGTCATGGGCGCCCCCGCAGGCGGCATCAACAGCTGCTCCAGCTTCAGCTCCACAGCGAAAATAAAGCGGGCATCAGCACCCGCTGCACGGAGGTTCCTGAGCGTCTCGGACAGGTTTGCGAGCTCTCGACTGCTAGAGTCCACCAGACAGCTGCTGCCATCTCAGCTGCGTTGGCAGCAAAAGCCTCAACTGGCGCGTGATGGGTGTCGCGCCGGCGCTTGCCGCGGTTGGATTGCAGCGCACGCGTTGAGTGGTTTGCCAGCGGAGGCAGGTCGCCCTCGACCCCCGCAGGGTCCACCTCAGGGTACACCAAATTCATTACAATGGCGTTGTTCTTGAATAGGTAAAAAAAATAGTCCAGTAGTGTATCCCCCTTGGAGAAGCTTGCCCACAGGCTGGGGTCATTCTGCCCCGAGCACGAGAAGTTCTTGTGGGTGCGCCAAAAGAAAGCAGATAGCTACCGCCGACAGACACAAAACAAGGGGTCAACAGTGGCACAGAACAAGCTCCCGTAACACATCATGATTAGTCATACACGTGGGCCATCGGGCGTGGACAGAGGAGAACAAGCCAAATCATACTGGGTCCGGTACAGAGTGCCATCGCAAAGATGTGAGAAGAAGAATGGCGGTGAGCACAAAAGCATAAAAACCACATCCTTTACTTACCTCCGTCCACTTGGCCTTCCATAACTCACCGGTACGTTGATGGGGGCGCTCGTTGGGGTCAATACCCCCATCAGCACACTCCGCAGGAATGTCAAAAATGTCAGAACCGTTAAAAGCCGGAGCCACAACGACAAACCACACCGCGGTGCGCGACTGGCGGGCGTCCTGCTGCTGCCGTGTCATCCCACCCCGCGACGTCACAACTCCAGCACCAACCTCAGGCATGCACAAAATATGGGCCAGGCGGGCCCGTTCGTGCTTTGAGAAGCTGGGCGCGCGGCCGCCATCATGAGTCGTCCTGAAGGGTGACCCCGCCGAGGCAGCAACCCCAGACACCCCCCCTGGTGCAACGGCTCGTCCAATAGGACCCGCGGGTGGCGGTGCCGCAGCCGCCGCACCGCTGCCGCCACCCGCCACGGCCGACTGCACAGGCGACACGTGCACAGGACGCGGGTCTCCCGCGCCGGCACCTCCATCGCGATCTGCAATCGCCCCGGAAAGTGCCGCAGGAACTGCAAGGGCAGGTGTCAGTGGCGAGGTGGGAGACGGCACCGGTGCCGCAACCTCGGGCGGGGGAGCAAGAGCCATCCCATTCACACGACACCGCTGCAGCAAATCATCCTTTCGGCCACGGGAAGGGAGGCCTCGGCTCCTAAGGAGACCTCGCAGAGCTTCCACGGTAATCCGGGATGCCATGGTGAATCCGTAGGGTGAAACGGGACGGTGGGGAATGGATGCGTTGAATGCGCGGACTGGAAACGACGTTCGGTGGGGAGGAGGCGAGATTGTATGGCCGTGTGCGCGCGATGGAGTGTGTGGCGTGCTAGGGATTTTGTGTCGACCCGACGGTCGTCGTTCGGAAATCTCCTGCCTGGATGGACGAGAGTGTCAACGATCTGTTGATAGAACTCAGATCTCGCATAAACAACTCCGATGTTCTTGCGGCATGTGGCGGGTCCATGCACCAGGCGCCGCGGGAGCCAACATACGCGGCCCGCCCGCGTATGTTGCCCTGGCATGCACCGCGCGTGCACCGGCCCGACCCTGCCACCCAATGAAATTGCTGCGTGCATGCACCCATGGCAAGCGGAAGCGGTCTGCGAACGGGCCTGATAGGCCAACAGGCTCGGTAAAGACTTTTTCTTGACCCTCCTTGCCAGCTGACGAGTGGGCAGGGACGCACCGTGGTGACATGCGGCGCACGTCTGAGCGGGCGCTTCTCAACGACGGGCCATTCCCCGGTGCTGCCGACATCTGGCTGCCGCTCGCCGTGGCTGGCGCGGGAGCGGGGCCTCAGGCCTCTGGCCCGGGCCAGGCGTCCCGTCTGCGCTGTGCGCAGCGCAGCCTCCCCCACTGCTTTCAGGCCAGGTTTCGAATTGGGCTGGCCGGGCCCAATACGGGGATCCATTCTTTTCAGGAACTATTGCACGTCTGGGTTAAATTGGGGGGATTTTTTTATATCATGGAAGCGCTGGGAGGCCTAGCGGCTCGCATGGGTGCTTCTGATTGGTTCGACAACAAGTGGTTGACCTCACGGGATCGTCTGCTGATGGCCTTTCTCGAAATCACGTGCCGACAGACACGCTCGTTTGTCCACTGGGCGACCGCTACTAGGGCTTCATCCCATCACGAAAGGGGAGAGCGATCAGATCCAGGCATGGTCCCATACAGGCGCACTTGGCTCGGCCTCCAAGTGGATATCGACTAGACGCGAGATCAATTTTTCATATGCGCGTCGGAGACCCGTCCACCCGCATGCACACTTTTCTGCGGGCGTGCCAGGACACGAAAAATCAAAACAGATATATGAAGAAAGAACCACAGATTCTTCAGATGGGTGGGACCATGAAAACGTCTAACTTAAACTTTGTCGACAGTCAAGTACAAGAAACTCCATTCGAAACCAGGACTTTGCAGAGGCAGTCGTCGTACAAAATGGCACAACCCTTCTTCATCATGAGCATGCACAAAATCTGTTCAACACTGTTTCCATCTTTTAGGTATTTGTATGGTTATCGTCCAATCATCTTACCAAACTCACCTCCAAACGATTTTTTTTTACTTAACGTTTCTTCCTGGTACGCAGCGTTTCGGAGGCGCTTCCTGGAAACTGAGATTGACCGAATTGGAATAGCTTCGAAGAAACGCCTTGGAAACGTTCTGTGGCGTTCCTGCGATTGGCATGAGCACAATTCAGAAGGAAAACGGGATTCTGCAACGCAAACCATCTTTGGCACAAAGCACTTTACAATTTTATGAAATATCAGCACGCATTTCTGGCACGCAGAGAGCAGTCTTGAGGTATCTGACGAAGCGAGAAACGAGAAGGAGAATCCTGCCAAGCCAGGGACCTGAGTCCGAAAGAATGTTTGAATACTTTTTCTATCGTGCTCTTGCATTCTTTTAAGGTGTTATGGCGGAACTGACGCGCTCCTGTCGGCGACAAAATACAAGAAGAACATCGACAATATCATCAAGCGAATTACGGATTCACTTGTCACGGCTGTTCTGAGAGCAGTTTGTCCGCTGTTTGTTACTATCAAGGACTGGTGAACGGCGTACTGCTCTCTGCGCCGTTTCGCGTTGCTCGACCCTGTGTTTTCGCGTGTAACGTAACGGTGCTGAGGCACAGGAGCGTGCGCAGCGTGCGCATCTGGCCTGTTAGGTCCATGGCTTTGCTGCCTATTCTTCGAGAAATTGTGAACGTTTGTATGGCGAAGCAGCTGTCCACCCATCTCCGGCACTCCCAAAGAAGAGCGGAATTAATTCTGAAAGCCCCTCGCAGCACCCCGAGCGAGGGAAGTGAGCGGAAGACACGAGCACACAGAAACATTAGGCGAGACTGACAGCACGAAAGATTCGGGCACAACCGCATCAGCGCGCTAGTTTCTCCATCTCATGCTTTCTTTTTTCCGTCCATGCTTTACTCTGTCCTTTCGCGGAGGGAGCGCGATGCCGGCAAGGAGGCCCTTTGCTGTGAGTGTGGGTGAGTGAGCTCGCTGTCAGGCGCGACAGATAGTTAAGCGATGCCAGCCATCCCAGATTGGCCATAACCGGCTGGACAGAGTATGCAACATGGCGGCACGTTCCCCAATGGATGTATCCGGATCCATCGATGAGCGGTGGGCGGTCAAGTGGATCCGGTATCACAATCTGTGCAACGATTCACAGACCGCGGATAGATATTCGTGCCCGCTCGGATGGTACTTAACTGTTTTTGAGTGAACTTGTTGTCTTCGAGGTTTTTTTGTTCGATGCGCTTCATGCCCGCGGCGGACACCCGGTGCCGTCGTACATGTCGTGTGCGTGCAAAGGGAAGCGGTCATCGTATATTCTTGAGGCCGGGGGAAAGGGGTGCCCACCGCCGTGGCCAGCCACTGCCGAAACATGAGCCGAGACATGAGCGGTTGCTGTGACTGCTCCGGCAGCCACCACCCAAGCTGTCTAAAAAACAGAAGCTGCCCCCGTCTGCGAGTCCTCTTGCTTCTCAAAAGACGCGAGCGTCGCGCATGGCAGGGCTGTTGCCTCTCGGATCATTCACGCCTGAAAGCTAACAGCGCACGATACAGAGCGAACACCACCATGTCCAAGCGCCTCAATTGGTGACGTCATACATTATAAACACACCACAGTTTCGATGAGAGCAGGAATCTGATAAAACTACATCGCCCAGACCAGTCGTGACAGCGCCTACCAACAGACCTTGCATGTCATTCAAACGCCTCCGTCTCGAACGAGCGCACGATTCCGGACAATGAACCCAACTCAAACCCATGTCCGCACGAATAAATGCTGTGCGCAACACCTTCACCCCTGCAGCCAAGCAGGGCGCGCTTTCAACGATATAGCAACGTTTCTTTTTCTCCAGAAGTGCTCACGTCTGCTCGAGTTTCGATCGCAGACCATTTTTCTTTCAAGATCGTCACCGTGATTTATATGTGCATGCCTTCAGAAAGTGCGTGATGCAGACTGGCCAGAAGCCCCCGAGCAGTTTCTGTCATTACGGTCCCAGACTCACACTTCTGAGTTCCTTAACAGTTCTCAGAACGATTCAAAAAGTGCGCCGATCATTCTCGTCAACCTTTTCCCTCGTGACTCTCGTACAGTTCGCAAAACGGTTTAACATTTTTTGTTCAAATATGATAAGTCTACTTCTCCGCACAGTTTTTAGGGATATTCTCAGAAACTATAGAAGGTAATGTCCCCATTTAGTCGGATGCGTGATTATGAGCACTCGTCGTTACCTTTGGTGAATGAACCGTTCAGCAATACTGGTTTGAATAGTTGCGCACGGCAGTGTGTTGATAACGACCCGAAAGTCAAATTGTTTATTTTTGTCGAACTCAACAACATGTTCATATTATTGTTTTGTAGCCCGTATCATACACAGGTGGGGAAGACGTATCTATGTATGCATCTATTGATATCATGTAGTAGTAGAAAATGCTCTCTATCAAAGGCATACACCGATTGTCGAGCGTGCCACTACCATCGGTTTTAATTTCTTAAGGGCGCCTGTCAAGGCTGGCTGTGATATCCTTTGAATGGCGCTGAGCGGATATGACTTCAGATTTTCTTATCTTTTGATGCTATCGTGTAATGCTTGGTGAAGACCAGTCTGCGACAACAGTTTAGCTTCATGATTCAATTTAGGATACCTTTTTTTTTAATGAAGTAATACGTCGTCGTGTGGAGAAACGGCAGACCTGGTGAGATGCTCCTGAGCAAGCACACATTTTTTTTTGGCGGAAGTCGGACCTGGGAGTGATCCCCTGTGCCCGACTTGTCAAAAACCGGTGTCAGACGGATACATGGTGTAAGACCCACTGTGCCGCTCCCCTCGCCCCCTTTCCCAGCTCAGCGTCTACCTCAAGGCATTCTCACCTTGCCGCCAGTCTGCACCCCTCGCTTGACCACAACCGACCCGTCCGACCAGCGCACCCGCACCGAAGCGACGGAGCGGACGGCGCCGACACCCACGTGTACGTTATCAAATAGGCTCGACGAGAAGACCTCCCCCGCCCCGCCCACGTCGCGCGTCCACGGCCCCCCCGCCCTGGGTTGCCACGCCGTGACCGTCACGCGGGCGCCCGTCGACGTGCCCCCCCGCGGGGAGCGTCCCACAACCACCGCCAGCGACCGTCCCATGCCCGGCCCGCCGGTGTTGCGAAACAGCCGATAAGTCGATAGCACCGAGTCCGGCTTGTCATCGCGGTCGCCCCGTGAAAGCAGCACGTCCAGCCGGCCGTCGCCGTCGGCGTCATAGGCCTGCGCGCCGTCGCCACGCCCGCGGGGCGCCCAGTTGGCCAGCCCCGTCTTCGCCAACCGCTTGAATGTGCCGTCCCCATTATTGAGGTACACGGGCACGACGGCCGACGCAAACGAGACGGGCAGGATGTCGACAAAGCCGTCGTTATTGAAGTCCCCTACCGTACAGCCGACGGTGAGGGGGGTCCCGTCCAGCAGCCCCGCCTGGCGGGTGACGTCCACAAAGCGGGTGCCTTGATTGGCCAGCAAAACACTCCCCCGCGTGCCGTTAACGCCCACGTACAAGTCTAAGCGGCCGTCGTTATTGTAGTCCAGTGCCGCCACCGTGTTAATGGGCGCCCACACAGGGGTGCCCACCCATAGCGACTCGGGGATGCCAGACAGCCAAGTGTTGGTGGCGTCGACAAAGCGCCCCCCCCCCCTGCCAATAAACACGCGGAGGCGCTTGGAGAAGGTGACCGCGTCGACGATGCCGTCCCCATTGATGTCGATCATCGCAACGCCTTCGGAGGAGTCGTCGCCGAGGCCCGACTCCTTGACCGGCCAAAACGCGCGGCCCCCATTGAGCAGCACCTTTTGGCGGGGCGTCTTGTCCCATTTGACCAATACCTGGCTGCCCCACAGCACCACGTCCAGATCCCCATCCCCATCCAAGTCCACTAGCCGCGGCGCGCGGCCGCGCATCTTGGCGGGATGCAACCTCCGCGCCTCCGTCACCGTCTGCAGCGACCGGCCGTTGAGCTGGAGCAGCACCGGTGCGCGGGGGTTCAGGCCCCACGGCGGCAGGCCAGACTTGAAGGAGCCGCCCACCGACACGATTAGATGGCGGCCGCCCGAGCCGGCGCCCAGGTCCCCCGCCGACAGCCCGTGGATGTCCTCGAGGTACGGCAGCAGCCGCGGCCCGGCGGTGTAGGCGGCCATGCCGGGGCGCCCCCACTGGATCATCGCGGGCTCATTGACGTGGTTGGGCAGCACCAAGTCATAGGTGCCGTCGCCGTCCAAGTCCGCGACCAAAGGGCCCCCATACTTGAGCCCCCTCCGCGTCGATAGCCCTGACGCCGCGGTCACGTCGGCAAAAGCGGGGGGACCCCCCGCGGCGGCGTCGGCGGCGGCAGCGAGAGCCAGCGCAAGGACAGCACCCAGCGAAGCGAGGACGCCCACCCGCACGGCGGTCGTCCGGGGGGGGGATCCTGCGGTCGCCCGCAGACGAGGCGGCCGGCAGATACCCACGGGCGGGCACATGGCAGGAGCTAACTAGATAGGGAGGAGAGGGGGGAGCAGTGGGGGGGACGGGGGCGGGGGAGCGCGCAACTTGGACCTCGTGGAGGTGGCGAATTGACGGGGGCGTCGTCGCTTGACGTGCAGGCCGCCAGCCGTGAAGGGGCCACCGGGATAGGTCGGTGAGGGTGGCCAAGAGGAGAACGGGCCGGTCGGCGCTATGAACAACGCGCACAGCTTTCGGTTGCTGGAAGACCGCAACGACTGAAAAACGAAGGGTAGGGGGGGGAGCGTGGCCACCTGATGCCGCAGTAGGAAGGGCGAAACACACCTCCGCCGGAGGAAGGGCGCAACGCACCTCCGCTGCGGGGACGCGTGCCGCAAGGCGTGACGATATGGAACCGCGCGGCCTTCGACGGTCCGACACACGAGACTGCCGTCGACTGTTTGAATGTGCAGTAGCCAAATTTTACTCTTCTCTGTCACCACAGCGGAGCCACAGGATGGTTCGATTGGTACATGGACAATGAAGGCGTGCAGGCTGCATGACGTCGTAGAGGGCGCCAGCCGACCACAAGACGCTGTCCATTCCCTCGATGGACAAATATCTGTCGGAATACGGTCGGGTCACACTTGAATTCCCGAAAGAAGAAACGGGAGTGGGCTCAGAAACCCTGCTGATCCCGTCGCCAGCCTCACCGAGCAGAGGTGTTGGACACGTAGGCGGCTCAACAGGCAACAACGGTTGCCCCGAGCCTCGGCGATCCCTTCACGTAGACTGGCACATGGCCCTCCGCAGTGTGCGTATCGACTGCTAATTGGTCTCCCACACGGCGTCAGTATTTAACGAGGTCATGCTCATGTGCGTTTGTGAAAAGCTCCCAGGCCTTCAGTATTTGCTGCTACATAGGATTTGCTCTGACCGCGCTTGTGTGGGTTTGCTTTGGGCGCGTACATATGTATGTACTGTACTGTACCTGGGGCGTCGAAGCAGACTGGTGGGGCAGGAGACGACGGCGGCGGCAAGCGCAGGCATCGGCGGTGACTCCGCAGTCCGTGGGCCCATGGGGGGGGCGTCCCAATCCATGGCGACAGGGCGGGTGGGCGAACCGGGGAGAGTGGGGGGCTGGGTGGGCGGGCGGGGAGGGCGGTGGGCCAGAGAATGAGGAGACCAGCGCAGTGCTCGCTGTGGCGGGATCCATCCCAACGGCAGATGAGGTCGGGTTACTCCACTTTGGTGGCCGCCGTCTGTGGCACCTGCCTAAGGATGCGGTGGGCGCCCGCACGCGGCGTCATCCAGCAGTAGGTGGGGAAGGGGGGGGGAGGAGGAGGCGGAACCTGCAGCTGGGCTTTGCCCGTTGGGGAAGGAACTGGGCAGTCTCAACCGGCCGTTGCGATGCTCCCGGCACAAGCGCATCCGCAGGTGCCGCCCATCGTCTCTCCAGTCGCCTGCTGGTGCTGTGCAGGGGGGCGTCCTTCCTCCCGGGTGGCGGCGACGCGTGTCCGCCGCCTTTGCTGGCTGGGTAGTTTGGGCAGAGTCAAAGGGCGGGATGGGCTGCACCAGCGGCAGCGACGGCGGTAGTGGAGGTGCGCGCATGCCCTTGCCGCCCATGCCAGGAGCGGCCTCTGGTGATGGCCAGCGCGTCGCCCATGCGCCGGTGGGGCTGGCCGCCGCTGCGGTGGCGGTCACACACGGTTGCTTGGGTGATTACCGTGCTGGGGGGTGTGCGGGGGGGGGGAGGGCACGATGGGGGGGGCACCTCTCTGTCAGCGACGTCATCTCCCGTGCGCGCTGATGGCGCCTCCGCCGCAGGCGGCTGGGGCGGGCGCGCCCGGCGCCAAAGTGCCTGCGGAAGGCGCGACACGTTGTGGGTCCCTGTCGGCCCCACCTCCGGCGCCCATGCCGGCCTTCCTTGGCGGCCTTGCCGCCATGGCCCCGGTGGTCCGCTCGCCTCATGTACACCACTCTCGACGTCAAGCGGCCCACACTCTAAATGGGAAGGCTGGGGGGCGGGGCTGAGCAGAATTCTCGGCCGCGCTGGTGGTGGGGGAGGGAGTGGGGGGGGTGGGCGCTGGAGTGCACGTCGGCTGGGGGGAGAAGGACGGCTCGGGCAGTGCAGCCGCCTGCTCCCATGGCTGTGGCGACGGCGGCAGCGGCCAGGCGGCGGTGGCAGCGGTGCCAGGCATTGCCGCCCCTTGCCTTGGGAGGGACTGCGGCGGCAAGTTGGGGGGGGGGGGCGGCGGCGCTTGGGGGTCGGCGACTGCCAATGTGGCCGCCGCAGCCGTCGGCGTTGAGAAGACACCGTAGTCGCAAGAAAGGAAGAGAGAAGAGGCCGGAGTGAAGTGTCAGTGCGCCTTGCCAGGAGATGTCAAGGTGCAGTGGGGTTGCTGTGGCAGCAGTAAACCCCCTGCAGTAGACCGGCACGTGGTCCCGTGTCGCCCCCCCCCCCCCCCCCCCCCCCGATGGGGGGGGATGCACTCCAGTCCACCACCGCACCTTGAGTGGTTTGCTCTCGCCCTCTCCTCCACTTCCATTCATTGTATGAGCGCCATGCCCGAGGCGGTTGGCACGCACATGTGTGGTGGGGGGGCCCCGGGGGCGGGCAGAGACGGACGGAAATGTGGAGAGGGACCACCGGGGGGGGAGGCACCAGCCCTTTTGGGGGCGTAGGCGGGTGGCGCGGCCATGGCACTGGGCTGGACGGCCTGGGTGGTGGGGACGCCTCTGCCATGTGGGTGACGACGTGACGGCGTGTGGCGAGGGACGGTGACGGCTGGTCGGCGGGCGGAGAGTGACCGGCGCGGCGGCGGGGGCACGGAGGGGAGGCGTATAAAAAGAGGGCACCCCCCAGAGCGTGTGTACCCGCCGACAGACCATGAACGAGTCATCGCACACCAGCCAGTCATTCCCAGCGTCGCCCCTGCTCCTCTCCCCGCCCCAACGCTTTGACTCGTTCGCCCCGACGCGCCCAACAACGCCTCCCTCCCCCGCCTTCCCCCCCCCACCCCCCCCGCCCCCTCTTCCCACCCCCAAGGACGCGTTGGTTTCTGTGACGCGCGCGCGGCAGCTGCTGGCGGCCACCGCCCTCGCGGCGGCGGCCCTGAGCGGCGGCGCCGCTTCCACAGCGGCAGCGTCGGACGCGACGCCGTGGACCTACTATGGCCGCTATATGGCAACTATATGGGCTCCCTGACGACACCGCCCTGCTCTGAGGGCGTCACCTGGATTATGTCGCGCGAGGTGATCACCGCGAGCGAGGCGCAGCTGGCCCGCCTCGGCCGCGCGCTCCTCGCCTCGGGGGCGGTGGTGCTAACGGAGCGGCCGACGCAGCAGCCGCTCAACGGCCGCACAGTGGTGTGCTACGGCGCGTAGGGCGAGCATGTTTTGGTCTGAGGAGGAGGTTGGTACGACGGTGACCGCCTAACTGATGCATGCATTTCCATGGAAATGTTTGAAGAATTACATTCAGTCTGGGGCCTATTGACAGATGTGGGATCAGTGCAACAGAGAGCTTGTCCAGAGAGACGCGGGGACTGTGGCCGATTCTCCAATCTTCTGCACTACCCGTGAATCTCTTCGGCCTCGGGCCAGTGCGTACCACTCGACTGCCCACGACAATCTGCACTATGGCAGCTTTTCTTCCCGTCCTTGCCCGGGCACCTCGCTTCCGCCCCATGCTGTCCTTGCGGCGGGTGCGAGTTGCTCCTGCTCGCGCTGCGGTAATGACGTTGCGGGTTTGCCGCAAGTGCAAGCAGCAGTACGACACGGAAACAAACACGCCTGCTTCATGCCGGTACGTTTACGTTCTGGGAGGCGCGATGCAAGGTACAGACTGTGTACTGGGTGCTTGGCGATGACATCTTGCGCTGCTCACGAGCCTGACTTACCTTGTTGCTTGTTCAAGCTTTTGTGTCCACCAATCTGTTGCTTGTGCTCTCGTGCCTGCCACACCATGCTACAGTACTCACTCGGCACAGTACCGTGGCCGGCTGAACCGTATCGAGCCTACAGAGACGAGCGGGCTTGAGTACTTTTGGCACTGCTGCGGTGAGACTGACCGGGATGCCCCTGGATGCGCGCTGTCCGTTCATGCGTCGTACGATGACGCGTAGATTGTGCCTAAACGAGTGGACGGCTGACCTAGGGTGTGGTGTTCGCTCATGCGTCGTATGATGACGCGCAAACTTGGCTATGCGAGTGGACGGCTGACCAAGGGTTTGGTGTGGAGGACTCGGATTGACGTACATGAGTTTGCCGGAACAGCTCGTCGTCTCTGCGCAAGATGGCCGGCTTACGTAGACATAGTAGTGTTGCCTTCAGTCTTTAGGGACTCCTGGGTGTGGAATTTTGTATCTGGTTGGCGCTCACGCGCAGAGCTTCCAGCAGGAGGTGCACCCCATGACCGCTTCACTCCGTGAGCGGCAGTGATGAACCGTGCGACTCAAGGGAGTGAATGGACAGTACGCCAGCGGAGAGTCTCACAGACCGCTTTCGCCTAGTATGAAGCAGTTGCGCAGCAGTAACTAGGGAGGAGGTGCAGCCAAGAGAGCACGGGCCATCGTCACTGCTCGTGTTGCAGTCAATCACATTGGGTGACAGGGCCTTCTGCCGGCGCGAAGCTGTCCGATGATAAGCCCGAAACGACGGCTTGCGACACAAGGTATATCAGTAAATATATGTCTGCGCTTGCCATATCGCGCGTCACCGGGAGGACATCCACAATGGTCGATCCAAAAGGACATTGTAGGACACTCTTCCAGACTCTTGAGACGGCAAGTACGCTGAGGGGCACCGACTCCGTCCGCGTACTCGAAGATGTTCAAAGCTGTTTAGCCTGTTGTAGACACGTCCGGACCAAATGTACGAAAACAAAAGCGTCCGCAGTGCGTGCAGGAATTGCAGTTCTCCCAATTTTGTCCCATGTGGACAAGAGCAAGAGCAAACTGTGTTTGACCAATGATATGACTCAGATGCTGCATCTCTGGCCAATGACTGCTCTGCATGAGGGTCCTTTTTGTACAGTCAGTATTGGGCAATGTCACGGCCCATGGCATGGCTGACACAACTGTACACCTTGCCCACCCCATTGAGGCACTTCCATGAAATCACATCCTGTCACGCAAAGTCACAAATTCTTCTTGCAGCCTGGCCCCTCTCTTCGAGTCTTTGGCACCCCACTACCAACAGATCGGTGCATCCCCACGTGACAGGCGACACACCATCGTCTTCACCAGAGTGTGCGCTTTACGTTCATGTGTGGTTTCTAAGAAAAACATTGAAAACTGGCCACGTGGTGGTCTTGAGAGTGCATCATCCAATATACCTGCTTGCTCGTCGCTTGCTCTATGTACCCTCCACCACCAGGCACCTACGGACGGAGCTACGCCCCAAGGTACATCCCACAGACCACCCTACGTCTACTGATGCATAAAACGTGATGAGTTTCTATGGTGTGCAGCCCAAGAGAGCGGTCTTTTTCACAAACTTGGTGCCAAATACAGCTATTTCTGCCCCCCCCCCCCCCCACAGACTGGAGAAGGACAGCCGCCAGGCACTGGCATAGCCCATACGATAGCTGTGTGTCCCTGTGAGCCTTAGGGAGCACGAAAGTCCCACTGCCGACATCTCAACATGGACCCAGGGCCGGGTTTTTGCTCAACGACGGACCTTTGTCCTAAAGCCTGTCGCTACAAAAACATAGTGCACCCACACAGGGATGAGCGGCCCTCTCTGTTCCATGGTCTTCAGCAAGGACCCTGTACGGATCCTGGCCAAAAGACGGGCGCTCAAAGCGTGTCTGGACCATCATGTGGCGAGCTTGGCGCCGGAGGCTGTCTGAGCTCGCTTTTCAAGCGGGTCCAGCTCGTTTGCGTCTCTGTGACGAGTCGGCGATGCCGTTTTTTCTTCTTCATAGAATGGTCAGAGGTCTTTGTGTCTCTTTAAGCTGTTTCTGTGCCGACAGAAGTATGGATCATCCTGTCACTGCGTGATGTGGATGAATCGTCCAGCAGCTTGAACGAAGTACATGACACACCTCACTAACCAGCTCTATGAACGTACGACAAACGTTGAACTGATATGCGTCAACCCACTGTTGCCACTGAGTTTCTTTCCGGGACAGCCATGACCAAGACAAGCACGACTTGATGGCAAATATGCGAAGCACGTAGAGCTCAGATAGCTTCTGGCACAGAGCTCCCCACATGATGGTCCAGACACACTTTGAGCGCCCTTCTTTTGGCCAGGATCCGTACAGGGTCCTTGCTGAAGACCATGGAACAGAGAGGGCCGCTCATCCCTGTGTGGGTGCACTATGTTTTTGTAGCGACAGGCTTTAGGACAAAGGTCCGTCGTTGAGCAAAAACCCGGCCCTGGGTCCATGTTGAGATGTCGGCAGTGGGACTTTCGTGCTCCCTAAGGCTCACAGGGACACACAGCTATCGTATGGGCTATGCCAGTGCCTGGCGGCTGTCCTTCTCCAGTCTGTGGGGGGGGGGGGGGGCAGAAATAGCTGTATTTGGCACCAAGTTTGTGAAAAAGACCGCTCTCTTGGGCTGCACACCATAGAAACTCATCACGTTTTATGCATCAGTAGACGTAGGGTGGTCTGTGGGATGTACCTTGGGGCGTAGCTCCGTCCGTAGGTGCCTGGTGGTGGAGGGTACATAGAGCAAGCGACGAGCAAGCAGGTATATTGGATGATGCACTCTCAAGACCACCACGTGGCCAGTTTTCAATGTTTTTCTTAGAAACCACACATGAACGTAAAGCGCACACTCTGGTGAAGACGATGGTGTGTCGCCTGTCACGTGGGGATGCACCGATCTGTTGGTAGTGGGGTGCCAAAGACTCGAAGAGAGGGGCCAGGCTGCAAGAAGAATTTGTGACTTTGCGTGACAGGATGTGATTTCATGGAAGTGCCTCATTGCTATTTTTGGCAACGATCGACGTTTATCGCAGTGTGGAGGCCTTTGTAAGGCCATGATCGCCGATCGATCGTGACTGAGTATTGTCACGGACGTGACAATATCCAGTCTGACAATACCCAATACAGACTGTACGAACAGTGTGATCGGGGGTTCTCTCGGGATTTCTGACCACTTCGAGGGCAGAACAAGCACCGGCTGAGCGCTTCGGACTGTTCTTGACAGAGATGACTGGAGATAAAGGGCCAACCGGCGAGATCCGATGAAAAAACAAGAGTGTTTTGACCAACCAGCGTTCGTTGCGAGAGCAGTTGTGGCCATAGCCAATCATCAGGTTCTTCCGACACACGTGTTGCAGCACGCCATTAGTAAGCCCTCAGCTGCGAGCATGCGATTCGCCCTTGCTCTTGTACACTAGCTCTTGCTCTTGTACACACGGGACAAAATTCGGAAAACTGCAATATGAAGCAGGGGTTGTCAAGCATACCACTTTTGGTCAAGCGTACGAGTATCGAGTAAACTTAGAGATCAGCGAACGCGTACCAGCGTGTCATTGACTGCGAGCAAGCGACTTTTTCAAGCTCGCCTGAAAGAGCGTCTTTCCTCACGTAATTTTATTTCATGATGCCTGGCAAGCATACAGTCAAAGTTTCCGAATAAAATGTACCGCAAGGGGCAAAATGGTAAAGACTCCCTCAGTGCCGTAAATTCCTCAATTGATCTCAATGCAGCTGATATCCGCCCGAGAAACGATGGTAATAATGCGATGGCCGTGCCGACAGCGTACCTGGGAAAAGTACGTTCGAGCATGATACTTGAGCGTACATTTTGCCGGCTAGAGTGCGCGTACGTGTACCGGGCACATTCGGAGATTTTCTCAGCGTACGCGTAGTATGCAAAAAGAGTACACGCGTAATACGCTTGTTTTGAGTACGCTTGGCAACCCCTGGTATGAAGGGGCTGAAGAGAGCTCGTAAGGGTATACGTCGGCGTAGCCCCCTCATAAGTAAACATCCCGATTTTGTGGCTGCAACAAAGCCCACTATTTAGGTATTCAATGCACTCGCCTGGCTTAAAAAATGCTTTAAACTGCTTGGCAACTGACTACCTTTTCTCTCATACAAATAGGGTTGTGCTTCACGCCTGATTTTGTGCGGCGTGCAGGCGTGTCACGCCTAAAACGCGCCTAGTGCACGCCGCCAAGCCTTGATCACGCCGAGCACGCCCCTTCATTAGACCCATGAAAATGTATTTTTTACAAGTATCGGAGGGCCACCGCCAGCCCCGCTGTCACCAGCTGGTTTGCCAGCCGGCACGATTGGGGTGGCACGACGGACGGCAGCTGCGGCGCCACAAGGTGGAGGGCTGGCGCCTGGGGGGGGAGAGGGTTGGGGGCGAGAGAGCCCATGGGTACAGGGCCCCTGTATGCGGGGGATAGTGCCCCCCCATATACAGGAGCGGTGCCGCACCGCGTGGTCGTCTCTGGCTTCCCTCACAACGCACAGCCCCCGAGACACGTCAGAGGCCCCGTGCGAGGGCGTTGGCCATCCAGCCCATGTTGATAGCCCTAGCCCGAGATTGACTAAGTTGTTCAGCACCGCTCAAGTACGTTTCCACGGCGCTGTCGCGGAACATACCAGCATCTGTCCGCTGTCCATGCCATCCATGTAAGCCTCAATTCGTCCTGCATTCATGCTTCAGTACGGAAATTCAAATTGATTGCTGTTCTTCTTTACTGGATCACGCCGTAGTGCACGCCGTGAAAAGCGCTAGGTGCAGGTGTGTCACGCCGTGAGTCACGCCGTTCCAGCACGCCTTGTCTCACGTCGCGGGCGTGCCGCCCAACCCTACATACATACAGCCATGAGGGTGCTCAGGAGCACTGCTCGCAGAAATCTCGGCCATGACATCAACAATATCGAACAACAAGAAGCCAGTTGAGAGCCGTCTGAACTGTACATACGACGTCTGCACGAAAAACTGGCGCATAATCGTGCAAGATCAATTTCATATATATGAGTGGTTCGTGCGACGATATACCGCTGTGAATGAGAGGGCTTTGAACAATTCTGCTTCCGGCACGACAAAGACAACAATGATATCTGGAACTCGTGAACAACCTTCGATAGAGGTATGATAACCGTTTCAACAGGGTTTCAAAGATTAAATCGATTGCTGTGCCAGTCAAGAAGCAAAAACCACGATCAAAGAAATGCGCGCATGAAAATAACGTGCCAAGTCTTCAGAAGCTCTCTCTTGCTTATCATTGAGAAAGCCTTGAACGTAAGGCTGCACATAGTATATTAACTAATATTTAGTTAGAGGCAGTTTGAAACAGCACATTCGATTTCAGAGCTCGTTCTTTTTGACGGTAAGGACCAGCTGCGCACGATATCGACGAGGACATGAGTTGACGGAGTTTTTCTACGCCTTGTACTGAGCATGACGTCGATGCTGGGGTCCTGCGAGAGGATGCGTGCGCCCAGGCAGGAGTGGAACCACTGAGCCAAGGCAATATTGTCTCGGAGCAGAGGCTGTCGATTTTCGACTCCTAATGGCTTAAGGTCCGAACAGTTGCAGAGCTTTTGGCTTGCCGAATGAGTCGTATTGGACTTGCACTACTCAATAGGCGCATTTTGAGTGATGTAGCTGCTGCGACTAATGGTCGTTATCTATAGGGGTCTGCTGTTATGCAAGCAGAGCGGTCTGAAATTCGCGGAGGGTCTCCGAGCCTATCAACCAAAACACCAAGAACAGTTAGAGCTTCTCGACTAGTGCGTGTGTTTGCGCAACGATGTAGGCTGATTCGGAGCTCTCATTGGTCAGAGATGCATCCTGTGCGGCATGTCATTGGTCAGTGGACTGTTGTTCTTATTCTTGTCCGGATCGGCCAAAGTTGAGAGAACTGCCATATTTCGAAAAAGGAGAAAGGACACCCCAACGCACACCATAACTAAAGGTATATCTCATGCTATTAGGCGCGCGATATTGTTGCTGTGCAGCAACGACATGTTCTTGGATGGGCCTGAGACTTGGCACACGGCGTCATGATGACCCTCCCGTGGTGGCAGCATAAAGAACCTGAGCGGAGATGATGCCGAGCTCGCTGTACAGGGTCGAATGGCTGGACGGTGAAGCGCATATGCTGGAGCTCTCGCAAGCGTACGCCCAAATTTTGAGTTGAAAGATATTTTGTACCGATCAACGATCTGCCAGCACTCAGGGACGCCCTCAGGGCGCCCTGACGCGGACGTATAATCAATGATGGCCCCCTTCAATGCAATTTCATGCAATATTGCTCGCATCGGATCCCGCAACGGACGGCGCTTCAGCATGCGGGGACGTCCGTTGAAGGACGTACGATCTGTTTTTCTTCCGGTCACTGGTTCCAGCCTTTGTTCATGTCTATTGTGCCTTTTTGGCAACCTCGCCACGTTGTTAGTCTGATACTCAAAAGCCCGGTAGCAACGAACGTGCAGAAAACGCATCAAGAACGCGCCAGTCGATGATTTGATGTCGCCCTTCAGGACGGAGAACACATCAAGAAAAAACAGAGAAGGCAATGCGCCAGCTGTGAAGGCCTTGAGCTTCTCTTTCCTTTGGTGTGACGGACGCCCCTCGCCGATGGCGTGTTCATACACTTCTGCTGGCGCAAAGATTGGCGTAGCTCATCGGCCTTAGTGCATGAGTGCATGAGATACACCTTAAGTGTGTCCGATCGTGGCTATTTTCTCTGGTCCAGATTGGCGACGAAGACGCTGCAGAAGGTTGCGCTCAGTTTTCCAGCAAGAGTCTTCGCAGTTTTTCAAAAGGGAATAAAAGCACGTTTTGATGGGACAGTTATCTTCCCTCAAGTCATGCTTATCGTAAGTACTTCTAGCTGCGAGGAAGGCCACCATGCCGCCGCGGTCACAGCCCGCCACGTGACATGGGTCCCTGTCGATGACGACGGAGCTCTTTCGCCGCCTACCTCTGCCCGCCCACGCCGACCACGGCCAAGACGTGGCGTCCCCATTTCGCCGTTTTCTCGGATCGGTGGCCGCCCGTCGTTTTCGCGCTCTTCTCGTGTCGCCCCTGCCATCGTTGGCTGCGTCGTCACAATGCTTTCCGCTCTCGCTCGCCATGCGTTGACGGGTGTGCGGCGGGCCTCGGCCGCCCCCCGGGGGGTTGTCGCAGCCATTGATGCTGCCGGCCCCGCAGCTGTGGCTGGCGTCCGCTCCAAGTCTCGGTCAGCAGCTGCCCCCGCGGCTGAAGAGTCCTCGGCCCCCCTGCGGCCTCTCGAGGAGACCGAGACCTACGACCTGCCCGCGTTCAAGACCCACCGCATGGACCTGGACAGTCTACCCACCTCGACGACCGCTTCGGGCGCGCAGCTGCAAGAGTACTTTGAGTCCATGTACCGGATGCGGCGGATGGAGACCAAGGCCGACGAGCTCTACATGACCGGCCACGTGCGTGGCTTTTGCCACCTGTACAATGGGCAGGAAGCGGTGGCGGTAGGTGTCGAGGCGGCTGTCACGTATGAGGACTACTTGATCACCGCGTACCGCAACCACTGCCAGCAGCTGGCCCGTGGCGACACGGTGGAGGGTGTATTGTCAGAACTGACAGGCCGCGTGACGGGCTGCTCGGGTGGCAAGGGCGGCAGCATGCACTTGTACAAGCCTGAGAACCGCTACTTTGGTGGCAACGGCATTGTGGGCGCTCAGGGCCCACTCGGCACGGGCCTGGCGTTTGCGGCCAAGTACGGGGGAACCCGCAACATTGCTATCACCATGTTTGGGGACGGCGCTGCCAACCAGGGGCAGATCTTTGAGGCGCTGAACATGGCGCAGTTGTGGCGGCTGCCCATCATCTTCATGTGTGAAAACAACCGATACGGGATGGGCACCTCCACCGCGCGCGCGGCGGCCAGCGGGGACTTTTACACCCGCGGTGACTACGCGGCGGGCCTCTACATCGACGGCATGAACGTGCTGTCTGTGCGGGAGGGCATTGCGTACGCCGCAGAGCGGTGTCGCACTGGCGAGGGCCCTGTGTATGTGGAGATGGACACGTACCGCTACAAGGGGCACTCCATCTCGGACCAGGGCACCGGCTACCGCACCACCGACGAGGTGCAGAGCATGAAGGCGTCGCGGGACCCGATCGACCAGGTCAAGACGATGCTCATTGACGGCGGCTGGGCGACACTGCAGAGCCTCAAGGGCGTCGAGCGGTCGCTGCGCAAGCAGGTTGACGCGGCGGTGGAGTTCGCCAAGAAGGCTCCCGAGCCGCCGCCAGAGCACCTGTGGAAGGACGTGCTGAGCCCGTCGGCGAGTGGCGAGTCGGTGGTGCGAGGCACGCTGGTGACGACTGGGGGCAAGGTCGGTACACCGCTTTAAGCGGGTCGCTTGGCTGGGAGTTCTGGGTGGGCGGGGGGGGGGGTGCGAGGCGTGGGTGTGGACGGAGCAGTGCATCGAAGGGGAGTCTTCGTGCGATGGTGTCGCGGATGTTCTGGACACTCTTGTATCCCCGTCGGCTTTTTGGTCTTGTTTATCGCTGTGAGGCCCACGCCGCTTCTTTCCGAGGGTGAAGCGTGTGCATTTGGGGTGGGGCATGGCCTCTCATGTGACCCGGCTGGCACTGGCACACAGCGGTCATATGGCCTTGTAAAGTACTTGCAGACCAAGAACAGAGAACCGGAAGCAAGGCGCGATATGTTCCCTCCCCCCCCCATCCGTAAGCTCAGGTACTATAGCCAACTGTGTGGCCGCCGCCGCGAGCTGACCTAGGCAGCTTTGCGCCGGCGCGCCAACCGCGTGGCGTCGGCCCGGTCGGACGGCGCCGCGCCGCCGCCGCGCTGGCGGTGGCGGCGACCGCGGCGACCGCGGCAGCATCCGCCCCACGGGGACGCCGTGGGGCGGCGGCCACGGCCGCGGCCGCGGCGGGCGGCGGTGCAGCGGCGGCGCCGTCGGCGGCGCCGGGGGGTGCGGCAGGCAAGGCAGCCGCTGGGGGGGGCGGCGGGGACGAACCGGGGGGGGCGGGGCGCACGGGGGACGGACCGGGGAAAGGCCACAGGTCCCCGCGCCGGCTACACCAGCCTCCTCTACCGCGTCACGGGTCTGGCGGTGGACGGCCGCCTGGCGGCGGAGGTGGGAGAGGACGACCGCGACGGCGCCGGCGCGCTGCTGGGGGTGTCGGCGGGCCTGAGCGGCGGGCCGGAGGGGGCTGGAGCGGGCACCGCCGCGTGGACGGACGTGGGGGGGGGGGGGTCCACCTGTCACTGGTGCCCCGAGGGGCCCCGGCGGTGGCGGTAGCCGACCCGACGGGGGAGGGCTGGTGGGAGAGGGGAGAGACGGTGCCCGCCGCGGGCGTGGCCCGCCGCCGGGCGGTCGCGGCGTCGCCCGTCCACTCGCCCGGCCCCGCCCGTACCACCCGGCGGACCTCCCCGATGCTCGTGGCGTGGTTGCTGCGGCTACTGCGTAGGTGACAGCCTGGGCAGGCCTCGTGGGGATGGGCAAGGGGGGCGCTGGCCGTTGTGTGGTGTCGTGAGCCGCGTTCGCGGCGGGACTGGTGGTGGCTGAAGAGAGGGAAGGTCCTTTGGGCGCCTCAGAGGTGGCCGCCCGCGTGGCGATCGCGCGCGCGCTGGTGTGGGAGCCGTCGGTGACGCTGCTAGAGGTAAGGTGCAGCGCACAGACAAACCGTGACAACCATCGACGCGATGCAAAACGACCTCCCTCGCGTCCATCGCATCCTCCACCCCCGCCCCTCTCCCCCACGCTCAGAAAAAGCCGACCGACGGCTTCTTGTTGGAGGTCCGCGCCTTGACGCCCACCTGGGAAGACCGAAGGCCCGCCATCTCCACCGCAGCCTCGGCCCATGCCCTTGCCTCCGACTTGGGGCCGGTCGTCCGCTCCGCCGCCTGCTCCTCCGACGTGCACGTGAGGATGCCGTTGACAATAGGAATGGAGGAAACCAGTTGAAGCTGCGCAGGCCAAGAGAGTGAGACGTTGTCGGCAAAGGTGCGTTGAGGAGGTCACAGGAAACACAGGACACAGAAAAGCATCGATGTGAGGGACGGGGCACGTCAGTAAACCACCATGCCCAGCAAAAGCCCCGTGACCTCCAAGACCACACACCCCACGGCTCCGTTCGTCTTTTCCCAAGAACCAAAACACTCGGACATGCCCATCCAGACCTCCATTCTAGTACGTCCCCCCGTCGCAGGCCCCCTTCCCCCCCACCCCCACGCACGCTCCCCCTTACCTCCATCAATGCGGCCATCACCGCCTTGGAGATGTACTCATAGTGGCCCGTCTCCCCCTCAATCAGCAGCCCAATCACGACCATGGCGTCCACCTTTTGGGCGAGCCCCATCAGCCGCGCCGCCATCGGCACCTCAAATGCCCCTGGCACGGTCATCTCCACCAGCCGCTCCCCGGTGACGCCCGCGTCGGCCAGGCCAGCCACCACCGCCGCGTGCTGGGCGTCGACCATTTCGCCCCCCCAGCGGGTGCGGATGACGCCCACCCGCGCACCCGAGTCGGTGTCCGCCGTCGGGAAGCCGGGCATGAGGGCGGTCATGGGGGGGGGCGGGGCGCGCCCCGCGCCGGCAGAGGGGGAAGCGGCAGCGCGGGAGACCACCCGGGCGCCCATGGAGGGGGTAAAGGTGCTGACCCCAAGGGGCGACCGGCATGCCGCCGAGGTCGTCGCAGGGTGGCCAACGGGTGCTGGGGCGGCGGCGACAAAGGTGAGGGCCGCCATCCTGGGAAGCGTCGTTCAACGAGGGGAGGGCCAATGGGGCAGACAATGGTCGGGAAGTGGGTGCAGAGAAAAGCGAGGGATGCGGACGAAAGAAGGGCCGACTGTCGCTGCTACTTACAATGGTGTGGGCGAAAGGAGGAGGGGGGTAGACACGGGCATGGACGGGAGAGCGGGTACGAGGGCCAGAGCGGCACGGCAATCCAGGCCGATCGCCTGGTGGAAGGACCACCTAGCGTGCTCCTCGACTTGCGTGGTCGTTGAGGTAACAAATACACGAGTTAAGTGCACTTAACAGACCCCAGGACACCCCCGTGGTGCTTTTCACCAGCGGATGACTCGGTCGCAGGAGCTGGCCCATCTCATCGCGCCGCTGGTCGGTCGCGTCTCCCAGCATCACGTCGTGCCCCTCTTCCCCTCCCACCTTCCCCCCCGCCGCCCTCCATGGCCATGCCGTACTCCACGCCCCGCTCGTTGCTGTTTGTCTCCGCCACGGGCCTCGGCCCGTGGCGGTCGCAGCCACGGCTGCGGGCAGCCGTCTGCGGGCGGCCGGTGGGCGCCCCCCCCGCCGCCACCGCGGGCCCCCCGTCCGCCGCGGCCGCCGGGGCGCCGCCCCCCCCCCCCCGTCGCCGCGGCGGCGTCGCCACCACCCGCTGGTGGCGCTGCCCCCCCCCCCCCCGGCGGTCCCCCCCCCCCCCCGGGCTGACCGGCACCGCGGCGCTCACCTCCCTCCCCACCCTCCTCACCTACGTGCGGCTGGTGGCGGTGCCTGCGTTGGCGGCGCTGCTCCTCCACCCCACCCCCTACGCGGGCCAGCCGGCGGCGGCGGCCGCCGTCTTTGCCGCCGCCGCCGTGACCGACTGGGCGGACGGGTACCTGGCGCGGCGGCTGGGCGCCACGTCTGCGTTTGGCGCCTTCCTCGACCCGGTGGCGGACAAGCTGATGGTCTGCACCGCGTTTGTGTGCCTGTCTGCGGGCGTTGCCGGCTGGGGCCGCCCCGCCGTCATTGCCGCCGCCGCCGTGACGGTGTGCCGGGAGGTGGGGGTGAGCGCGTTGCGCGAGTGGATGGCGGCCGCGGGCGCGCGGGGGGTGGTGCGGGTGGGGCGGGCGGGCAAGGTCAAGACCGCCGTCCAGATGGTGGGCCTGACGCTGCTGCTCGGGTGCTGGGGGGGGTGGGCGGGGGGGGGGGTGTGGGGGGGGCTCTGGGGCGCCCGCGTGGGGGGGGGATGCTACGCCGCCGGCGTGGGGGGGGTGGTCCTTGCCGCGGCGCTGGCGGTGAGCAGCGGCTTTGGCTACCTCCGCGCCGCGTGGCCGTTCCTGCTGGGCAAGGAGGGGTGAGGTGGGGGTGGCGGGGGGGGGGGGGGGGGGAAGGGGGGGGGGGGGGAAGGGGGGGGGGCGGGGGAGGGGGGGGAGGAAAGTTCCGTACCTAGCGGCGGATCGGGCGGCGCGCTGCCGAGACACGACTGTATGGAGGATTGGGCTGGACGTCCACACTTTCGGGGATGTTTCAGCCTATTTTTTGTGGTGGTGTTTTCCTATGTATTGGAGCGGCTGACGGACGATGCCCACTCCCCGTGAGTGCGACGATGCATCGTGAACCCCCCCCCCCCCCCACGCCCTCTTCCGTCGGCGCTCCAATTCGATGCCCCCCCCGCCCGCTTACGTGCGCGCGCCTGGCGCGGGGAGAGGGGGAGAGCGAGAGAGAGGGCCGCGGCGGTGGCCACCCCCGCCGCCGGCCGCCGACGCGGCGCCGCCGCCCCCCCCCCTCGACGCGGCCTCCCCACCGGCGGCGGGGGTGCGCCCACGTCGCGCCGCACCGCGCCGTGCCGTCGGCGGCAGCGGCGGCGGCGGCGGCGGCGGCGGGTCAGGGCGGGCGGGCGGGCGGGCGGGGGGGGGGGGCGGGGGTGGGCTCATCCGTGGCGGCGGGGGGGGGGTGGGCGCCAAATCAGTGGGAGGGGTGCTGGGGGGGGGGGCCTGGGGGGGGGATGTGGAGGTGGACTTGAGCCCGGCGGGGGATGGCGGGGGGGGGGGCGGGGGGGGCGGGGGGGGGGGGGGGGGGGGCACCCCACCTGCCAGCCGCGTCTGGGCAGCCGCTCCTCTCCCACCCGCCCTCCCCTTTGCGTGTTGTGCAGGCCGCCCGCGGACTTGCAAGGCCGACGCCAGGGGGGGGGGGCGGGGCGAGGGGGGGAGGGGAGGTAGGGGGGGGCGTCAGAGTATCCTAGGGGTGGTGGTGGTGGAGAGCGGCAGTGGCGGCGGCGTGCCGCGGCTCCCCCCCCGCGGCACCCCCCTGCAGGCGTCGGGTCCCACCCGCGGCGGGCGTGGCGGGCGGCCATGACGCTGACGCCCCCCCGGCCGCGCCGCGCGCCATGATGACGCCCGCCGGGGGGGAGGTGCGTGGCGGGCGGCGCTCGGGGGGGGGATTGGCGCGCCGGTGAGCAGGGGGTTGGGGGGGGGGGGGGGGGGGGGGGTGGCCATCATGACGCCGCGGGGTCGCCCACGGGGGGGGGGGGGGGGGTGGGGGGGGTGGTCGCCAGTGGACGCTACCGCCGCGCATTCGGCTGGGGGTCGCGGGGGGGGGAGGGGGGGGAGGGAGAGAGGGGGGGGGGCGGGAAGGAGGGGAGTGGGGGGGCGTGTGAGAAAGGAGGAGTGGGGGAGGGGTGGAGAGGAGGGGGGGGGGGGTGGGGAAGCGACTGCTTTGCGTGCCGGTAGCCCGCGCTGTGGGGGGCGGAGAGTGGGCGGGGGGGGGTGGGGGGGGGGGCGTCGGCGGCAGCGGTAGCGTCGGCGGCCTCGGCGGCGACGGCGGCCTCGGCGGCGACGGCGGCGGCGCGGCGGTGGCGGCGGTGGCGGCGGTGGCGGCGGCGACGGCAGCGGCGGCGGCAGCGGCAGCGGCGGCGGCAGCGGCAGCGGCGGCAGCGGCGGCGGGCGGCCGTGGCGTCGCCCCCATCCGCCGCCGCCGCCGCCGCCGCCGTCCTTGACGACAGCCTGCCGTCAGGCGCCTCAGGGGGGGGGGTGGGGGGGGGGGGTGGGCACCGTACTGCCGGTGAGGGGGGGGGCGGGGGGTGGGGGGCGGGGGCGGGGGGCGGGGGGCGGGGGGGGGCTGGGGGGGGGGATGAGCGACGGCCCCTCCTACCGCCCCTCCCCCCGCCCCCCCTCCCCCCCCCCTCCCTGCCCCTACCCCCGCCGAGGGCGGCCGAGTGCACAGCACAACCGGCAGTGGCAGCCGCGCCGTCGGCAAGGGAATGGGAATGGCGCTGTGGGGGGGGGGGGGGGACGGGGGGGGTGGGGGTGTGGGGAGGGGGTTGACGCGTGGCCCCGCGCACTTGCCCCCCGCCCGCCCCGTCCGTGGCGGGCGGCGCCCACCAGGACGGAGGAGAGGAGGCGGTCGAGGGTGCCGCCGCCGCCGTCGGCGGGGGGGGGGGGTTGGGAGGGAGGGAGGGGGGGGGGGGGGGGAGGAGGAGGGGGGGGGAAGTAAGCCGCCACCGCCGCCACCACCGGCTACCCCCCCCCGGCGTTGGGTGGGCACGGCCAGCCGCCGCTGCCGCTGCCCCCTGCCGCTGCCGCTGCCGCTGCCGCTGCCGCTGCCGCCGCTGCCGCTGCCGCTGCCGCTGCCGTCGCCGCCGCTGCCGCTGCCGCTGCCGGCAGTCGCCGCTGGCGTTTGCCCGACTGCCCGTTGGGGCTGCCGCCGGCCGCCCCCCCCCCCCCCCCCCCCGCCGAGCGGCCGGGGGTGGCTGTGGTGCCGACCGCCACGGCTGCCGCCGCCGCCGACGCTGGCAGCGGCTGAGCCGTGGCGCCCCGCACGCGGGGCGGGAGAGAGAGAGGGGAGTAGGGGGGCTGGGGCATTGTTGGGAAGGGGGGGAGGGGGGGGGTGGGGGGGGGGGGGGAGGGGGGGGCGCTAGTCTCGGTGGAGGACGGCAGCGGCAGGGTCCCCGTCTGGCGCGGCCTGCCCGTCGGCCGGGGGTGTGAGCCGCGGCGTCTGTTCCCCCCCACCCCCCCCCCCCGCCCCCTTACTCTCACCACCCCCACTCCCACCCCCACCCCCACCCCCACCCCCAACCCCCCCCTCCCCGCCGCCGCCCCCCTCCTGCTCCTCTTTCAGCCGGCGGGGCTCCCCCCAGCCCAGCATCCCCTGTGGGGACGGCTGCCCGTGGGGGACCACGACTGGCGTCGCGCCCCCGTGGCGGCGGCCCCGTGCGCGGCGACGGGACGCGGGTGGGGCGGCGCCGGGGGGGGGGGGGGGGGCAGGGGTGCCGTCGACGGGGGGGGGGGGGGAGGGGTTGAGGGGGCGGGGGGGGGGACTGACCACCGCCTGGCGGTTGCACTTGCGGCTGTCGGTGGTCTCGGCCGGGAGCGAGGGAGAGAGGGGGCGAGAGAGAGAGAGAGAGAGAGAGAGAGAGAGAGAGAGAGACGGGCGGGGTGAGGGAGGGCAGGCGGGCTGTTTCTTTCTTCTTCCCAGCCCTCCCCCCTGCCCGCCCGCCCGCCGGCCCGCCAGACCGGCCGCCCGCCCGCCAGACCGCGCCCACGCCCGCCCGCCCGGGCTGTGGCGTGTTGGCGGCGGCGACGCGTGGGCGGCGCGCACCCCCCCCCCCTCCCGCACCCTCTGCGCCGCCTCCTCCTTTGGACGGCGGTGTGGCGGCAGCGTGGCTTGGGGGGGAGGGGGGCGGGCTGGGAGGCGGCGGTGGCGCGGGTCAAGGGCACCCGCGTCGGCGGCGGCGGGTGGTGGCCCCGGCGCGTCGTCGGGGCGCTGCGCCCGGGCGGCCGACGGCCACTCCCACCGCCACTCCCCTTCCCACTCCACTTTTGACCCCACCACCCCCCTCTGCCGGCGGTGCCGGCCTTTCCCCCCGCCCCGCCCTCGCGGCCGGGTCATTGCGCCGCGGGCGCGGCTGCATTCATCAGCGCTCCCCTCCCTGTGCCGGCCCACACCCCGCCCCTCCCTTGACATACCCGTAGCGGGTAGAGCGGTGGTGGTGGGTGCGTCGCCGGCGGACGGCACCGCCGGTCGCCGGCGGTGGGGGTGACGGCGGCCCCAACAGCGAGCGCGCCGGTAGGCAGCGGCGACGGCGACGGCGACGGCGACGGCGACGGCGACGGCGGTGGCGGTGGCGGTGGCGGTGGCGGTGGCGGTGGCGGTGGCGGTGGTGGTGGCGACGGCGGTGGGCGCGACGGCCGTGTCGGTGGCGGCCACGGCGGGGGCTGGGTGGGCGGCCCGGGGCGCCCCACGGCGGCGGGCAGCCGCGATGGGCGCCCCCGACGGGGCGGTGGACGGCCGCCGGTGGGGCGGGGGCCCTGACGGCGCGTGTGGGGGTGAGTGGCACTGGGCTGCCGCCGACCGCGGCGGCAACGCCACCGGCATTGGCGTTGGTGCCGATGGCGGCGGCAGCAGTGCTGGTGGGGGGGGCGGCGGCGCTGCCTGTCGGGACGGGGAGCGGGGCGTCAAGCGGGGAGCGGCGGGCGCGGACGCTGGCGCGGCGGCGGCGGCGGCGGCGGGCGCGGGCGCGGTGGCCATGACCCCACGCGGGGGGGGGAGGAGAAGGCCCGCCCACGGCGGGGAGGCGGTGGGGATGGAGGTGGATGGGGGGGGGGGGCGGCGGCGGCCACGCCGGCCGCCCCCGGCCCCGGCGTCTTGGCCAGCGGCCGCCGCCGGACGGGGCTGCCGGCGGCGGCGGCCACGCCGGGGGCCGCGACGGGCGCCTACTGGTGTGCCGCCCAGACGGGGCACGAGGCGGTGGCAGCGGTGGCCGCGGCGGCGGGGGGGGTGGCGGCCATGGCTGGCCGGACCGCCGCCGTCTGGGCGGCGGCCCCCTACCCGTGGGACCCCACCCCGTCGGTCGCGTCCGTGTCCACCCCCGCCGGGGCGGCAGGCGCGGCCGGCTGCGTTGCCACGGCTGGGAGCTACGCCGCCGCGGCCGGCGGCGGCCACTCGTCGGGGGCGACGGCGTCAATACCCCCCCCCGTGGGGTGGGCGCCCCCGCCACCCGCCCCTCTCCCGTCGTCGTCGCGGTCGACCCACAGCGGGGGCAGGGGAGCCGGGGGGAGTGCCGCCGCCGTGGATGGCGGTGGCTGGGCAGCCGCCGGCGCCACAGGTCATGTGGTGGTGGCGGCGGCTGCCCGGTTGGCCCCGCCGGTGGGGGGCACCTCGCACGGTGCGGGCGGCGGTGGCGACGGCGGCGGCGGCGGCGGCAGTGGTGGCGGCGGTGGCGGGGATGGCGGGGACCGCCGTGCCGCAGCAGCTGCTGCTGCTGCCGCCGGCGCGGCGGCGGCGGTGGTGCCGGCACCCGAAACCGAGGCGCTGGAGGTGGCGCTCAGCCGCCTCTTGTCGTGGCACACGAGCCAGAACGACGCGGCGGGCGCGGCGGCGGCGGCGGCGGGCGCCGCAACGCCCGGCAGCGCCACCACCAGCGCGTCGATGGGCACGTCGCCAACGTCGGTCGTGACGGCGGGGAGGGCGGAAGACGGGCCGCCGCCCCACACGCCGCCACCGCCGCCACCGTACGGGGCGACGGGCGCGGCGGCCGGCGGCGGCGGCGGCTGGTCTGGAGGCGCCACTGGTGGTGGCGGCGGCGGTGGCGGCGGCGTGCACGTCTTCCCACCCGCTGCGTCGGACATGGCATCGATCTTTTTCTCCCTCGTCCGCCCGTCCGTGTCGGTCCCCTTTTACGTTGCCCGCCTGCTACGGTACGTACACGTGTCCCCCTCGGTCTTTATTGTTGCGCTCGTCTACCTTGACCGGCTGGGTGCGGCGGACCCGCGGCTGCTGCTCACCCCCCTCAACATGCACCGGCTGCTGCTGGCGGCGGTGACGCTGGCAGCAAAGTTTGTTGAGGACCGGGCGCACAAGAACAGCTGGCTCGCCCGCGTGGGGGGGATCCCCTCCCAGCCCGAGATGAACCGCCTCGAGGTGGAGACCCTCCGGCGGCTCGACTGGCGGCTCGCCGTCAGCCCAGACGTGTTTGACATGTACCGGCGCAACCTGGCGCTGTGGGCCGCCGCGTCGGACCTGGAGCTGCCGTTGGCCGCCGGTGGGGGGGGAGGAGGGGGCGGTGGCGGTGGCGGTGGCGGTGGCGGTGGCGACGGTGGCGGCGGTGGCGGCGGCAGCGGTGGTGGCAGCGGCGGCGGCGGCGGCGGCGGTGGCGGGGGCGCCGCGCCACCCGGCGGCTGGCGGGACGCACCGCCGTGCCATCCTGCGGGCGGTGGCGCCGCCGCCGCCGCCGCGCCGCCAGCCCGCGACACGTGGTGGGCGCACGGCTGGGCGGGCCACGCCGGCGGCGACGGCGCCGTCGCGGCCGACGTTGCCGGCTTTGGCGGTGGTGGTGGTGGTGGTGGTGGCGGTAGCGGGGTGGCGATGGGTGGGACAGCCGCCCCTCCCCATGGCGGGGCGGGTGGCGACGCCATGGCCGCCACTCCCCCCCCACCAGATTACTACTGGGACGCCCCAGTCGGCGCCGCCGCCGCCGGGGGGGGCGGGGAGGGGGACAGCTCCGCGTCCGAGCCGTATGACGTGGCGGACTGGAGCTCCCCCGTCTCGTCGACGCTGTGAGGGGAAGATCAGGGGTGGGAGGGGGTGGGCAGGGAGGGGTGTGGTGAGTGGGGGGGCAACGATGGAGAGGACTAAGGACAGGAGCGCCTGGGGCGTTCATGGGGGGCGGGCGCCGTGTGGTGGTATGGGGCTTCCCCGGCACGCCGTGCGCGAAGGGGCGGCCGCCTCATCCCTTCACTGCTACACGTTGTTGCCCCTAGCCCCTCTACCCCCATGGGGAGGGTCACAGCCCCACAACTCACCAAGAAAAACAAGACGGTCCAACGACAGTCACCCCCCCTCCCCAGCCCAACAACAAACCCACCCCCCACCCTCACGATCACGGTGACGCGGCGGTGAAGGCGCCCAGCCCATATGGCCGGGGGGGGAAGCGGCAGGGGGAGAAGGCAGAGGGGAAGGGTACGAGGTGACCCACACGGCCGCCGAAGAGAGAGAGGGTCGGCGCCAAACGGGCCGATGCGCGCCTGCGGGGGCGTTGCGAAGCCGCGCCAGCGCAGGCCCGCCCCCGGCGCAGCCGCTGCCCACGGTGGGGCCACCCGCCGCCATCACCCCGCCGCCGGACGGTCCTTGCCTTGCCCACTGTGACTCCTCCGCGACGCGGCGATCCACCAGCGAGGCGGAGGCCGCCGCGTCAGCCGCCGCGGCAGGGTGTTTGGTGGCGGCCTGCCGCCCGGGCGGGGGCGGGGGAGGGGTCCGTGGAGACCCATATTGCACGTGGTTCCCAGTTGCTCGCACCCCCCCCCCCACCCATCCTCGACGGGACCCGACCCGCACCGCCGGCGCCGTCCGCGCGCCTGCACGCCCGCCCGCCCACCGTTCCGCCGGCTCACGCACACCGCGGTCACAGGCGGACGCCCCTGCGGGCGTGCCAGTGCGGCCGCCCGTCGCACGCGCCCCACTCTCCCAACCCGCGGACGCGGCCGCCGACTGCCGCCCGACAGACGGCGGCGGAGGCGGCGGGGGGGTCGACGGCGACGGCGGCGGCGGCAGCGGGGAAGACGACGGCGACGGCGGCGACGGCGGCGGCGGCACTATCACCCTGGTCGTTGATATGGGTGGGCGCAGCTATCGCCGCACCCCCCCCATCCCAACTTGACCCGCGCGTTTGGCGCAGCTCTGAGCTCCCACCACACTCGACGCAGGTGTCCACCCCCACCCCACCCAGCACCGCCTTCCACCCCCCGCCCCCCCTACTTCTCTCCCCTAACCGCCCCCCCCCACCCGGTCACACCCTCCTTTGCTTGCTCCCGCACCCCCCAGACACGCCCCCCAGAAGCACATCACTGGCTGGCGCCCCCCCCCCCGCCACCTGCGACGGTCGCGCCAGCACACCCATCGGTGCGGCAGCGGATCACCCCAAAGACCGCCGCGTCGTCGGCGGCGGCCGCCGCGGCGAGCACCCGGTGCAGCGCGTCGCTGCGGGAGCCCACCGCGCCGAGCGCAACGACCGCGTCGAGCCAGCGGAGGTGCGCCTCATCCACCGAATAGACCACCTCCCCCAGGGGAAGGGGCTCCCCGGCGGCCGCCACCACCGACGGCACCGACGCGCCCGCGTCGCCACCGGCGCCGTCACCCCCGTCGCCGTCAACGGCGGCAGGGGCAGCAGCGGGCGCCGACGGCGCGGCGGGGGTGACGGAAAAGACCGCGTCGCCGCCGTCCCGGCGGGCCCACTCGAGCGCCACGCGCACCACCTTGTCGGGTGCGAGGCCGTGCGTTGCCGACCGGGTCACCACCCACGACGTGATGGGGCGGGGGAGCGCCGCCGCGAGCGGCGCCTTGGCCCGGGCGCCGCCGCCACCCCCCGCCGCGGGGGCGTCGGCCGCCGCCACCGCCGCCGCCACCGCGGCTGGCTCGCCGCCGGGAGCATGCGGGGGGCTGCCCGCCACGGCAGCCGGCGGGGCAGTGTCGCCAACGCGGTCGCCGTTGCCCGTGCCGCCGCCGTCGCGGTGGCGGTCGCGGTCGCCGCGGACGGCGCCCGCAGCCGGGGGCACCGCCACGAGGGGGGCGCCCGACGTCGTTGGCGCCGCGCGCGCCGACCAGGTGTACGCGACGTAGGTGGTGGCGGCGCCGGCGGCAAAGGACGCGGCGGCGACGAGGAGCTTGGGGTTGCGCGCCAGCGCCGCCGGCAAGTACCGCTCCATGGTAAGAGGACAGCGTTGAGGGGAGGGGGAGTGAGAGACCGAGGCGCACCAGCGGTGCGGCGGAAAGGGGGAGTAGGGGGAGATGAAGCGAAGCGGCTTCGCGCCAGACTGCTCAGGCGGTGGGAGGACGAGCTGCGGTGGGAGGACGAGCTGCGGTGGGAGGACGAGCTGCGGTGGGAGGACGAGCTGCGGTGGGAGGACGAGCTGCGGTGGGAGGACGAGCTGCGGTGGGAGGACGAGCTGCGGTGGGAGGACGAGCTGCGGTGAACACCGACGGAGGACCGCTCGATGAGGACGCACAGCACAGCCGGCGGGTGCACCACCCTACGAGACGCGCGCGGCGCCGGGGCCCCTCCTATCGGTCCGTCGCGGGGGTGCCGACCCAAAAGTGTAATGTATTTGATCAGCACGAAGGCACACAATTTCCTCTGTCAGTCCCGCTCCCCGTGCCCAACTCCGTGACCCAACCGGGGCCGAGCCAATCAGACGGCGCCCCCGTCGGATCCGGCGTGCGGCCGCGGCGGCCAAGATTGCCGGGCCCCCAACCCACGACCCCCCCCCGCGCCTGAAAAAGCGCGCGCGCCACGCGCCAGACACGGCGCCGACGGCGCGGGGTGCATCCCCCACCCATCCCCCCCCAGGGCCGCCCACCCTCCATTTGGGAACACAGCCCCCCGCTTCCGCGCGTAAACCAGAGGTGACGGCGGGGCGGTTGGGGGGGTGTGCGTGCCCCGAACCACCCCCCGACGCGGCGCCCCGACCACCCTCGCCCTGCGACCGCCACACCCCGCGCGCCCTCCCGCCCCTTCCCCCCCCCACCCCCCCCCCCCTACCCCACCCCTCGTCGAGTGCGCCCACGGCGCTCTTTTTCTTTTCTTTTTTGTGTTTTGCCTGTGCGCGGGGCCCGCGCCACCGCTGGCGCGCGCGGCGCCCAGCGGCCCTTGGCACGCGGCGCGCGCGCGCGGGGTGGTGGGCCGGGCGTACGGCGGCCGGGGTGGACCCTCCCACCCAACCCCCCTGGGACGTGCGTTACATACATGCCCCCCCCCCCCCCCCCGCCCCCCCCTGCACTCCGCACGTCTACGACGTGTGCTGGCTTTCCCGCCGCGCACACACGGCAGGCCACAGGTACAGACGCCGCGCAGACCCGTGCGTCTCTCTGTCCACTCTCTGTCCATACGGGGTGTACCTGGTTTGGGGACGTGGGCGAGGCGGGTGCGGCCTACCGCGGGGGGTACGGGCGCGGCGCATCCCGTGTCAAGCGGTTGCGTGCAAGAGGGGGTTGGCGCCGGGGGCCCCAACGACGTGGCTGTTGACTGGTGGGCTGTCGAGGATCCGGACGCCGGCGGCTGCCCGGCCTCCTCGTGCACGTGCACCTCCACCGGCGGCTGTAGTGGTCACCCGCCTGCTGGTCCCTGCTGTGGGTGTGCTTCCGCTTCCACCCTTCCCTCGAGTCGCGGTCACCGGCGACATCTCTTCTTGCGCGCCCCTGCACTCGGACGTTCCCGCGGGCATCCCTCTTTTGCATCCTGAAGTGTGATTGTGGCGGAGGTGGCGGGGGGCGGGGGTGTCGGCTGTGTGGCGACGCTGGTGCCAAAGCTGCTGTCTGCGTTGCCTCTGAAGACCCTCCACGCCGGTGGGCGCCGCGGTGAGCGGGTGTGGAGGGATCTGGGTGGGGGGGCCGACCCGACCGATCCCGTTGGTCCACCGACACACGATGGCGCCGCGACCGCCCCCCCTCTACCCGGTAGACACGATTGTGTGGGCCAAGGTGCCGGGCTTTGCCTGGTGGCCCGCCCGCGTGGCCGACACGACCAAGACGCATGTGAAGAAGGGGGTCCAGTTTATTTGGTACGTTGGGGTGCCAGCGGGAGGGTTGGGGTGGCGGGGTGGCCTTCAACACCCGAGGGACTGGTTTTGCGTATTGGGCGACCCGGTTTGTGCGGGGTGCGGTTGGGCGTGGAGTGCAGGAGGGGTTCCATTTTGGCGCTGCCGCGGTGGTTTGGGTGCCTTGCACGCGGCTTCTGACTCATGGTTTGTGCCGCTCTATCCTTTGCACGTCCCCACCTTATCGTCTGTGTCATGTGCGTCGTGATCTTCCGATGGTGGTTGTCTGTCGCGTGCCCGTTGGCTGTCTTTTTCTTGTCTGGTTCTTCCAACTCGCAGGGTTCTGTTTTTCAATGACACCAACAATGCGTGGGTGCACCCCAAAAACATCAGTCTGCTCACTAGTGACACTGCCGACCTGTACATGGTCAAGCCGACCCACAAGAGCTACTCGTCGATTGCACAGGCTGTCCGAATGGCCATGGAGGAGCTTGCCGAGTCCCCGCACCCGCCGGCTCTTGAGGATATGGCCATGGAGGCGACGGCGGCCACCGCTGGCAAGTCCAAGTCCGTTCCTACCACCCCTGCAAGTGCCAAAGCGGCGGCGCGGGGCTCCAAGCGTCGCGCCTCGTCGGCCACGACTGCGAAACCCGACAAGCCGTCTAAGCGGAAGCGCCAGGGCTCCCCTGATGATATGGGCGACTCGGAATCGGCTGGCGACGCGGCTTATGACGACCAGGAGCCCAAGGACAGTGAGGAGGTCCACGTAGCAGACAAGGACGAGACCCTGGCCGAGCCAGCCAGGGCCGATAGGAGGTTATCCACGGCAGCAGAGGTGGATGCAGAGGTGGACGCCGAGATTGAGGAGGCCCACTCCAAGGCGGCGGAGAAGCAGTTGGGCGGCTCGAGGCGATCGCGTTCAAAGCGCTTGTCCGCTGCGTCGGGGGCGGCGGCCTCCACGCCCAGGCCCCCAAAGGTGCCGAAGTCTTCCAAGGAGGGCAAGGTGCTCAAGGGCGGCGGGCCGTCGAGCAAGAAGGTGCCAAAGCCGGAAGCGGGGACGTCGCTGGACAACGTGCCAGCAAATGATGAGCCGACGATGCCGCTGAAGAAGAAGAAGTCACGTGGCTCAGAGCCGTCGGGGACTCCTGGTGCCACCGTTCCTGCTTCCGCGTCGGCGCAGGCCTCCGACACGAAAGAGCTATCCAGTGAGGAGCCAAGCGATGGCAAGGGCGACCCTGATGCGTTCGTCCATCGTCGTCAAGTGGGTGGGGGGTCGGATGCCCCGACCGGCATTGACCCGGCTCCGACGTATGATGCGGTTGTCTTTCACATCCATCGCACGACGACCGAGCTGTTGGAGTATGGGGCGGATCCGAACAAGACTCCTCCTGTACCTGACGTGGCGCATTGGGACAAGATGCACAAGACCACGACCGTGGATCAGCTGGCGGAGGGTGTGCAGGCGATTGATGAGGCGGGGGTTCAGCTAGGTGCGGCGATTGAGGTGCTGTCTACCACTCGTACCAACTTGCAGGCGGCGTCGGACAAGGTGACGTTGGCTAGCATGGGCAACGGCTGTTTGAAGGACTTCGAGGAGGCGTATGCTGCTCACGCTGCGGCTGTCAAAGGTCGTGCCGACGCAGAGGACAAGGTGGCGCGCGCCGTGCGGGATGTCATTGCCGCCAAGGTGACGGTGGGGATGCTCAAGCACTCCCAGGCGGGCAAGCCGGTGCGACGACTATTCAAACGCTACCGGTCGTCTTCCAAGCCGGTGGACTTTTTGTGCAGTATGCTGATTACGCAGTGGATGGGGATTATTGAGAATTCGCAGCGCGAGTCTCCATCGGACAAGGAGCACGCCCGTGACGCCAAGGACATGAAAGCGTCTTCCAAGCCTCGTGACTCCAAGTCCGCCAAGACGTCCAAGACTGGCAAAGAGAAGGAGTCTAAGGAGGACGTCAAGGAGGACTCGAGCTCGCATTCGGCCAAAGCCGAGGCGTCGACCAAGGCTGACGTGAAGGATTCGGTGAAGAACGGGAATGGTGTTGCAGACGGTGCCGACTCTGAGAAGGAGAAGGATGTGGACGGCGTGGACTCTGAGGCAAAGGTACCTGCGGGCACTTCAGATGCCAAGGATGCGAGCGAGGCTGCTAAGGATGAACCCGCGGCGTCTGCTGACAGCGCGGCTGGCGATGCTGGAGCGGGCAGCGCCTCGGACAAAGCAGCGGTCGTGCCTGAGAAGAAGCAGTCCTCGCCCCACTCGGCCGATGGCTCTGGTGCAGACGCTCCCAACAAGGACGACGCGATGGACACGTCTGAGACGCCGGCCAAGCCTGGCGGTGGTGCAGAGGACTCGGATGAGGCCGTGAAGGGCTCTGCGAAGGGCGGCGCCAAGGTCGCATCAGCCGAGCCGGCGTCTGCAGCCGGCCCAGGGTCGTCTTCCCCGAAGGGCATGGAGGTGGACGAGGACGCAGAGCCGAAGCCCAAGGCGGCGACGAAGAAAGTTGCCGCCTCTTCTTCTGACAGTGAGGACGATGCCGAGGCTGCTGCGGGCGATAAGACCGGCGACGCCTCTGTCGCTGCCCACGATCGGTCCAACGCGAAGCATTCTAGTGACGACGACAAAACTTCGGACGGAGGCAGCGACGATTGAGTGGTTGCGTTGAGCTGGCAGAGACGCTGGTGCTCTGCGTCCTGTCGTTGTCATACGCGACTTCCACGCGTCTTTCTTTTTTCTTCTATTTGGTACTCTTTTGTTGTGATTGTCGATTACGCCCCATTTCATCTTGAGTCCCTGCAGACCTGCGGACCTGGGCTTGCTCGTGACGCCAGGCGGCAGAGCGACGAGGCATGGCTGTTGTTTCATCTGGGTCTCGGTGTGTACCGGCTGCGATACCTGCTTTGTGTCGTTGACCTTTTGTATTGTTCCCTTGGCAGCCACTTTTATCGGTCCCTTCGTTCCCGTAACTCACTGGTCTTCTCCCTGCGTTGCCGGCGCCACAGTCCTGCCGCATTATCAACCGCTGACCAGTTGGTGACGTACTTCGCCATGCCTTACTTGATACCCAACCCGAGAGACGTCGCTGTCTTGAGGCAGGCGTTGTTGGAGAAAAGTGCTCGTCCGGCGACTGAGTCGCGCTTCTGCCAACCCCCACGACCGCCGATGCACCGCTCTCCGCCCAGCACTTCTCACCTGGTCAGCACTTCTTTCCCGATCAGATCTGGTTCAGACCCAGACCTGAGAAGGATGAATCAACTGCGTTCCAACCCTTGGCCGCAAAGATCTCGTAGGCCGTCTTTTTTCTTGTCGCGCACTCCTCCGCCGTCCAGACACGTTCCGTCCATGCACCACTCACACCGCCGTCGCCGAGACCATATGCTCCGGCGTCCAGGATGCACTGAAGTTCCAGGTTATCGCTGCCACTGACGGCCGCCGACCAGACACCCAAGCGGCCAGAGCCCAGCGGCGCCAGTACCCACTGGCCATCGTCGGAGAGCACGGGAGAACCGACGCGTACGTCTGGGGCGTCGGCCGTCCAGGCAGCTACTGGCACTGGGGCAGCGGTGCCAGACGCGTCTGGCACGCCCGCCACCGGCACCGCGCCAGTGTCCACCCTCAGCAACACTGCCCGCTGCGCGGCCGAGTCCCAGCCGTTCGCGTAGACCGCTGAGTGCGGTCTAGTGGACGCGTCGCGGGCCACAATGGGGGTGTAGACGGCTACCCCCGCGGTGGTGAGGGGCGTCACAGACAGCAGCGTGTCAGCGGCCACATCAAAGACGTAGCGGGTCAGAGTGGCCTGCCACGGGTCCGTGTCCGCGTCGGCAAACCGCCGCTGCCCGAGGTGGTCGGTCAGCTCGAGCAGGGTGTACCCGCCCACGCGCGATGGCGGGGTGATGGCCACCGCGTCCACTACCACCACCGCCATGCCGTCGTCCGTGGCCGCGGCAAACGCGTTAGCCACCTCTACCACCGCCCCGGCGCCGTCGGTAAGCGGGATTACACGCGCCTTGACGTCCGCGGGCTTGCCTCGTGGCACAAACGTGATCGTCACGGCCGCTGTGGACGCGGCCGCCGCGTCACCGGCGGCGCCACTCTGCTTAGCCGCCGCCGCGTCCGCCCAGGTCACCACATCCCCGTCGCACCGCCCCGCCACAGCCGTGGCGACAGCGTTGCCCCGCACGCCCGACGGAGATTGGGGGATAATAAACCAGTCATCCGTGACGCCAAAACTCCGCACAGGCAGGCGGGTGGTGAGGCCAAACGCACGCGACCGCACTACCGGCTTGAACGACTCGTCGTACGCCACACAGTATCCACCACGGAGGGAGTCCGCGGTGCTACGGCGGCCAGTCAGCAGTGCCACCCCCCCCGTGGAAGGCAGCGGAACTGCCCGAGCAAGCAGGCAGTTGCCCACGGGAAGGTCCTCCGAGTCGTCGCTGAGGGAGCCAGCCAGCACAGCCGGGCCGCGGGTGACGAGCGTGCCACCATCAATCATGTACGGCAGACCGCGGTCGGCAAAGGCGAGTACCGTCTTGGCGTGGGCAGCCACCTGCTGCGCTGCCGACCGCTTGGCAGTAACGGACAGCAGGTTGGCCGTCCAACCGCCCGTCGCAGGGGTGGCAAGCCGGGAGCGGTAGCGTCGACGGCCCTGCTTTGACTCCTTATTAAACGCCGAAGTGCGGACAAAACGGTTGCGGGCAAAGACGCGGGTGCCGTCCGACAGGTATGAGACGGCAGGTTCGGCGAGGGATGCCACCGGCGCGTCGTCCTCGGCTCCGGCGCCGTCTGGCACGTCAGCGGGCGAGTAGAACGACAGTGCCACGACATGACCGTCCCCATCCTCTGGGTGTAACGGCGGGTGAGCGGCCAGATGCTCTGGGTTGGCCGGGACCATGCGCAGGAGGGTGCCCCGAAGCCCCACTGGCACACTGCCGTACACGACTGCGGACGGCGGCAGTTGGGCACCGGCCTCGGTAACGACGCCCGCCGCAGCCAAGGGATCCCCCCCGCTGGCGCTGGGCGACGGTGAAGACGACGCCATTGTCGGTCCAGGCCGCAGCGTCTCCGAGAAGGCCACAGCAGCGGGACGCGCCAGGCGGCTGCCCGCCCCGCTGTGAGCCACCGCGCGGCAGCCCGTCAAGAAGGCCGGGCGGGGGAGGCCGACCGCCGCCGACGCGGCGGGCGCCACAAAGAGCAGCTGCATAGTCGGCCAAGTCAATTGCCCACTCTGTACGCTCGAAGGAGCCATGAAGGGCAGAATATCAACGTCAGACAAACAGAGGTGGAAGGGGCGGGACGTGGATGTGAGCGGAAGGTGGGCGGGAGGCTGGCGGTAACGACGACCACAACCTCACGCGACCATGGCGCAGGTGGAGCCCACACGGGAAGATCACATGGTTTTATGAAAAGTTTTCATTTCCAGCATGAAAGTGAGCATTCATGAAAGCCTTCTTTTTTACTCTTTAACTGCAACTGCGACGACGCCTCCGCGCCGTCACTGGGAGGGGAAAGCTCCTCATAGGCGACGTTGATGGAGCGGTTTTACATTGACGGGGGTGAGCGGCAAGCAGCGATTGACGGCGGTGGCGGTGGTGGCGGTGGTGGCGGCTCTCATGGCGACGACTATCGTGGCGGCCGTGGCGGCACTGGCACTTGCGGCGGCGGTGATAGCGGCATCCACGATGTACCTCACCACCTTCCACCTGCCGTCTGAACGGGCATTTTGCACCCCCGCCGTGCGACGTGGAAGATGCTGCACTAATCATCCCACAGCAAAGTCCCGTGTTTATCAACGTTCGCTGCCCCTGGTCGTCCGCACCGACGTCAGGCAGACACCGATCAATCCGACGCGCCGCCCTCCGCGCCTGGCGCTGCGGGCTCCTCCGGCTCTACCACGCTGCTCCCCACGCGGCGCAAAAACACCAGCACGGACGACCCGTTGTGCACGAGAGTAGAACCAAACTGGCCGGAGCTCGGCTTTCCGTAGAGCCCCCGGATCCGAGTGCCCTCTCCCCGGGACGCATCCAGCGGGGCGAGCTGCCCCCCCCCAAAGAGCCCCCCAATGGGGACCCCCGGCGCAAACTCCTCGATCGTGCGGCTCTCGTAGCTGATCTCACCAAATAGGCCCCGCCCCCGGCGAGAGGACGCCAACATGAGCACCCCCAGCGGCGCGTTGGGCACTCCCGCCATGCTCGCCGCCAACGCCGCCCGCTTGTACCGTCGCATAATCTTGTCCAGCGCCTCAGCTGCGTACAGGCGGTCGCGAAGGAAGAAGCGCACTCGCTGGCCAGGGCGCACGGCCTCCACCATCGCCATCCCCGTCGTGGGGGCGGCGCCAGATGAGGACGTCCCCGTCATTGGGCTCGCGTCCACGTGGACGATGCGACGAATGACAAAGTCACTCGGCGCTAGGTCGGTCACAAACTCATCCGCGGCAACGCCAAGGTAGAGGGTCTGCTCCAGGGTGCCCGCGTCCGCCGGCAGCGCACCGTAATCAATCAGCGACCGCACGTGACCACTGGCCGATAGGCGGGAGATGGGAGCGCCCACACGTGACATCTCAGTGATGACGGTAGGGTCGGTTGGGCTCGTGGCAACCACTTCAAAGGTGGGGCCAACGGGCTTGCAGCTACACGCCTTGACCGCATCGAGGGTGATGTCCCCAGACAAACGCACGCCCACCGCCGCGGACTCATGCAGCGCCGACACGGGCATGGTGGTCAGGACATCACGGGGGAGGGTGCAGATAAGCGAGCCACCGGCACCAAGAGCACCAATAGAAGAAAGACTGCCAACCTGTGATGGGAACAAGCCAGAGGAGGAGGAGCCGCCACAACAAATCCCAGGCACAAGGTCGCAGTGACACACACGTTTGCACGTCAGCAACCCAGAAGCTATTGATGTAAGGCCCTGCGCGTCAGAAGCCGCTTGTGGATGACACGAGCTGTGCCCACCCCAACACAGCTGGCTCAGACCGCAACGCCACCCTGTCCATGCAGACGTCAGCCCCACTCGATCAACTCTCACCTCCACCCCCGCCGACGCTCACGACGAAATCAGTCCACGAAGACTCGCCCCCCTGCGGCACTCGCGGTCCGCCTACCTTGGGCGCAGACGGGAAGCCAAAATCCAGCCCCTGCAGCAGCTTGCTCAGGTGGCCACTGCTGTGAAAGGACGGGTCAGCGAAGATCAAGAAGGAGTCCTCCCCCAACGGACGCTCTCCCCCGTCCAGCTCAGACAGTGGCTTCCCCCCCCCCACCAGCCGCTGCCAACGCGACGCCGACGCGTCCAGGCCAGGCAGGTCGTCAATCATGACGGTGAACGGGGTGAGGCGAACCCCCGCCCCCATTCTGAGGAGGCTCAAGCTGACGCCCGGCCGCTCCTGCACCTCCTCGTGCCTGGCGCCGCCCTCGATGGCGCCCACCACCCCGTCGGCGGTCGTGCCAATCACGTGGACGAGGCCCGGGAGAAAGGAACGGAGTTTTGGCACCACACTGTCGAGGCCTTGCCGCCCCGACCGCCCCATCTTCTCGCCATACTTGGATGAAACAAACACAATGGCCAGGTCACCGGCGGTACACCCACCGCCGCCCAGCGAGGCCAGAACACGGGAGGCCACGTCGGCTAGCGCCGCGTGCAGCGTCGGCGCCGCCGAGACGGCGGTGACCATACCCTGCTTACGGACCGACGCGGGGACGGGGACGTCCCGACGGGCAGGCTGCGACGGCGCCGCTGCCGCGGGAAATGCATCTGGGATCGGGAGGGACGCCGGGAGGGGGTCTCCGCCCTCCTCAGGCGGGGGGGGGGATGCCGCCGCCATCGGCGTCGCGGGGCGGGCAGCAGGCGTCCGCCGGCCGCGCGGCAGTGTCGCGGGCAACACGGTAGCGGGAGCAGGGCGGCCAGCTCGGGAGGAGCTGACGGCGCCGCCGCGAAAGGAAGAGGTGGCCGTGGCCGCCGCCACGCGGGCGGCAGGCGGCACAAACGCGGGCGCCATGGCGGAGGCGGGCTGCTACGCAAGGGTGAGAAGGTGCAGGGGGGGGGGGGCGCCAAGCCACCAGACACCGCCACGCCACGAAGACGTGAAAAATACACCCACCAACGGCAAGATGGGGACACTGCCCGTGGCGAGCACGGGCGGGGAGACAGCTGCCAGACTACCCCGAGAATAGGGGTATCCACGCTGGCAGGGGTGGTGGAGGTTGCTGAGCGGAGCGGGAGGAGGCCAAGGTCCTTGAATTGCCAGCGATGAGCTGCACAGCTCGGCAGCTGCCGATCGGCTTGGATCGGGCTGGAAGCCTCCTCTGTCTGGTGTGCAATCTTTGCATGGTTCATAAGTAGCCCCCCAATTGTTGAAGTCTTCGGAATCCGGTCACGAAGGTTCAGAGAAAGTCGAATACAGTACACTTCGCTTGCTTCAATGCGCATAGGAACCCATCACTTGCTGAGATTATGTAATTACTCATGCAAAGGGCTTTTTGATCTCAAGATCCTTGCACGAGCTGCTAGCTTTCCTGTGGACCACAAACATACTTGGTGTGGGTTTATGTTGGTGATCTGTCCAATGGCCAACCGCCTGCCAGAGCTGAAGAGTGGTCCTGCTGGCCGGCAACTCCCCATTCTGACCTCGCTCCACGTGCGAGAGCATGCAGAGCGCCTGTGTACATATGTCGCCGGAGGTGGTCATGGGTGGCTGGCCCTCACATAGCCGAGCCAGCTGGCGAGCGGAGGCTCTTATGTCACAGCTCCTCAACCCGATCGTGTTCGTCGCCCACGACGCTCCGCAGCCTCCGCCTGCCTGTCCATTTGCTAGTCCAGCCGCCAGCTGTGCCTTTTGAGCCGGCCTGACGGCCAACCTCCGTCGCCTATTTCAACCTTTTTTACCTATCGACGTGCTGCGTCTCTTGTCTCCTTTCTTACTCTGCCCGTTCTCGTGCTGCACTGGCGCTCCACCGCCGGTGTATCATGGCAGCCCTTGCGGCGGCCCCCGGCACCCGGGCGACGTCTGGGATGGCGTTGGCCACCGGAAACCCCTCCGGTGCGCCCGCCCTCCTTACCATGCCGCTTCCGGCCCCTTCCGTGGCGCCTTCTATGGTCACCGCCCGCCCCCTCCAGTATACCATGTTGCCCGTGCCGTCAGACCTGGCCATTGCGCAGGCGACTGAGGTTCAACCGATAGCCGACATTGCTGCAGCAATTGGCATTAACGAGGAGGACCTGGACCTGTATGGGCGGGACAAGGCCAAGGTCCACCTGGCGGTGCGAGACCGCCTGGCAGCTGCTGCTACCGCTGCCCATGCAGATGCTGCCGATGCAGACGCTGCCGGTGGCGGCAGCGCTGCGACCGCGGCCGCTGGAACGGGCCGCCTGGTGGTGATCAGCGGCATCAATCCGACGCCTCTCGGGGAGGGCAAGTCCTGCACCACCGTCGGCCTATCCCAAGCACTGGGCGCTCACCTGGGCGCCCGTGTCATGACCACCATGCGGCAGCCGTCGCAGGGCCCCGTCTGGGGTGTCAAGGGCGGCGCCGCCGGCGGTGGCTACTCCCAAATCGTTCCTATGGAGGCCTACAATCTGCACCTGACGGGCGACCTGCATGCCATCAGCGCCGCCAACAATTTACTCGCTGCCGCGATTGACACCCGCCTCTTTCACGAGTCCACGCAGACGGACGAAGCCCTTTTCCGCCGCCTGTGTCCGACGTCAGCCAAGGACGGCAGCCGCCGCTTCGCTCCCATCATGTTCAAGCGTTTGGCCAAGCTGGGCATTGAGAAAGATAATCCAGCTGACCTGACGCCTGACGAAGCCGCCCGCTTTGCGCGTCTGGACCTCGACCCGGCGTCGATCACGTGGCAGCGGGTGGTGGATCTCAACGACCGGTCGCTGCGGCGCATCACCATTGGGCAAGGACCCGCCGAGAAGGGACTCACCCGTGAGACCGGCTTTGACATCACCGTCGCGTCTGAGATCATGGCCATCATGGCTCTGGCCACCAGCCTGTCTGACCTTCGCGCCCGCCTTGGTGCCATTGTTGTTGGCACCACGCGCGAGGGCGCCCGCGGCGGCGGCGGACAGCCAATCACCGCCGACGACCTGGGCGTGGGAGGAGCTCTGGCGGTGCTCCTCAAGGACGCGCTGCTGCCGACGCTGATGCAGACCGTTGAGGGTACGCCCGTTCTCATCCACACGGGCCCGTTTGCCAATCTGGCTCACGGCCAGTCGTCAGTGGTGGCGGACCAGCTGGCGCTGCAGCTGGTCGGCCCCGACGGCTACGTGCTCACAGAGGCGGGCTTTGGTGCCGACATTGGCGGCGAGAAGGCTATGAACATTAAGTGCCGTGCGGGGGGGCTCACGCCCGCGGCCGTTGTCCTTGTCGCGACCGTGCGGGCGCTCAAGGCGCACGGTGGCGCGCCTGCCGTCAAGGCAGGCACCCCGCTGCCGGCCGAGTACGCGAAAGTCGATGTGGATATGGTTCGGCGAGGCGCCGCCAACCTGGCGCGGCACGTGGAAAACATGCGCGCCTTTGGGCCACCGGTGGTTGTGGCGATCAACAAGTTTGCTACAGACGCAGACGAGGAGCTGGCGGCGGTGCGGGAGGCGGCCCTGGCGGCCGGCGCCGTGGACGCGGTGGTGGCCAACCACTGGGCGCAAGGCGGGGCGGGGGCGGTTGCTTTGGGCAGGGCGGTGATGTCGGCGTGCGATGACGCCGTCAAGGCGGGCGGCGGGTTGGCGCCCCCGCCCCTCAAGTTTACGTATGCGCTGGACGCGACGCTCGTGGAGAAAATTGAGGCGATTGCCACCCGCGTGTACCGGGCTGCGCGGGTGGAGTTTGCGCCCGCCGCGGCGGCGCGGCTCGATGAGTTCCAGCGCCTCGGCTATGGGGGGCTGGCGGTGTGTATGGCCAAGACCCAGTACTCCTTCTCTGCTGATCCATCACTGACGGGGGCACCCACCGACTTTGTGCTGCCCGTGGTGGACGTGCGGCTGAGTGCGGGTGCTGGCTTGGTTGTGGCCTTGTGCGGGACGATTCAGACCATGCCGGGGCTGCCGACGCGGCCAAACTATTACGAGATTGACATTGACGACGAGGGGGTGATCGTGGGCCTTTCCTAATCTTTGTGTGGTAGGGGCTGCAGGGAGTTGGTTGGGGTAGAGCTCAGCATTGCTGGGACGGGAATTCGTGGGGAAGGTAGCTGCGTTGACGAGGATGATTGAGAGATTGTAAAGAGCTGAAGAGCCGGGTAGCCTTTGGCGCTCGAGGACGACGTGGTATGCTGCCGCACTTTGCGATAGAGCTCTTACCATTGAACCCCAAGGTTGCCATAGACAGTCATACCGGGTGGCGGCGCCGTCACGCCCTGTCTCGCCCACACACAATGCGGCTGGCACGCGGGACGCGGCGCACGCGTCCAGTGGAAAGTGACCACGGTTTGGACAAGGAGCGTCACCCTACCAAGTCCGTTCACAGAACGGGGGCCGTCTGACCCACAAAAGCCTCCCAACGTGGCCAGCCCATCCGTCGCTCGCGCACGGGCTGGGGGGCAGCTTGACTCCCCTGTGCCTCCTTCTCACACTAGGTGGCGGTTGGGGGGAGCGCCCGCCTCAGTGCAGTCGGCAGGGCGCGCACCGCCGGCAGCGGCTCACGACCAACGGTTAGGCGGGTGGGTGTGACCCCTGGCTGGTGCCACTAAGGCATGATGCCGCCGCTGTCGCGGCTGCCGCTGCTTCACCTGCTGCCTCAACCGCCGCTCGCCGCCGCCGCCGCTGCCGCCACGATTTCCTGCCCCGTCCTCCCCTGCAGTTTCGCGGAGGACGGGGGGGTGATGGGCACCAACCAGCGGCGTGTTTTCACTGTGCCGCCAACCCCCTCCCCATGCGAAGCCTCACCATCGTGATGTTCGGCCCCACGCGATGGATACGGACCGCTCTGGCTAGCATGCGAGGCAGGGAGGGGGGACACGGCATCCTCTGCTCGCCCTCCGCAACACCCTTGGCAGCAGGCTCCTCGCCACGCGGCGGTGGGAGCGACGCCCCATCCCCCCGCCCCTTCATCCCCACTTCCTGGAGCCTCACCCCTCTCCCCGCCCCCAGCCCGGCCACCAGTCCCAGCTGCATCCTGGCTACGGACTGCGCCGCAACGCCACAACGCACATGCTCTCCGGGTGCCCGCTGGTGGGGCAGACGCCGCGTCGTCGCGTCTGCGACCGAATGCTCGCCAGGGCCCCTCTGGCAAGCCGGTCGGCGGCCCAGACCATGCAAAGGGGGCTTCAATATGTGTCCGCAGGGGCCTACAACAGCCGCCGCCCCGGAAAGCGCCGGTCGACGGTTGTGACCACGACCCGCCGCCGCTCAGGGGGGTGGTATGGTGTCCAGGCGCCGGCGACAACGTCAGTGGCTCCTGAGGGAGGAAATAGTGGGGATGGCGGTGGGGGTGGAGCAGTCGCCTCCATGGTCCGTCCAACCGTTGAGGGGGCTACTCACACCGCTCACACCGTAGGCTCAAGGGGAGTGTAAATACCTGCTCATTCGTTAACCCCCCCGTGCGATTCCGCATCAAAAAATACATCCGCCCATTGACGGTGTCCCCCTGAACCAGAGGGAACAAAAACAAGAGAAGTGACACGTGGTGCGTCTGCCACCCCACGCGGCCGCCTCGTGGGGGGCCGACGGTCACGGACGATGCGGGGCTGCCGTCCTGGCTTTCGGAGGAGGCGCGACTCGGCAAGAGAGGAGCTCTTCTCTTGCCGAGTCGCGAGCAACGTCTTCTCTCCTTACATACCGCGCCTTCCACGACGCACACCTTGCGATATCATACCATGATGGCAGTGGTCCAAGCGGATGGGGGGCCCAGGGCTGGAGCAGCTCATGGGACCAAATGATTTCGTACATACGCTGCGCCCCCCTTCCCGTGCAGGCGCCGCAGGTCGAGAGCGGGCCCGCCCGTTGGGGGCGGTGCCCTCCCCCCCCTCTGCAACTGGGGAGGAGGGGGGGGGGGGGCCCCTCCTCCCTCCCCTGCGGGCGGGCGCCACGGGTGTGCCCTGCACCCCCCTCCTCCCCCCTCTTTCGTTTCCTGCCGCCGCCCTCTCGGCGCTGCCGGCGGGGCCTAGCGGCTGGCCCTGTCTTGACCCGGCCGCGCCTGGATTGCGTGCCCCACCCTCTGCCGGGAGGGGTTTGGTGGCCGTGTCGACCTGTTTCCTGTTTGGGGGTGGGGCGCCCCCGCGGCTGCGACCGCATCCGCCTGGAGGGTCCCGGGGGGAGGTAGGGAAGGGTGGCGGTGGGGGTGGGGGGGGGGGGGGGGGGGGGGGGACAGGTCACATTCCTTGAGGGGGTGTGTGACGACCGCGCCTCCCCGACGCTGGTCATTGTCGCTGTGCTCGCAGTGCGCACACGTCCTTTCCCGGGAGGGTCTGCTGGAGTTCTCGGTTGGCCGCCCCCTCCTCGGCTGCCAGACGGACGGACTGGCAAACGGGTGGGCGGGAGGGCGGGAGGTCGACTGCAGGCGCGTGGGCTGGTGGGTGGGTCGGCGGGTGGGTGGTTGGTGGGCGGGTGGACGGGCTGGCTGGCTGGCTGGCTGGCGTCCGGCCGCCCCCATCGTTGAGATCGATCCAACCCGCCGTCGCTGTTGTCCCTACGTTGACAGAGGGCGGTGCGCGCGTGTTGTTGGACAGCTGGCGGTGCCTGTTGCGCAACGTGCGGGTTTCCCACGTTTGGAAGGTGCTCGCGGCAGGGAGGCGACGCTGGGTGAGGAGGTGCGCGTAGTCAACCGTCGTCCGCCTGTACCCTGCCGCCCACGTCCTGCTTCTTTGTTGGCAACGGCGGTGGTCCGTGCTGCTTGTGAGCGCCCGGTGTGCAATCCCATCGTGGTTTGGTTGGCCGTTGCTTTTGGCGGCGGTGGACGGGCGGGGGGGCGCGGCTGGCACACCTGGCGGCCAGTCCGGCGACATGGATGGCAGGGCCAAGCCCATCCACCGGGCGTCATTACCAGTGCCATCCAACCAACTGTTCCGACCCGACAGCTTGGACGGTGGGGGGAGCGGTGGTAGCAACGGCAGCGGCGGGGGGTTTGGTTCGACCAGCTACCGGGGACGCAACTATGATGAGCCGGCGACCATCACGCTGATCAAGTCCATCAAGGGGCTGGCGGACTTTGGGCTGGGCACCCTCGACTCGCTCGCTACCGAGCCGTTGCGCTCCCCGCGGTCGCGCAACCGAACGACTGCCGAGGGGCAGCGCAAGGCGGTGATGCCCCGGGGGGCGCCCCCACGCTTCCCGTGGATTGCCCGTCGCCGTGCCCGCGACCGTCGACGCGGCTCTGAGAGGCACGAGCCAGAGCAGGAGCGCAGGGGTGTCATTGAAGCAGACATTACCCCTATCCTCCACACCAATGCCTTTTCTTCTTTTGTTCACAGGGTGCGGGGGCTCCCCAACCGGTCGGCGAACAAGAAGGCCGCCGCCGCTGCCTCCACCTCTTCCGCTGTTGAACCCTGGGCTGGGGCTGCGGCGGCTACGTTACCCGCCGAGACGGCTGTCATCCCGCCGACGAGAGAACGCAAGGCCATCACAAGCGGCGCCCCGACTCACGCAGTAGAAGCGGTGCGGACGAGCGTGGACAGGCTTGAGAAGGTGGGGGAGGCAGTAGATGGCAAGCGGGGCGGCTTTTGGCGCGAGTCGTCCCGGGACCGCCACCGGAGACCCGGTGCTACAGCGGAAGAGGGGTCTGGCCCCCCCGTATCGGCCCTGAGCACGTCGAATGGGCGGCTGACGGCGTTGCTAAGTGAAGACGGGGCGGCCAACCGCTGGGGGTCCAGTTCCAACCTCACCGCCGATATGGTGTCGGACCGGGCGACGGCGGAGGTGAGCGAGCGGGGCTTTCTTGGCAGGCTGTACAGCAAGCTCGGCGTCAGCTTGGACCGCACCCCAGACAGCGACGAGTCAGACGTGGAGCTAAGCGAAGACGAACAGGAGTCGGACGAGGAGTCGGACTTGCAGGCCGGCAAGGCGGGCCCCGAGGCGGAGAGAATGAGACAAGCCCGGCTGGGACCGGCGCCGTCGCTCTACCACGTACGTCTTGCATTTCTCTTGTGGGTGCCCTCTGCGCCCCTAGGGTGTCTGGTCCGCTGGGTGTGTTGTGCCGCTTTCCAATCTGAGTTTATACGGTACGCGCTCGGCGCACGATTTGACACTCTTGCTGGACGTGCAGACCTCTGACAGTCGGTGCTACTTTTGCCAGGTCAGCTTGGTGTGTGCATCTTGCTACCCCCCTGGCCGTGTTCTCCCTTTTGCTGCCCCACAGGACGACTTCATCTCTTTCCAGACCAAGGCCAGCAAGGCCGGCCCGGGTGCAGCGAAAAAGGGTTCCAAGCCTGGCGGGCGCATTCTTGCCATTCGGCCTTAGGTCACTGGTCCGTCGTTTTGCATCTCTGCTGCAGTTGTGAGGCACGCTCGACGGGGGCACAACATGGACCGTTGCAGTACACTGAGCGTGCTTGAGGGCATTTGTGTTTTGCGTTGGTGTGGCGGCCTGTGGACAATCTGCACTACACGAGAAGGACAGCTGAGCAAAAAGATACCCAGGCACGGGCCTTCTTCCTACACTGCCCTTAGCTGCCCGTCCCGCCCGGCGCCATTCTGTGTCCCACACCAGGAAAAGGCGACCAAACTCAGTGATGGCGTCTTGAAGGGAACATGTGCGCATCATGTGCGAATGTGCGAGGGTGTGAGGCCCGTTCGCGAAGTAGCAGTTCGCGCGCAGCGCATCCTCGGGGCCCACAGCTGCGAACGGAAGCGCAGCAGTGCTTATCCACTGTCAAGATACAAGCCCGATTTTGGCCAGATCTCTTGCTTCGTCGTGCAAATTCTTGCTCTGCTCGGGCGCGAAAATGAACGGCTCGAGCAGAACTTTGCTTTTCTGATCGAGGGGATGGGCTGAGGCCAAAGAATCTCCCCCAGGATGACCGACACGAGGGCCGCAACCAATGACAACAGCGGTGGCGCTGCTGTTTGCTGGACGGAGCGTTCCATTGGTCAGAATTCACGATGAAGATGTCGAGCAAGGCGGAGAGATTTTTCCGTGCAGACCCTCGAAAGCTGTCGTCGCGCAGGTTTTTGCTTAATCAGTGCAAGAGATTGCGCGATTCTTAAACGTGTTGTTTAAACATTGATCCCAAGCGTAGCGATGGTCGGTCGCTTCTTTGCGCTTCACGAGAGTGCTCTCCTGCCCCGAGCGCTTCCGGTCATACCAAGGGAGGTGGCGACCACCAATCGCCCGAGCTGTTATGGGCAGAAAGCAAGAAACGGGGGTAAAAGCGGGGTCTATGATGCCTTGAGGGGGGGTCGATGCAGGTTTTATGCAGGTTTTTGCTCGAGAATTTCCGAAAAAAAAGCAAAAAAAATTGACAGGCGATAAGCAGTGCTGCGAAGTGGGCGTGCTCCCAGGCCCACATACAATGCACGACCCACGAACTTTTTTAAATCTTTAATATTAGATCCGCCTATATACTCCAAATAGTACAGCGTATCCGTCATTAATTGGCACATTCACGTTGAACATTGCTCATTTGAATATCAATCTACTGCATGTAGTTAACATTGTTTTGGGGAGTTGAGAGTGACGTTGGCGGTCGGAGACGTACCTGGAGCCATAAAGAGCTCCTTGAGAAGCACTTTGGGCAGCTGCCAGCCGGCGGCGGCGGCAGCCCCGGTCTGGGAGCGGCCCGCTGACGGTCACGGCGGCGGCCGCGGCCGCGGCGGTACCGGCGGCGGCGGCCGCCGCAGTGGGACCGGCGGCGATAGCGACGGAGGCGGCGGCGGCGGCGGCGGCGGCGGCGGCGGCGGCGGCGGCGGCAGCGGAGCCAGCGCCGGGCGGAGAGCCGCCAGCTGGAGTAGCTCGCGGCGGCGGTGGTGGGGCAGCGGCCAGCCGATGGCCAGCCGGCCGCGGCGGCAGCGGCGGGGTGCAGGCAGGGACGAGCCAGCGGATGCAGCCGCGGCAGTGGCGGCGCCACCGGCGCCGGCGCCGGCGCCGGGCGAACAGAGACTGGCCGGCGGTGGCGGCGGCCGGGACGGCGGCGGCGGCGGCAACGGCGGCGGCGGCGGCGGCGGTAAGTGTAGCGGCTGCGGCGGCAGCGGCGACGGCGGCAGCGGCGGCGGCAGTAGGGATAGGCGGGGAGTGGCCAGCTGGCGGGGCTGGCGGCGGCGGCCGCGGCGGCGACGGGCTGGCTGCAGCCAGCCGACGGCCAGCCGGCGGCGGCGGTTGTGGTGGGGCGTGGACAGGGACCAGCCGGCGGCGGCGGCCGCGGCGATGGCTGCGCCGCCGCTGCCGCCGGTCGAGCAGCCAAGAGCAGACGGCGGCGGCGGCGGCGGCGGCGGCGGCGGCGGCGGTAGCGGCGGCGGCGGCGGCGGCAAGCGGGCGGGCAGCAGCTGGGGGGCCCTGGCCAGCTGGCCGCAGTGCTGGCGGCGGCCGGCAAGGAGCGGTCGCGGCGGAGGGGCGGTGGCCAGCCGGCGGCGGCAGCGGCCGGGGGCCCGTCGCCAGCCAGCAGCGGCGGCGGCGGTAGCGGCGGCCTGCGGCGGCTATCCGGTGGCCTCGGCGGCAGCGGGGGGGGCAGCGCCGATTCGGTAGGCGGCAGGGGTCGCGTCGGTGGCGACAGAGTAGGGAACAGCAGGGGACAAGGGTCCACTTGGTGGCGACAGAGTAGGGGGCAGGTGTGTCTACAATTGTGTGATGCCTCCCGAGTTGCTCACGGCAATTACAACATCGGAGGCTTCCAACTCCCTTCAACTGCGTCTGCACAGATGTAAAAGGCAACAAACCGGCTGGACAAACCCGTTGACACGTACCAGAATTCTCAACCGACGACGACCCGCCCCGGTGCGTGCTAAGCACCTCAATCCATTGGCGAGAGATGGGCGGCTCCTGGCCTGTCGTTAGTGGCGGTCACTAACGACAGGCCTGCAGCCGCCCGTGGTGGGCGAGGGAAGAATAGGATACCCAATGAGATACTTGGGTTACTATATTTATCAGGCATCGTTGGTCGTGCATGATACATGGGCCTGCTCCCACGGACAAGAAGTAGTTAACAGTGCAGAGAAGACAAGTAGATTGTATGTCAAGCTAGTTGGTGACGTGGAAAATGTGCAATTATTTGCACCGCTCTCGCCGTGCGTCCCTGGACACTGTGGGAAGTTTGACGACAGAAGTCGGCATCAATTGCGGCCTCGCTCACGTAAAATACATGCGCCTCTCAGACAAGTATTCTACAGGAAGACTTGTTTGGAACATCAGATGTACAGTACACTCTGTCTGGAGGCACAGACAGCTCTCGTCTGCCGCAAGCCGCCACGTCCGCCGCTTCCTCGGTCATCATCCCCTTTGCCACAGGCAGCCGCGCCCCCGGTTTCCACGCCCTCCTCTCCACGAGGACGCACCTCTCCTCACGACACAGCCGACGCATATCCCGTTTTGTCTGCGGTGGCCCCGTGACGTCTGGGCCGTCACGTCGCGCCACTCCTGGCCCTCCCCCCCCCCACCTCCACCTCTTCACCAACAACTCACCCGACGGCGGCATGTCAGCCCGCCCGCTCCCCGCTCCCCCCTGACCTTACCAGGGGAAAATGGCCAGCAGGAAGCGGTGAGACCGGCCACAGGGGTGGTGGCGTAGGGTGGTACCGCCTGTGACCGCGCTGAAGTGAGGGCGCTTTGGTGTGCGCGTCTGGACGTGCCGGTCGCGGCGGCGACGTGGTGCCTACCGAAGGCGGTGTTGGTGGGGCGAACGCAGATGAGCAACGGCGAGCGGCGGTGAGGGACGAGGGGACGGGTCGCTCCCCCCACGCTCGTTGCCCCCGCTCTGTGGCCCCTCACCGTGCCTGCGCTCCGCCATCGAGTGGAGACGTGTCCATCCACGGCTATCCCTGCGCCTTGGCGCCCCTCTGCTCCGCCCCACAGGATCTTGCCGGTCCCGGCCCGAGGCCCTCGGACCCTCCCCCCACCTTCAACTTTCCCGTCTGCCCCTCCTACACCATGATGCGCGACGCCGCGGCCAGTCGCCCGCTCCCTCCCCCGGGGTTTCCCCTTGCTGGCGGCAACGGCGGCGGCGACGGCGGCGACAGTGGCCACGACGGCGATGATGACGCGACGGCGGGGAGCAGTGACGGCATTACGGTTAGCGCGTGCAGCAGCAGCATCAGCGTGTTGCTATTCCCGGCGGCCACGGCCGAGGTGGTGGCGACTGAGGCGTCAAGGGGGGGGTGGGAAGAAGGGGGCGCACGGCCGCCCCCCGAGCCGACCATCAGCACCGGGCCGGCAGCGATAGCTGCGACCACCTGCCAGGGCGGCTTGCCGCCGCTGCCGACCGCCGCTGGGCGCCCCCCCCCCCCGCGACGGGCAGTCCGCCCAGCGGCCATTGCGCTGGGCTTGGTGGGGGAGGAGCCTCCCGCACCGTCGGGCCGCCGCCGCGGCGGTGACGCCAGCCTCGGCCCGTCACTGCCACCCGTGACGCCGCATCTCACCCATACGCCCTCGCCCAGGTTGGGGGGAGGCGGGGCAGGGGGACGCACCGGGTCGGGCCGCCGAGCCAGCAGCGGCGGCCGGGGTGGCCGCACCGCCGTGGGCAGCGGCCGCGGCAGCGGCGGCGGTGGAGGCGGCGTTGATGAGCCTCGCGTCCCCCCCATTGCACTGCTTGTGTCGGACAGTGACAGTGGCAGCGGTGGCAGCAGCCTCCGGGCGGTGGAGACGATTGACCTGGCCTCCACCCCCCGCCGGCTGGCCACCCACCGCGCGTGGCTGGACTTTACAGCCGACGCGGGTGGCGGCCAGGGTGACCCCGTAGGGTGGAAGGGGGTGGCGTCAGCCGCCGGCGGTGGGGCACCTCGGGGTTGCTGTCCAGACGCTGGCCTGCTGGTGCGGGTGGGGCTCGCCGTCGCTGCCGCGGCTCTGGCGGCCGTGGCCACCGTCGCTTCGGACGGCGGCGGCGGCGGCGGCGGCAGCGGTTGGGTGCTGGCCTCCCTCCTCCGCCACGGCGCCACCGTCCACGCCGTTGGGGTGGCGGCGTCGCTGGCGGCGGTGGCGGCCGGGTCGGCGGCACGGCGAAGGGCGGCCGCCGCCGCGTTGGCGGCGGTAGTAGCCGTACCGGCCGTCCCGCAGCGCGGTGGGGACGCAACGCCTCTGGGCGACGGCGGCGGCGGCGGCGGCGGCGGCGGCACGCGGGCAGTCGCCCGGTGGATGGCGGCCGTAGGAGCGCAGGTGGGGGCCACCCACGGGGTGTGGGGCGCGGTGGTGGCGGTGTGTATCGTGGCCGCCGCGCCCACCGCCGCGGCGGGCGCCGCCGGCGACCGGCAGCCGGGGTGGGTGCTGATTGGGGTGGCGCTGGCCAGCGGCGGCGTCGCCACCGCGGCGGCGGTGGTGGCCACGGCGCCGCGGCGGGGGGCGCCGCCGCCCGCCTCGCAGTGTACACTCGGCGGGGCGGCGTCGGGGGCGGCGGTGCTGGCGACCTACCTCCTTGGGCTGGCGCTCGTTGAAGGGGGCCGCGGCGCCGCCGCCGCCGCGGCCGCCGCCGCTGCCGCTGCAGCTCGGCAACGCGGCAACCCCCCACCTGGTGGGCGCGGCGCGGCGGCGGTGGCGGCTGCCGCATCGACGGCCGCCACCGCCGCCGCCACGCGGGTGCGCGGCGGGGCGTCGTGGGCGCGTGCCGCTCCCCCGGCGGGGGTGTGGGGGGCGGCCGCGCCGCCGCGGTGGGCCACCGCCGCCGCCCTGCTGGCCGCGTACGGCCTCGCCGCGGCGGCGGTGGCGGGGGTGGAGCGGGCGGCGGCCGCCGGGTGGGCGGCCCGCTGCCGCCGGCGGGGGCGCGGGGGGGTGGGCGGCGCCGCTGCGGTCGTGCCAGTCAAGAGGGTGGAATGGGAGACGGAACAGCGTGGATGGGGGGGGGGGGGGGGTGCCGCGTGAGCGACACGCCTCGGAGGGAGGTGGGGGGGGGGGGAGGCGGGTGGGGTGGGGGATGCGCGGAAGAGTGGGCGGGTGTCGGATGGGCAGGGGGGGGGGATGACCACGGGGGGGAGCAGCAGCAGGAAGGGTCACCGCGCCGCCACGAGCTCCTGTGTCCGCGGGTGGCCGCCACCCGCGTGGCGGCGGCGGCGGCGGCGGCAGCGGCGGCCCCGTCAACGCCCGGGTGGCGGCGGGGGGGTGCTCGCGGACGTCAGCACGGGCAAGAGGTCACAGGCAGGGGGGGCCAGGGGGCGCCGCCCACCTGCACAACCCTATCCATACCCCCCGACTGGCGGCGCCGCGCGTGCGTGTGCGCTCTTTCTCTTCTCCCCGCACCCTGCCCTCTCCCTCCGCGGGGGATGGTCTGCCACGCGCGCTGCGTGCCCTCCGCCGTGCTGGACGTTTGGCCGCGCGGCCCTTCTCTTTTTTTTTTTCTTTTTTCCTCTTCTCGTCCCTCGCCGACCGCGCCACCGCCTCGGCCACGACCCCCGCCCTCCCCCGTCCGTCGCCGCCCCGGACCGTCGACGCGGCCGTGTGCTGCTGGCGACCGCGTGGGGGGCGGCGGGCGGGTCGCCCCCCCCGCCACCTGGGGGAGAGAAATCTTCAAAGTCTGTCTGGTGACTCCCCCCGCCCATCGACACCCACCCACCCACCCCCTCCCCCCCCCCCCCACCCGCCCCCCCCCCCCCCCCCGCACCCCATGGGCCCGCCATTGTCCCATCGGGCACCTGGGTGGGAACGCCTGCCACGCCACGCCCCGCCACGAGACGCACGGGCGGGGAAGGCACCCGCAGACGCGAGGCGCCCGTCGCTTTCCCTCCCCTCCCACCCCCCCCCCCCCCCCCCCCTCCCCTCCTCCGGGCCTTTCCCCCCACTCCGCGTCGTGGGTATGTATGGAGCTCCATTGCCTGTGCCGCCTCGCCACGGGCGGCGTCGTCCCCGCCCGCCGCCGTTCCCGGTGTGGGCTGTCGTGCTCGCCTCCCGCCGCCGCCGCCGCCGCCGCCGCCGCCCATCGCCGCTGCTGCCTCTGCAGCCGCAGCCACCGCGAGGCGAGCCTGGGGGGGGCGCCACCCTCCCCCCCCCCCCCCCCCCCCCCCCCCCCCCCCCCCCCCCCCCCCCCCCCCCCCCCCCCCCCCCCCCCCCCCATCCCCGCCGTCCATGTGGCGCACGTCGCCACCGCCACCACTACGGGCCACACCTGCCCGCCAGCGGGGTCGTACCGCTACTCCCTCCATCCCATCCCACCCGCCCCCGCGGCAGGGTGTCCGGTCGGACCCCGCCGCTGACGCGGCGGGTGGGGTCACCCCACTGGGGTGTGGGGTGTGTGTGGCAGGGGGGGAGGAAGTAGGGGGGGGAGGGGGGGAGGCGGGGTGCGGAGGACGTGACGCCCCGTCGCGTGGCGGCCCCCGTGGGCATAGACCGCCACGCCGCCGGCCGGCCGGGCGCCACGCGAGAGCGGCCACGCGGGCGGCACCGCCGCGGCCATGGGGCTTTCGGTACATGCTAAAACCATTTGGACGACTAACCACTCTGGACCAACCAATCGACGGTTAACCCCCCCCCCTCCCCCTCGATTTTGGGCCCATCAGGGGGGGGCGGATAACCCCCCTGTAGTGCCTCAGGGGAGCCCCCCGTCCACGTGGCCAGTGCCACGTCGAGGGGCCAAGCAACTCCTCATTGACGAGGTGCGTAGTAACTTCTTCCGGGTTTGGTCTCCACAACCCACTTAGTTTGTTGTTTAGTTTGAGGATTAATCATTAGCAACAGCCTGCGCTCACGCAGAGCACGCAGCATGATGAGCGACCCCCTCCACCCTCGCGGGGAGGACCATCCCGCCTGGCCGTCGCCGACGCGCCCCCCACCCCTCCCTCTCTTTCCCCTCGGACCCTCACAAACACAGCTACCGCCCCCTCCCCAATCCCAGCCTACCGGCAGCCCGCCTTGCCGTACATGAACCCCAATGCAATACAACAATCAAGCGACACCAACAGACAAAACCCCCCTCCACCCCCCAGGCCCCGTAACCCCCCCCCCCTCTGCCGTCCCCCCCCCCCCCCCCTTGGTCGAGCCCGCGTAGCCTCCCGCGTCTCCCACGGCTCCCCCTCCGCCAGCTCACCCCCCCACCTGCACCCCACAAAGTCAACCCTCCCGTACCGCACGTAGCCGACCAAACCGTGCCATCCGCTCGCGCTCCCGCCGCCCAACGCCAGCCGCTGCCGCCGCCATCTCACTAGCTCCTCCGGACGCCCCTTAGACTGAGAAAGCATCCACGCTATTGTCAGCACGCGGTGGACAGAGGCGGGGGAGAGAAAGAGCAGACGAGAGGTCAAAGGCAGGAGCGGGGGAGAAGGGGGGGGGGGGGGAGACGGAGAGTTCCAGAGGGGTGGGAGGGGGAGAGGGGGAGGGGGGCAGCATGGGGGAGGGGGGGACGGGTGTACGGGGGTACATGGGGACGGGGAGGAACACGGGGGAGGGCTCCGAGACAGAGGGCTACACGGCGACTATGGCGCGCGCGGATGGATTTGCCAGGTCACTCTCTCTCACCGAATCTGCCTTATGATTGGACGAGGCCGGATCTGTGTCGCTTCTGCGGGCGGTCTCAACGATGATTGGGTGAAAAAGGGCGCGCTTTTATCGAGCACGTCCACGTGGACAGCGCAATCCCTACGCCAAGAGCTCGCCCGCTGGCATTCACCAAGCGCCATGTCAGCACAATCTATCCACCGCCAGTGCCGCCGCCGCGGCCGCCGCCGATGCCGGTGCCGTCCCCGCCGGTCTTGGTCGGCCTGCAGGCCCCCCAGCTGGTGCCACGCCCGCCCGCGGGGGAGGGGGTAGCGGCGGCAGTGGTGGCAGCCGGCACCGGCACCGGCACCACCGTTTGCGGCCGCGCGACGAGGGCTACGTCCGCCTTGGTCGCGCGCGGCGACGGCGGCGGCGGCGTCGGCGGCGGTGGCTCGGCCACCGGCTCGGCCACCGGCTCGGCCACCTGCTCGACCACCGTTTTGACCGCCGGCTAGCCGCCGGCTCGAGACCTCTCCACCCCTCATCGCCCCTTTTTATCTCCCTAACACACCCAATTTCCTGCTGTCTCCATTGCCCTTGCTGATCTTCCCCCTCCCCTTCTTTTTTGACTGATGCTGATGTGCCCTGCGCACTGACTCTTTTTTGCTTGCAGGAGAGCACGCTGGCATCACTGGCGCCGCTGCCGCCGCCGCCGCTGTCGCGCCGGGGTAGAGTTGGGGGGGAGGGGGCACGGCGGGGGACGGTGGAGGTCGGCGCTGGGTGGGCTGGCGGTGGCGGCGGCGCTGTGTTTTTTTGTGGCAACGGCAGAGGGAGCGGGGTGTGCGTGGAAGTTGGTACGTGGCGGGACGGGCGTCGGATGGTGCGAGCGTGTGTTGAGGTTGTTGAGAAGAGGCAGACCTACAGGGGCAGAGCTGCGGGTGCATCGGAAGTAACGGCTGCTGTGGGAAGGTCGGAGCGGGCAAGGGAGGGGGGGAAGGTAGGCGATGTGTCTCGCGCGTGGTGGGGTTGTTTGGGGCGGAGTTCGGTGGTTGGAAGCGGGGATAGTGGCGACAGCGAAGTTTGCCGATGCTGCTTTAATACATGGACAGCAGGCGGTAGGAAGGACCAGCGCGGGGGAGGGCAGGGTGGATGGGGGCAGAGAGCTGTACTGCGCATGGAGGAGGGGGGGGAGGATGATGGAATGGCTGAGGATGGTGGCGACTTCAGCACGCTAATACCGGGTCGATTTAAAAAACAAAACTGCCTCGCTACACATCTGCCTTACTAGCTCTGGACTAGGGACAGCAACTACAACTACATAATTACCAAGAAGTAACTCCTCAAGCTGCCCATGGGGGTGCGGTGAAAGCGGCCTCTGGTGGGTCTGCAAGGCCGATCTTACCTCCCCGATTCTTAGGGTGTGGGGGGGGTTAGTAGCCGAAATGGTTTTTTCGCCCTCGGCACTCGCCACCCCCCCTCCCCGTTTGTGATCCACGCCGCGGCCGGCCGGCCACGGTCACGCGGGCAAGGCGCGTCGCCCGCCCGTCTGTCCGCCCACAGATCGCAACGCCGCCGTCCGTCCCCCCCGCCCCCCCACCCCCCCCGCAGACAAAAAATAGCGCGGGCGTCGCCACAGCGGTGGGGGGCGGGCCGGGGGCCCCGCATCAGACCGGTCGAGAGAGAGGCCACCGCCAGCCTGCGGCCCCCCCACCCCCCACCCCCCACCCCCCCCCTCCCCCTGCCCCTCACGGGCGCGGGCGGTGGGCAACGACGGCCGCTGTGGCCGCAGTGGCCGCCAAGGGGGCGCCGTGGCAGCGCCGGCAAAAGAGCCCCCAGCCACCCCCTCCCCCCGCACGCCCGCGCCGCCGCCTCGGCACGTGCGCAGTGATGGCGACGGGACGAGGCGGGGCAGGACAGGGTGGGGGGGCGGGGGGGGGGCGTGCGACCAGACGCACGCCCTCTGGCGTCCACGACCGGGGCCCAGATATGGGCTTGCACGTCTGCGCGCATTGGCGGTGGCCGGCGGCGGCGGCGGCGGCGGCGGCGGCGGCGGCGGCGGCGGCGCCTTGCCGTCGACTCTGCCGTGGGCGACCGGCCGCCTTGCCTTGCCGCCGAGTCGGGTCTGCATGCCAGGTCCCCCTCCCAGCGATACCCCTGACGCCCCCCCCCCTCCCCCCCCCCCTTCACCATGAAAGAAGGCTCCATCGCCTCCGTGATCGGAAAAAGAGATATCCCACACGGCCGCGGCCGACGCTGTCACGCGCTTACGGTCTGTCGTTGGGGAGGGGGGGGGGGGCCTTCCCTCTCTGCCAATGCCACACGCCGCGGCCACCGGGGCCCGCCCCCACTGGTGTAGGTATATGAACCGGGAGCGCGTGGTGGTGGGTTGGCGGCGTCTGGCGGCCATGGCCGCTGCCGCGCCAGCCCCTCTGCACCCCCCTCCGACGCGCTTCCTCCACTGCCCCCTTCCCATTCCCTCCGCTCCACCCCGCCCCCATTCCCACCCCCGCAGCCCTCCACCGACGGGGGCGTGTCGCCTGCTACCTCCCCAAAACGTGCGCTACGATCCGTGGGGGAAGAGAGGCAGGCTTTCGGGGGGGGGGGGGGGTGCCGCCACCCTCCCGCCGCCCCCAGCTCCTTGCGTGGGAGCACCGCCGCCGGGACCGCGGCGGCGGCCGCCGCCGCCACCGCCAGCACAGCGCACGCACCGGAAGCTCCGCCCAGGCCTGTCCCTCACCCCCCCCCCACCCCACTCCCCCCCCCCCCCTCCGGACCCCCACCCCCCCCCTTCTACCGCTCCCACGCGTGTGGCCTCCACACGCGCGCACGCGCGAGGCGGGTGACCCCCCCCCACCACCACCCCCCCCCCCCCCCCCCCCCCCCGGGCCGTGAGCCCCCGCCACGATGCACGACGTGCCGCGCCGTGGCGGCGGCACGGTAACGGGGCGTGCGGGGAGAAACGGGCGCCGCGTGGCCCCGACCGCCCGCGTGGCCGCGGCGGGATCGTGCAGGGGGGGGGGGGGGGGGAGGGGAGGGAGGGATGGGAAGTGCGGGGGGGGGGGGGGGGTGGTGGGGGGGGGAGGCGGCGGGTGGGCAAGGCGCCCCGCCGCGGGCTGCCAAGGGCGTGGCACCAGCCGGGCGTGCCCTGTCACGGGTGTGGGGTGAAGAGGGAAAGGGGACGAGACGGCGGGTCTGTCGCCGCTCGTTTTTTTTTCTTTTTCTTCCCATTGCCCGAGCAGGCCCCTACCGACACGGAGGGTGGCACGCGCGGTGGAGGGGGGGCGGCGGCGGCACCGTGGGGACCCACGTGAGGAGGAGGGAGGGGGTGGGGGGGGGGGGGGGGGGGGCGGCAGGCTGTTTTTCCCCCGAGGCCGTGGACAGCGTGGGTGTGTCCGTCCGCCCGCCCGCCCGCCCCCCCCACCCTCCCCCCCACCCGGTGCTTGCATGCACCCCCTCCCCCCCCCCCCCCCCCGCCCCCCCCCCGCTCCCCCGCGCCACGGGCGGCGGTGTGCCTCCCCCGGCCTTGCCCGCTGGCGCCGCTGGCGCGCAAAAGCTGGCGGTCAGCACCAGCGCCCGGCCGGCCGGCCGCCTTGCATCCCCCGTCCACCTACCACGCCCCCCCCCCACCCCCCCCCCCCCCCCCCCCCGGCCGGGCAGACCCCCCCCCCGCGGCGGGGGTGGGGGCAGGTTGGGGGGGCCCCCCCCCCCCGGCGGGGGGGGTGGGGGGGGGGGGGTTGGGGGGGGGGGGGGGGGGGGGGGGGCGCGGGGGGGGGGGGGGGGGAAGGGTGTATGGCAGGCAGGCGGGTCCACCTGCTCCCCGCGGCCGTCGCGGTCAGGGCGGCCGCGTTGACAGCGGCGGCGGCGGCGGCGGCTGTTGCAGCGGCATTGGCGGCCGTGTGGCCGTCTGCCGGGGGGGCGGCCGGGCGGGTGTGGGGGGGGGGATGGCCTGGCGGGGCGCCCCCCGCCGGGCGCCCCCGGCGGCGGTGGGGGCTGGCCGCCGCAGCGGGCGCCGCGCGGCACGCCGGCACGGCGGCAGCCACGGTGCGGCCGAGGCCGACAGCCGGGGGCGGCTATAAAGGGGCCGCCCCCGCCTCGGTTCCCAGCTACACCCACCCCTTCTTCATCCCGCAGCTCACCAGCAGCAGCCCGCCTGCCCGCTCGCGTCTGACGCCAAGCACCTCAAGCACAAGGCTCTCTACCCAACCCCCCCCTCTTCTCTCCTGCATCGGTCTTCCTTTCCCATCCCCTCCCCCGCCCCCCCCCGCCCACCCCCCCCCCGCCCCCGCCACGCTTCCGCCGCCGGCCGGCTCACCATGGCGCCCGTCCGCTCCCGCCGCGTGGCGGCCGTCACCGTCGCGGCGGCCGTCTACGCCGCCTCCCGCCCCGCCGCCGCCGCCGCCGCGGACCTGTCGGCGCAGCAGGACGTCCTCAACGTGCAGCTGCTGGCGCTCAAGGCCGGCTGCGGCGCCGGCGGGTGCATGGACGAGACCGCCGCCGCCCTGACGGGCCTCGGCTGCGAGGGCGTCACCGCCTTCCCCACCCTGAGCATGATGCGCGCGCGGTGCCCGCCGCCCGACGGCGGCCTCTCTGTGCAGGCAGACCTGACGTCCCTCCCCAACGTTGTCGCCGTTGTCGACGACTTTGTGGTGGAAACGTCGGTGCCCATTGGCGCGGTGAGTGACCTGGACGAGGCCGCCACCCGGCAGGTCATCACTGGCGGCATCCGCGGCTACTGGGGGCTCGACCGGATTGACCAGCGGGCGCTGCCGCTCGACGGCAGCTACACCTACGACTGCTTCCCGTCTGCGGGCGCCGGCGTGGACGTCTTTGTCCTCGACACGGGCTGCCGGTCCACCCACGAGCAGTTTGCGGGCCGCGCGTCGTCGGTGTTTGCATCGTCGTCGCCGTCGGCCGGGCGGTCCCGCGCCGAGGCGGCCGACGGGAATGGCCACGGCACTCACTGCGCGGGGACGGTGGGGGGCGTCGAGTCGGGGGTGGCCAAGGCGGCCACCCTCCGGTGCATCAAGGTGCTGAGCGACCGGGGCAGCGGCTCCTTTTCCGACATCCTCGCGGGCATTGAGGAGGTGGCGGCGTTCAAGGCGGCGGCGCCGTCGACGCGAAAGGTGGTCATGAGCATGTCCCTGGGCGGCCGCGCCCGCGGCGGCCGGTCGGCCGAGGACACGGCCGTCGACCGGGCGGCCGCCCTGGGCGTCATCCCCGTGGTGGCGGCCGGCAACTCGGCCATTGACGCGTGCGCCTTCACCCCCGCCCGCGCCGCGTCGGCGATTACCGTTGCCAATGGGGACTACACCGACGCGGTCGCGCGGAGCAGCAACACGGGGGCGTGCGTGGACGTCATCGCGCCGGGCACCCAGATCCTGTCGGCCGACGCGCGGAGCGACGGGGGGCTCCGCTTCCTCAGCGGCACCTCCATGGCCGCGCCCCACGTGGCGGGGATCGTCGCGCTGCTGCTGGGCGACCGCGCCGACGGCGCGGCGCTGTCGTCGGCAGACGTCAAGGCGCTGTTGACGCGGGGGGCCCCCGCCGTGGGGGGGTACGCCCTCGGCTACGTGGCGGGCGGCTGCGGGGGGGGCGACGCGCCGGCGCCGACGCCCGTCGATGGGGGCAACGGTGATGAGGATGACGAAGCGGCGCCGACGCCGTCGCCGTCGCCGGCGCCAGAGCGCCGGTCGCGGCTGCCGTCGTGGTGGCTGGACCTCTTCCAGTAGGGCGCCGCCCGGCGCACGACCCTTCAAGGGGGGGGAGGGTCGAGGCGCAGGCGCGCCGTGAGCAGGGAGTGGTGGAGGGGTGGCCGTGGGGTGGATGAGCCGTAGATGACAACCAGGTGGCCGAGGTGGGGGGGGGGTGGACGCGGCCAGCACCGATTGAGGGGCGGGGGGCGGGGAGAGGTGCACGCCATGACTGGAGGGGTGAGCGGGCGGGATGGCTGCGCCGCCGAGGCCACACGCCGGCAGAGCGGGAGGAAGACAGAGAACACGTTGTTTTTGAAACCGGTCGTGCCATGCCCGCTCGCCCTGCGGTCGTCTTGGCCAGCACGGCCAATCCTTCCTACTCCCCCCCCACCCCGTCTCCCCACCAGCCTCTGTCCGTGACCATCCTATGCCGCCCACCCCCCGCGTTGCCCACCCGTCAGCCAACGCTCGTGCGCTTTGTGGACCTTAGTGCATGTCGCTCGGTCCCCCCCCCCCCGCCCCCCCCCCCCCGCCGCCTTAATCCCGCCGGCACCCATCGACAATCCCCTTCTGCCCGTCAGGGCGCCCCTCTGTCCCCATCTCGCCCGCGCGCCAGAAGAGGCCGTCTTAGGCAAGCGGGACGCTCCTTTGCTGTCGCCGCCCCTTCCCTCCCCCTCCCCCTCCCCCACCCCCCCCCCCCCCCTGAGTATCAAGAGGAGGGCGGTCCACGTTTCTCTCCTCGCTCCAGCCCACCCGAAGTGGCCTCGACGGGTGGTCACAGAAGCTGCGCCCCAACTGGACGGTGACGGTGAGCCAGAGTCCACCTGCCCGTGGCTGTCGCGTCTGCTGCCGCCGAAAGGAGGACAGCCGTCGCGCCCTCTGGCGCCGCCCCCTCCCGACGCCAGTCTGGTAAAGCGAGCACCGTGGCACCTGTGACTGGCGGTTGGAAGCAGCGGCGGCCGTGTCTCGCCACCCCCGTCGCCGCCACCCCACCTCCCCCCCCCCCCCCCCCCCACCCCCCCCCCCCCCCCCCCTATAGGGCCTACAAGCGCCGAGGCCCTGCTATCCAGCGGTGGGTGTTTGCCCCCCCCCCTTTCGTCCCGCGACAGACACACGCCCCCCGCCCCGCCGTGCAACCTGCAGGCTGCAGCCTGGATACGCGTCCGCTACGGGCGCCCGTGGCCGGGCAGGCGCACTCGCGGCCGGCCGGCTGGCGGCAGCGGCCGCCCGCCGCGGCGCCCGTGCGCCTGCCCGCCCGTTGCCGTGGCGGGACTGGTGGCGGCGGCGGCAAGCCACTGCAACGGTAGTGGCATTGACAGTAGCGGCGTACGTACGACAACGTTGCGGCGGCGACGGGCGGGTGCCGCACGCACGCGGTGCCGGATGGGGGGGGGGGGGGGGGGGGGAGGTGGAGGTGGCCACCGCCCTCGCCCGCACCGCCGTCCCGCCGGTGGGGCGGATGTGCCAGTGGGCGCACCTACCGCAGGCGCTACCACTCACTGATGTTGCTGTTGGGGGGGTGGGGTGAGGCGGGCGGGGGGGGGGGGGCGGCGGCGGGCGTGGCCGTGACGTCCTGGCCTCTGCCGCCATACCGCGTTGGGCGTGCCGCGCCCAATGGGGGTCCGGCGGGGCGCCCGCTCTTTGCGCGCGCCTGCCTGCCCCGCCCCCTGCATGCACGCCGCGCTCGGCGTGGCACCCGCGCCGAGGGCGCCCCACACGGTGCCACGTCGGGCGGTGGGTGGGAGCGCCGCGGTGGTGCCGCCAGTGGTGACCATGGCGGGGGGGGGGGGAGGAGGAAGCGGCGCCGCTTGCGTCCACCCCGCCTTACCAGCGCTGCCACGACGGCGTCAGCGGAGCGTGGGTGTGCGGGCGGGGACGGGGGGGGGGGGGGTTGGCGGGGGCGTAGTGCGCCACGGCACCCGCTGCTGCGCTGTCGCGGCACGCGGCCTTGCCACTGGGGGTGGCCAGGCAGTCCACCCGCAGGCTGGGAGGCTGGCACCCAACGCCGTAGACGCAGCTGCGCCCCGCCGCTGCTGGGGGGGGGTGGGAAAGCGGGGGGCGACGGCGGCCTCCCGCCGGCGGGGAGGCGTACAAGAGGGGCCCGTCCCCCCCGCGACGACAGCCACTCTCCCCATCCCACAGCCACCGCCGCAGCAACCAGCCAACCTCCTCGGCCTCCCCATCCTACCACCTCCCCCATCCCGCGTTCTCGCCGTTGACACCCCTCCCCCACCCTCTTCGCAACCGACCATGGCGCGCCTGGCCTGTGTGGTCGCCGCAACGGCGGTCGCGGTGGCGGCGGCGTCCTCATCGGCGGGCGCCGCCTCCCTCGACGAGGCGTCGGCGCGCACCTACTTTGCCAGCCTCCACCGCGGGTGGAAGAAGCCGGTGGCGGCGCCCCACAAGCCCGCCCACGGCAAGGGCGGCCTGCCGGTGGTGATTCTGCCCGCCAAGTCGGCGCTCCCCGTGGTGGTCCTCCCCGCCAAGTCGGAGCTCCCCGTGGTGGTCCTCCCTGCCGAGTCGGAGCTCCCCGTGGTGGTCCTCCCTGCCGAGTCGGAGCTCCCCGTGGTGGTCCTCCCCGCCGAGTCGGAGCTCCCCGTGGTGGTCCTCCCCGACGCGACGCCGTCCGCGTCGGCCAGCCCCGTGCCGTCGGCGTCGCCCAAGCCCGTGCTGTCGCCGGTCGGCACCACCGCGCCGCGGCCGACGGCGTGCATCCCGGCCGTCCGGAATGGGGTGACGTGCCCGTGCAAGGACGGCCGCCTCAACTGCGCCGCCGCCACCGCCGCCCCGTCCGCCGCGCCGTCGCCGCGGCCGACGGCATGCATCCCGGCCGTCCGCAACGGCGTGACGTGCCCGTGCAAGGACGGCCGCCTCAACTGCGCGGCCGCCACCGCCGCGCCGACCGCCGCCGCCGGCCTCGTCGACATTGACACGGTGGACGTGTTTGGGGAGGGCGCCGGCAAGGGCGACAAGCCGGTCGTCGCCACCGCCGTGCCGCGGCCGACGGCGTGCATCCCGGCGGTGCGTGATGGGGTGACGTGCCCGTGCAAGGACGGCCGCCTCAACTGCGCCGCCGCCACCGCCGCCCCGTCCACCCCGCCATCGCCGCGGCCGACGGCGTGCATCCCGGCCGTCCGCAACGGCGTGACGTGCCCGTGCAAGGACGGCCGCCTCAACTGTGCGGCCGCCACCGCCGCGCCGACCGCCGCGCCGTCGGCGGCGCCGACCGTGGCGCCGACCGCAGCGCCGACCGCCGCGCCGACGGCGGTAGTGGTGACGGCTGTGCCCACCATGCCGTCGGCCACCCCCGTGTCGACCGTGGTGGTGGTGGTCCCGCCGCCGGCGCTGTGCAAGGTGTGCGACGTTGGCCGCGTGGTGGTCACGGCCGTACCGTGCATCAAGAAGGAGAAGAAGCTGGTGTACGGCTGTGGCTCGGCGCACACCTTTTCGTTCCCCGCGACGACCGTGACGTCCAAGGCGACGGCCACGGCTGCAGCGACGGCGGCGCCCGCCACCGGCTGCGTGCGGTGGGTGGAGGTGGCGGTCAAGACGACGTGCCCGCAGCGGAAGCTGGTCAAGGCATGCCACCAGGTGGTGTGCCCGGTCAAGGCGTGATAGAGCGAGACCGCAGGGCATCGCCGTGTGGCGCACCGCCAGAGGGGATGGGCGGGCGACGCGACCTGGGTCGCCCGTATCTGCAGTTGTTAATTATTGTTAACATCTAAAGTCAAATGTACATTTAATCGATCTTCCATGTCTTTTGCACAGTGGTTTTCAACTCGCTTACGTATCTACTTGTGTCTGCATGTCGCGCGGTTGCTGGGCGGGATGGGGGAAGGCGTCGTCGGCAAAGATGGACCCAGCCGCGTGAGGCCGTTTTTGAGAAGGGTGCAGAGGAGGGCCTGAGCTTGCCTTCCCGTGGACTGTGTCCTGCTCAAGTTGATCGCTGTCAGCTACCCACGGGCAGTTGCGTCCACGGCTCTGGCGCACGCAGGGTTGGCAAAAAGTGCAAACAGGTGAAGTTGGTATCTGGCGTCCCGCGGGCTAGCCGAAGGAGCAGAGAAGGAAGCGTCCCCCTCATGGGGGTCAGCAGTGGCGTCCGCCGATCTGGCGAAGAGGCTGTCTGCAAGGCAATGAGTCGTTTCATCCTTGCCCTGCCGTGCCCAGCCCTTTGGTAAGATTGGCGTGGCGTGGAAGGGAGGATGCGGGAACAATTCTAGGCCTTGGATTGAGGGAGATGCCCCTCCGAGCTCTGTGCGGCGTCAACAGCTCTATCCTGGAGTTTTCTTTTTTCTTTTACCACTGCTAACGAGACAATGACAGCCTCGAGCCGTAGGCACATTGCGAAAAACCGGCGACGCCGAGACGAAAAACCTCCACATCCACTTGCTTCGATCGCCCGAGTACACCACCAATCACTTCGCCCCCCACTGCACCCCGCTGCTAGTCCAGAGCCGCCTGCGCAACATTCACTGACTGTGGTGAGGACGCCACTGCTGACCCCCATGAGGGGGACGCTTCCTTCTCTGCTCCTTCGGCTAGCCCGCGGGACGCCAGATACCAACTTCACCTGTTTGCACTTTTTGCCAACCCTGCGTGCGCCAGAGCCGTGGACGCAACTGCCCGTGGGTAGCTGACAGCGATCAACTTGAGCAGGACACAGTCCACGGGAAGGCAAGCTCAGGCCCTCCTCTGCACCCTTCTCAAAAACGGCCTCACGCGGCTGGGTCCATCTTTGCCGACGACGCCTTCCCCCATCCCGCCCAGCAACCGCGCGACATGCAGACACAAGTAGATACGTAAGCGAGTTGAAAACCACTGTGCAAAAGACATGGAAGATCGATTAAATGTACATTTGACTTTAGATGTTAACAATAATTAACAACTGCAGATACGGGCGACCCAGGTCGCGTCGCCCGCCCATCCCCTCTGGCGGTGCGCCACACGGCGATGCCCTGCGGTCTCGCTCTATCACGCCTTGACCGGGCACACCACCTGGTGGCATGCCTTGACCAGCTTCCGCTGCGGGCACGTCGTCTTGACCGCCACCTCCACCCACCGCACGCAGCCGGTGGCGGGCGCCGCCGTCGCTGCAGCCGTGGCCGTCGCCTTGGACGTCACGGTCGTCGCGGGGAACGAAAAGGTGTGCGCCGAGCCACAGCCGTACACCAGCTTCTTCTCCTTCTTGATGCACGGTACGGCCGTGACCACCACGCGGCCAACGTCGCACACCTTGCACAGCGCCGGCGGCGGGACCACCACCACCACGGTCGACACGGGGGTGGCCGACGGCATGGTGGGCACAGCCGTCACCACTACCGCCGTCGGCGCGGCGGTCGGCGCTGCGGTCGGCGCCACGGTCGGCGCCGCCGACGGCGCGGCGGTCGGCGCGGCGGTGGCGGCCGCACAGTTGAGGCGGCCGTCCTTGCACGGGCACGTCACGCCGTTGCGGACGGCCGGGATGCACGCCGTCGGCCGCGGCGATGGCGGGGTGGACGGGGCGGCGGTGGCGGCGGCGCAGTTGAGGCGGCCGTCCTTGCACGGGCACGTCACCCCATCACGCACCGCCGGGATGCACGCCGTCGGCCGCGGCACGGCGGTGGCGACGACCGGCTTGTCGCCCTTGCCGGCGCCCTCCCCAAACACGTCCACCGTGTCAATGTCGACGAGGCCGGCGGCGGCGGTCGGCGCGGCGGTGGCGGCCGCGCAGTTGAGGCGGCCGTCCTTGCACGGGCACGTCACGCCGTTGCGGACGGCCGGGATGCATGCCGTCGGCCGCGGCGACGGCGCGGCGGACGGGGCGGCGGTGGCGGCGGCGCAGTTGAGGCGGCCGTCCTTGCACGGGCACGTCACCCCATTCCGGACGGCCGGGATGCACGCCGTCGGCCGCGGCGCGGTGGTGCCGACCGGCGACAGCACGGGCTTGGGCGACGCCGACGGCACGGGGCTGGCCGACGCGGACGGCGTCGCGTCGGGGAGGACCACCACGGGGAGCTCCGACTCGGCGGGGAGGACCACCACGGGGAGCTCCGACTCGGCAGGGAGGACCACCACGGGGAGCTCCGACTCGGCAGGGAGGACCACCACGGGGAGCTCCGACTTGGCGGGGAGGACCACCACGGGGAGCGCCGACTTGGCGGGCAGAATCACCACCGGCAGGCCGCCCTTGCCGTGGGCGGGCTTGTGGGGCGCCGCCACCGGCTTCTTCCACCCGCGGTGGAGGCTGGCAAAGTAGGTGCGCGCCGACGCCTCGTCGAGGGAGGCGGCGCCCGCCGATGAGGACGCCGCCGCCACCGCGACCGCCGTTGCGGCGACCACACAGGCCAGGCGCGCCATGGTGAGACGTGGGGATGATGGGGGAGGCCTCAAAGTGGGGAGCCCCGGCAAAGAGGAGGATGTAGGATGGGTGGGTGGCTCGGTCTTGGTCGTCGGGAAGGGAGGAGGAGGTTGGACTGGGGCGGCTGCGACGGTGGCTGTGTGACCGGAAGTGGGGCCGTCGTCGAGGGGGGTGCACCCCCTCTTGTAGACCCGGCGCTCCCGTTCACTCCCCTTCCAGCGCGGTGGCAGGGAGCACCCGTCTCTGCAAGCAGCCAGGAAGGGTGCCAGGCAGCCGCGTTGGTGCGGTACTCTCCCCCGCCCCGCGCTCCACCGCCTCTGTCGTGGCAGAGGGGGCAGGGACAGGACGCAATGGGCGTCCACCCCCCCCAGAAGCCACCGCCGCCGCGGGTGCCACCAGCCACCACCGGCCGTCAAGCAAACGGGAAGGAGCGGCACACGTCGGCACGGCGCCGCACGGCGCGTCGTTGCACCTCCCCTCCCTCCCTCCCACCCAGTGCTCCACCGCTGCTGTCGTGGCGGCGGTGGCATGGACGGGGCGTCGCCGCAAGCGGCCACCCCGTCCACCCGCCGGTCCCCCCCCCGCCGCGGCTAGCAGCCCCCCCCCGCGTCCGCATCCCCGTGGCCGCAGGCCGGGACGGGCTGGCGGGCGGGACGCACGGGCGCTGCGAGCTCCCCAAAGGGGCACAGCGGGCGGTGGCGGCCAGCGCCGAGACGGGCAGAGGTGCCGCCGCCACGGGCGCCGCGGCAGCCGCAGCCGCCGCGGCCGGCCGCCCGTCTGCCTGCCCGCTGTCAATATCCGAGGAGCGGGCGCCGCCAACCGGGACGGTGGCAGCATCCCGTTCCGCCGCGCAAGGCGAGCGGCCACGGCCATCGTGCAGGCGTGGGTGCGCGCCTGCACGACCGTCGCCGCCGCCGTCGCCGCCTCCTCCCTCCTCCTCCTCTCCTCCTCCTTTCCCCCCCCCCCCCCCCCACCTGCCTTCCGTCCCCACTCCCCAATGGCGTGGTGCCACCCACAACCCCCCCGGCACCCCCCTGCAAAGTGCCCTCTGTGGGAGTCTCTCCGCGCGCCCCCCTGGCCAGCCCGGCGACAACAGTGACAGGGTCCCCTCTTTCGGCCTCTGGGAAGGGGGCGTGGCTGTCGGCCCACAGTGTTCTATGTCGCACGCTTGTTCGCCGGCATTATCATTCCCCGACCCTGTCCCTCGCGGGGCGTGGCCACGCGAGAATTGTTTTGGGGAACACTGGCTAGTGTATGGACACTTCGCTCCATCATCTGTTCTTGTGCTGCCCGGCCAGCCTGCAGGGGCGTAACCCTGCGAGTGGCTACCGCCATGCGTGGGTCCCTGTGTCGGGCACCCTGGGTCACAAGAAGGGTAGGGGGGGGGGAAACAAAGAAAAGGGAGCCACACACAGCATAGTGGCATCGGTGGTGTGGTGGTGGGGAAAGGTGTTGCCGTCACTGCCGTGTCCATCCCGCGCGGAGTTAAGGGTGCGGCAGAGGGAGAGGGCGACAAGGACAGGAGAGCACACACGAGGCTTAAATTCTTCTCTTGTAGTTTACACCCGCGAAACGAAGGGAAGGGTCGGGGAGGGCGGAGCGAGACGGCGCAGCAGGGGTAGGTAGGGGAGGGAAAGGACCGCCGCCCGCCGCCGCCCGCCGCCGCCCGCCGCCACCCGCCGCCCACGCGCCGCCGCTCACGGGCGGCCGCCGGGAACGTAGGGCGGGACCTTGCCGTCGAGAATGGCCTGGAGGCCCGCCAGGTCCGCCTCGCCCGGGTAGAGCGCGCCATTGATCTCCCACGTCGGGTAGCCCTACGGCAGCGACGGCGGCGGTGGACGACGACAGTGGCGGTTGTAGGTAGTCCCAGCGGCGGGGACGGTTAGTCCCAGCAACGGTAGCAAAGGTCGCAGGCAGTCCCGGTGGCAGCGGCAGCGGCAGCGGCGTCACAGGCAGACAAGGATACATACAAGGCGGTGGGTCAGTCGTGACGCTCTCTGGGTGGACAGCCTCCCGCTACACGAGGGACCACACCCACCGGCCGGCCGTCGTGCCTCTTTACCCCCGCGTGAAACACCACCCCCCGCACCGACCTCTATCTCTGTATAGAAAGAGAAAGAGCAGCAGCCCAAGGCTGGCCACGCGAGCGCGAACGTACCGGCACCTTTTTCTCGCGGCACAACGCCGCCTGGGAGCCCACCCCGTCGCGAGCGCACTCAATGTAGCGGATTCGCGCAAACGCGTCAGCGCCAAACAGCTGCTTCTGTGCATAGCAGTGGCCGCACCAGTAGGCGCCAAACATCGTCGCACCCTGCTCTTCTAGCCGCTTGGCCAGTGTCTGCGCGCAACCCGAGACGCACCGACACACCGCCGCCGCCACCAACAACACCACCACCATCACCATCGCCAACCCCACGTCCCCCCGCCCCGTCCCCGTATCCCGCGCCACGACACGACGGGTGGCCAGTTCCAGGGCCACGAGACGGGGGCGCAGCAGCACACCGACCCGATGGACCACAGCCACAGCCATGAGCATCACCCAGCGTCCGCCACAAGCACGCACGTCAGTGCCCGCGCTCTTGCCGGCAGACGTGGCAGCGAGACCCGTCATTCGACCTCCCGCGCCCCCGCAGCCCCTACCCTCCCGCCCAACCCTTCACCCCCCCCTCCAGGGGACAAGCCCCCCGAAAACGTACCATGGCCTTGCGGTCTGATACGGCCGTAATGGCTGGCGGGGCTGACGGCGGCGCCGCCTTGACCGGCGCCGTCAAGAAAACGACCCCCGACAGCAGCGCGGCGGCGACGCCCCCCACCCCCCCAATGCGGACCGTGGCGCCCACGCTCGCCACCGCCCGGCCGACGAGCGTGGTGAGTACAAAGAGGGCCGCACACAGCGACGCCGACGTAAGGCAGTACACGCACGGGCTGCGGATGACAAACGCGAGGAGGGACACGAGGTACGCGGAAAACACCACCATGGCCGCCGACAGGCCCACCATCAGTGGCCGCGTCGCCGCGTCGCGGCGGACAAAGTCAGGCGACGTTGTCGGCGAGGCGAGCGGCCAGCCGGCCAGCGCGGCAAAGGCGGCGTACGAGACAAAGCCAAAGAGGGAAAGTGGGATGCCCAGGAAGGACGCGTACGGCCCCGACAGTACGTCCACGCACCCGCGGGTGCCACAAATGGCTGCGGGCGACGAAAATGCCTTGGTTGCCGTCAGAAAGGCCGTCTCAAGCGCGCCCAACAGCGCCACGACGGTGACTGCACGGCGGGCGGGGAGGAAGGCCAGGGCGTGGGCAAACGCTTCCGCCGACGGCGCCCCGTCCATGTCGACAAGCACGTCTGCTGCTTCGGCATCTGAAGAGAGAGGAGGCGGCGCGGCGGCGGCGGAGGACACCCCGCCTTCTTCCGCAGAGGGGGGTGAGGGGGGGGGGGGCGCCACTGCTACCACCACCGCCCCGCGCCTCGACGACGCACGGCGGACACCGAGACGGGCGGCCGCCCACCGAGGGGGGCGTCGAACGGGCGCACCCCAACCCCGCTGGGCGACGGACGCAGCAGGCGTCGCTGCCGGCCGCGTCACGACCGCCCACAGCGGCGCCGCAAACGCAGGCCGCGAAGCCGCCATGGTCTGCCCGGCAGGGACGTTAAAGGAAGAAAGCGTCCAGGAGGAGAGGAAGCTCCTTCCACAAGCGACCGGACGGACAGGGCGGGACGTCAGCGGGTGTGCCAGGATGGTCGGATGGTAGGACAGGGGGTGGAGGAGCGAACGCGTTCGCCGCACCCCGCGGGGTCGTAGACGCGAAGTGGCGGTGGAAGGGTTGATCCTTCGAGGACGTGGGAGCTACGAGCTACAGTACAGACGCGGCGCTCACCAACGTCTGCAACTTACAAGGATCACCTTCGCCTGTGTTGTCAGTACGGTGCTTTTATCTTGTCGTAATGGTATTGAACTACATTCGCCACACAGGACATTCTTGGACTTCTTCTGTCCTCCTGACGTTGCTTGAGACCACAAACGGTGGCACGCGTAGTCATCGGCGCCGCTGCTGCTGTCGCGGCGGCCGCCGCCGCCGAGGCCTCCCTTTCGCATTCCGAGGCCGTCGCCTGGTCGTGGGCGGTACGCGGCGCTCGCTTCCATGGCGGCGCAGGCGGGCGCAACGGCGTTTGCAACAGGGCATACGGCGGCAGACCAGGTCGAGACTGTCTTGGGTCACCTGTGTAGGGGGGCGGGGGGGGGTGGGTTGGCGGTGTGGCCTGGCGGCGGCCTCTGCGGCGTCCTGCTGACGAGTGGCCTGGTGGTGGCTGCGCGGCCGTCGGCGGTGCCGACGGGGGCGACGGCGGGGGCGACGGCGCCTGCTGGGAGGACCCGCCATGGGCGACCCCCCCGCCCCACTTCCCCCCCAACAGTGCCTTTATCCTTTCCCCCCCCCCGCTCATCCGCCCTCTGCTGGGCGTTTCGCGTGCCGAGACGGCGGCCTACTGCGCCACCGCGGGTATCCGTATCCCCGTCTGGACCCGCCCATACAACGCCAGGTCGGCACGTGGGCGCCGCCGCCGCACCGCCCTCTCCGCTCTTGCAACAGCGGTGGCGCCCGGCGGCGGCGATGTGGTGGCGGCCATTTGCCGCACGGCAGAGGTGATCGCAACCAAGGGCGATTACCTCGATGCCGTCGCGAGCCACGTGTGGGCGCGGGCGGTGGTGGCCAGCCCGCCTCCGCTGGTCGCCCGCCCGTCCCCGGGGCCCGGGTCGATGGCGACGGCGACGGCGGCGGCAGGTGGGGGGGGTGGGCGGGCGGCTGGGGGGGCTGTTACCTCCCCCTCCTGCGGGGGGGTCACCGCCCTCGGCCTCTGCCGGAGGTGGTGGCAGGCCAGCACGTGGGCGTTGCGCGCGGCGGCTGCTGCGGCGACTGCTGGCCGAGAGCGCCGCTGCTGCTACCGCTGCTGCCGAAGACTTGCGGGGAGGTGTCGGCGGAGACGGCAGCGGGGGTGGCGGCGGCGGTGGCTGCCGCGGCAGTGGTGGTTGCAGTGGCAAGGGGGTGGGCGGGGACGGTAATGGTGGCGGTGGCGGTGGCGGTAGCGGTGGCGGCTACGCGAATACCTTTGTCCACGTCGAGGCGCTGCGGCGACTGCTGCAGCGGCATGCCCCCGGCGGCGGCACACCCTCCCTTCCCGGCGGCCGAACCGCGCGCATCGAGGCGCTCGAGGGGGAAGCGGTCCTTGTCATCCGCTGGGCGGCAGCAGCTCCGCGGCCATGACCGCCGCCGCCATACTTCACCCCCGCCACTGTTGCCGCCGCCGCTTTCGCCACCCCCTCTGTCGCCCCCACCCCCCTCTTCACCGTCGCTGTGACGGCAGTCAGCTGTCATAACGCCGCAGCACCAGTGCCAGCAATAGCGCCGTCGCCACCCCGCCGACGCCCGCCCACCCTTCCCCCAGCCTGCCTGCCCGTCCGCTCTCCCCCCCGTCCTCCCGCCCGCACGCCCGCCCGGCCACCAGTGCTCGCCCAGTCGGGCATGTGGCAGGTGGGGGCGGTGGCAGGCGTCATCCCTTTCGGCGTGTACCCAACAGCCGCCACGCCCGCAGAGCCTTGTGACGCCAGCAGTAGCAGGGAAGACGCGGCGCGGCAGCGCTGAGCAGGGCGATCCGTTGCGCCCGTGAGCGAATGCCCATCACAGCCGAGCATGTGCGCCGCGGTGCGCGCAGCGGCCATGATCATCACGTTCCCGTCGGCAGCAGTGAGGATTGGGGAAGATGGGGAATGGGGGGTATGACTCCACTGCCACCTCGCGGCCGAATTGCGTGGACAGCTGTGGCGGCCAGGCTGAGGCGATTGTGGTAAGGTGGCGGCTTATGGTGCAGCGAGCGAGGAGGAGAGAGGATGGGAGGGGAGGAGCGGGGGGTAGGGACGGAGATTGAGGGGGACGGTGGGGGGTGAGTTGGGGCGGGCGCCGTCGTTCAACATGGGGATGATGAAAACGCGCGTGGTGCGATATGGACAGGGGGTTCGTTTGGAAACGGGGAGGCGGGTGTTCGCAGGCGGTTTGTCAAACCCGACGAGAGTGGACGTTCGGGAGCAAAGGCGCAGGGGAACGGCACAGGTAGGTGCGCATCCGTGTCTGGAGTCCACCACGGGCGTATGGCGGGATTTTGTCCCGCGACCATCGGGTCGAGGAACACCTGCGTACGGCGTCATTTCGTCTGGGGGCCGCAAGTGACGCGCCCTCAAGGTTCTTCGTTCCTAAATCAAAGAGAGCAGTCTCCTGTGTGCGACGGCGCACAACAGGAATAGACGCGAGCCGCCCTCTGCCTGCGCAACCACCTAGCCTTGTCCCCTTTTCTCACCACGTCCCTCCGTACAGCCCCGACGTCGGCCCTCCCTGCCGCTTGAACCAAAAAGGGAGCACAGCGGGCGACGCATCCGCTGCGGTCGGCTCGACAGCAGCACCACCGCAGAGGGAGACAGGCGTCCCCGCCACACGGGAGCTGGAGAAAGCTAACGAACGGGGGGCGAAGTTCGGGGCCGCTGCCGGCAGCGGGACTCTCCTCCAGTCAACGGCTGGGAAGGCCCCTCCACCGGCCCTGCCGGGCAGCGCCCCCCCTTCACCCGTCCGCCCCACCCCGAGCGCGTGTGGCCGTCCTGGCGCGTGTGGCCGTCCTGGCGCGTGTGGCCGTCCTGGCGCGTGTGGCCGTCCTGGCGCGTGTGGCCGTCCTGGCGCGTGTGGCCGTCCTGGCGCGCACCGACTGGCGACTCGCGGGTGTGGCAGAGCCGTACACGTGCCCGCTGATTGGCAGGCGCGCGGCCGCCGTAGGGTCCGGCACGCCACGCTCCCTACTGCGCGATATTGTATGGGCACTGGCGTTGGCCAGTGGCAGCGGGCCACAGATCTAAGAGGCCCCGCGGCTGCCAGCGCCCCCTGCTGGGGGCGCGTGCGAAACGGCAGGTTGCGCGGACGCCCCCCGCCAGGGCTCTGCTGGGCCTGACCCAGCGGGCCGTCGGGGGTGCCTCCTGGCTCGCCGCCCCTCCGCTCTCGTTTTTCGCCCCTTTTTGCAGCAGGAGCAGCAGCATTTGTCTGCTGCTCCACCGAGCTGTGGCGCGGGGCCCCAATGACCATCGTGTGACGCGGGGCCCCCAGCCGGTGGCGCGGGGCCAAGAGCGCCACAGCGAGGCGCCCCGACATCGATTCCCGTCCACCCACCCGGCCCAGGGGTGGCCCCCCTACAAAGCGCTTGTAGGGCCCGCGGTGCCGCCGCGGTCGTCTCGGGCGGGGCTCGCGTCGCCGAGGCGCCGGCGGTGATCTACCGATCCACCCCGCGCGGGGCCCCGGCTGAGGCGTGGCTCACTGACGCACCCCGGAAGTGCAACGGGCGGCGCCGACGCTCCCCCGGCCCCACCCATGACCCCTCTTATCTGCGAGGGGCCCCAGCGTGTGGCTCTGCGTACGCGAGTGGGTAGGGTAGGGTAGGGTGGTGTGTACAGCGGGTGGTCGCGGCCATTGGTGGCCCCACACGCCTGCATGCTTGTGAGCGCCCGACACTGAGGGGAGAGGTGAATTTCTTCTCCCAGTGGTGCCTTGGGCGCACCGGCAGCGGTGCGCAACCGATGGGGAGCTCCACCTGGAGTGTGTACCACCTTTCGGGGGGAGTGTGCCCCCTTTCGGGACACCTGTGACGTGAGGAGGGAGTCACGGTGGGGCACTCCACAGATGCACCGCACGATCTATATCACACCGCCACAACGGCTCGTCTGGCCATTGTGGACCGTTCATCGGGGAGCACTGGAAGACTCCATTGGCTCTACGACCAGCCTCCCGTCACGGTCGTTGTGTGGGGGGGGTTCTCCCACAGGGGGTCTCAAAGTCGGCTGGCTTCTGACACGCTGTCGGGGCGGTTCTCTCGCGTTGGTCAGGATGGGAGCCTCGTCCCGTCTCGCGCAGTCGGCTTTTGTGGCTGCGTGCGGCAATCAGGCGCCAACCGCCCCCCGGGCGGAACCGCCGAGGCGAGGGACCAAACGAGGAGCGGCCGCCGTGACCACAAGCCGAGGAATATTTGTCACAGCTGTCCCTCTTTTCTGGCCTGTAGGGGGAGATTGTGCTTTCATGGATTCGGGGGGAGCGCGCCTCCCCTCTCACGGTGGGGATAACCTCCCCGACTGCCATGCACCGTACGCGGTGCATGCTGGCCTGGTGTGGCCGCCGCGCATTTGCATGCATATTTCGGGGCCGCAGGGAGAAGGCGCCCACCGCCATCCCCTGCCATGCAGGCCGCCTTGGCTCCTGCCCAGATGCGGTGACCGGCGCTTCGGCGGCGGGGGGGGGCTGAGCCTCCTGCGGTGATCCAGCCAGCACCTACTTAAACGTCTTCGGGGAGGCGAGCTTGGAATGTCCCCCAATTCTGTGCACACACCTTCCCCCACACCCAGCTGACCCTTACCGCCTGTGCTGGTGCTCTTTGCCCACCTTCCCGAGCTCTGCATTCTCCCAGGCTCAAGCCTGTAGCCGACCGCCTCACCCAGCGAGCGCCGTCGTCCTACGATGGTCTTTTTTGGCTCCCCGGCAGAGGAGTTGGCCGGCGCTCCCGGTTGGCGCCCACCCGCCCGCGTTGGCTGCCCCTCCCCAAGCTACCTCCGCAACTCCTCCGAGACTGCCGTTGCCGAGGACGACGCGTCACCCTCTGCCGACCGCTCCAGGCGTTCGAGCACCCGCTCCCCACGTCCGTCGTTGTCGACACGAGAGGTGGACGGGCTGCGGCGGGCTGCCGTGATGGGGGCCACCCGGCTTGGAGCGCCCTCGCCGCCACCGCCCATTGCCGCCTTCCCCGACGTGGCGGTGACCATGGATGATGTGGCGGACGACTGCTCTGTCGAGGACGTGTACGAATCACCGGCGATGTGGCAGGGCGGCGGGATGTACGACGACAAGCCCGCCGAGCGCAAGGTGTCAATGGATGAGGTGCAGGAGGAGAAGGAGGCGGCTGCCAAGGACGCCAAGCGACAGAAGGAGCTGAAGAAAGCTATAAAAGACTACATGAAAACATCCCTCAGCTCGGAGAGGACGTTCTTCAAGGTAAGGGATGGAGCAGCTCCATTCCCGGGAGGCGCGGAGTGGCGGGGCCATGTCGACGGAGCCTTTCCGACCCAGACAAAAGCCGGTCACCGATTCTGACTGAGCTTGCTGTGTCTGTGCTTTTCCTGCATTTTTTGGTCATGTTTCTGTCTGCGCTGCCGTCTCCTCTTCCTCCATCTTTCGTGTTCCTGGACTCGGTCTTGTCCGTGCCTCCATCTCTCTTGTTCCTTGACTACGGGTGTTCTCTGCATATCACAGTGGGTGTGGACAGGGCTCAACCTTGGTGCCCTGGGGATGTTCTCCCTGGCATTCTTTGAAGACCACACAGCCTTCCCTTTCCGGCTGTTGCTGACGGCAGTGGCGTGGGCGGCCGGCCTCGTTTGTGCACTGTATGGGCTCCGCCAGTTCCACCGCCGCCGCCGCGCACTGCTCACCGCCAACGACGACCCCACGGCCTGGGAGTCCCCTTCCGCACCAGCCGTGGTGGTGGCCGTATTTGCGGGGATGATTGCGCTCATGGTGCTGTACGCGGTGGTCAGCCATCAGACCTTCCACTCGCACGCAACTGTGGCGGTCGGGGGGTGACGGTAGCGCTGCAGCGGAGAGAACTGGATGCTGGGGAGGGAAGACGTGGTGAGGGCGGACTGACACAAATGACATTGCAAGCGACAAACAGGCTACGTAACGAGAGCACTTGTATCATGTGATACATATGAAAAACGCGGCGGCTACCGCTCGTACACTCTTGCTCGGGGGGGGGGGGGAGTTTCTCCCTCCCGGCCAAGCCGCGGGCAGTCGCGATGACGATGGCTGCCACAGAAGTGGCGATCAAAGTCACGCGCGCGTTGACAGGGGAGGAGGGAGCTGAAGGGCAGGTGTCTATGATGAATCACGCCCGCGGCGAGCTGTGCTGCACGCACCCTTGCCTGGGCCGGCTACTGGCGCGTGCAGGCGAAGGGGTTAATAATGCTGCTGGTTTTTGCTGGACAAGAGTCAGGTGTTTCGAGAGCGTTAGCTGGGCACTGAGGACCGCGGTCATGGCGGCTAGCGTCATGTTGGAGCAGCACGAGTGGGACCAATGTATCAGCCAGTCGCACAATCCAGGGAGAGCTCGTACATAGCAGGAAACACTTGAAAACATGGTTGATGCAGCCGTGTCTGGCTGTTCCTCATCCCCCCGCTCTCTTCCCGATCTTCTCTCGCCCACTTCTCATCGTCGACCGTGCATGTCCCTTGCGCACCGCGCCCTGTCATGTGCGCCGCTACCTTCGAGGCCTAAATCTCATCCCGCAGCGGCGGGGCTTCTGTCCTCGCCGCCGGACGCACACTATGTAGCCGCACATCTCGCGGGCCAACTCAGTGTACCACCTTAGAGGCGGCAGATGCGGAAGGGACAACATGGGCAGCGGCCATGGGAGGCGGCTCATAAGGGTGGCGGTGGCTTTTGGTGGCCGCCGCCAGCTGCGGACGACTAACAGGCGGGCACTGCGGCAGCTTGCCCCGTCGCAGGTGGCCGCAGCTGCCTATCTATCATATCTCTGTCTCTGCAAGTCGCGGACAAGGACGAGTTCGATTGAAAAGGACGAGGATTGCACAGCAAAGAGAAGAAAGCTGAACATATTAGAGAGCTTCGGTAAGTGCGTCGTGGGTAACAAACGTGGGTAAAATGTGGGTCGGCGACCCACGTGGACCGACCCATATTTGCACCCACGCCGAGCTTCGGCACGTACTCAAGTATCGATTGGGACGTTGCGTGAGCTCTCGCCCTCGGCACAAGGGAAAATTTCCCACTTGCGCCATGCCGCCGTTTCTCGCACGTATTTTGCGGACGAGCGCCGCTTTGAGCAACTGTTCTCCCTGGGCTGGAGCCCAGAGTCGGGGCTGGCAGGCCGGCAGGTTGCTCCTCGTCCGGTGCCGTCGACGGCGGGATCGTCGGGGGGGGGGCGGGCCTCGTCAGGTGTTGCCGTCACCTCCAACTCCGAGGCGGCTCCTCTCGTCGCCCCGCAGCCCATCTATCCGCGCGCGCGCGACCACGGCCAGGGTGGGCCGCCTCGCCGCGTCGATCTCCCTGCTTTTGTCCCTCCTCTCGGGCGAGCATCCCCGTCTGTCCCTAGGGTGGCTGATCTTCGTGGCGACGATATGTCGGCGGTCAAGGACGGCGGCCCTAAAATTGTCGCCGGTGTTCCTGATGTTCAAGACCCCGGTTTTCACGACCTCTTTCCCCCGCGGTCGCCGCGGTCGGTTCCGCCCTCTGAGTCCCGCCATTCAAACGTATCTTCCGTGCCTCCTGCTCGTGACGTGCCGGTGGGCGGTCCCCCCGATGTCCGCCGCCCCGTTGCTGTTCGTGAGCGGCCGCCTCCTGCTGCTTGTGAGCGGCCGCCTCCTGCTGGTCGCCGTCTCGGCAATCATCATGGCGACGGCCAGCAGCGCCAGGAGCCAGCACACGTCGGTGGCTCGCCGGCCATGGCTGGCGACCAAGGCAATGATTGTCCACGGGATCTGGACGCGGCTTTCATCATGCTGCGCCGGACGAGTCGGATGACGGCAATTACTCTCACGCTGGCGACGGGGACGGCGCCCACGGCGGTGGCGGTGGAGGCGGATGGGGCGATGGTGGTGGCGGCCGCGGTGGCGGTGAAGGCGGTGGGGGCGGTGGGGGCGGTGGTGGCGGTGGTGGCGGTGGTGGCGGTGGTGGCGGTGGTGGCGGTGGTGGCGGCGGCGGCGGTGGCGGGGGCGGCGGTGGCGGCGGTGGCGGCGGTGGGGGTGGGGTGTTTGGAGGTGCACCCTGGAACGGTGCGGGTGCTCCAGCACCCAACTACGGGGGAGCTATCTATGTTCCCTCGTCTGCAAGTCCCCCCGCCTGGGGAGGCCCTGCCGGGGTTACTTCCTATCGGCGGCTCGCCCGCGTTTGGCTACACACATGCAACCTGGCACCAGTCCAGCAAGGCGGGGCTCTGAAGCTGGCCCTGACTGGCCTGGCTGCCGAGTGCGCTCACCAGTTGGACGAGGCGCTCCTGTTTTCTGTCGGCGGCGCTCGCGCTTTGTTGGAACATTTAGCGGTCACGTTCGACGCGCCGCCCGCGGTCAAGCTTTCGCGGGCTACGTCAGACCTGCACGCGTGCACACGGGGCAACGGTACGGTGGCGGCCTACGTGGTTAAATTTCGTACGGCGGCCGCTCGGTGTGCGTCGGCTGGCGCACCTCTTCCCGACGTGTATCTGGGGGGGCTGCTGCTCCGCAACGCGGGCTTATCTCATGAGCAGCAGGTGGTCGTTCAAGTTACCGCGTCGGCGTCTGCGCACAACCCGGCCACACCGTCTGTCGGGGAGCTCGCGACGGCTCTGGATCGCCTCCACGGCCACTCCCCCCCGCCCCCGGTCGCCCCCAACGTCGCTGCGATCAATTTAACGGCGGCTCAGCATGCGGCCCTTCTCGCTGCCGCTGCTGACCGTGGCCCCATCGTGTGTTGGCATTGCCACAAGGAGGGCCACGTTCGTTTTCATTGCCCGGAGCGGCAACCGCGGGATGGTGTCCCGCGGCCACCGACCCCGCCTCTTCCTCGTCCGGCGGCCGCGGCTGCGCCCGCGGCAAGGCCCGTTCTTATTGCGACGGTCGTTCCTGGACCCTCTGCGCATTTCGCGACCGAACACGACGGCACCCCGCTGCAAAACGCAAGCAAAGAGGTGCTGACGGCTACCTCTTCTGTTGTCGGGGACGCCATCATCGATCCTGGTGCGACGGCAACGGTTGCCGGCGTGGACTGGCTGCAGCGGTACCTGTCGGCGTTGCCCGACGACCTCCGCGCCACGGTGGTCACTAGCGACGCTTCGGTGTTGTTCCGCTTCGGTGATGAGCGGACAACGCTGGCGCGCGAGCACTGGACCGTTCCTATCTCCCTGGGTGGCGTCGTCCGGAAAATTGGAGCCTGCGTTATCCCGGGTGGGCTTCCTCTACTGCTGAGTCGTCCGGCGCTGCGCGCTGCCTGCGCTGTGCTCGACATACAGGACGACACGATGTGGCTCAAGGATTTGCGTACACTCGTCCCGCTGACTGTCAACAACACCGGTCACCTCACTGTTAGTCTGCTGCCCCAACCGCGTGAATTCGCTCTGACGGCCGCTACTCGTCCGCGGCATCGGCACATGACATTTGATGACTCCACGCACATCCGCCCGGCGGACTCGGTCGTGACTCCGCCCACTGATGGTGCCGGCGGGCGTCCGACGTCCGCCCCAGCGGATCCCCCTGCGCTGCCAACCGCTCCCTCCCCGCCTCCGGTCGCGGAGTGTGCCGTCGTACCGGGCGCCGCGCGGGAGGCGCGTGGTAGAGTGCACCGTCGAGACTCAAGAGCCGTACTGGCGGCGGGTCCCCGGCTGCGCACGGTTCTTACGCGGCTACACCGCTCATATGCACACCCCGGCGCTGACCGTCTGATACGCCTGCTGGAGGAAGCGGGCTGTGTGGACAAGTCTGTTGCTCCTACTGTACGGCAGGTTACGGCGGCGTGCGCGGCGTGCCGTGCTGCCCAGCCTCGTCCTCCCCGAGCGGTGGTTACCATCCCGCGTCCAACGCTCTTCAACGATTCTGTGGCGATCGATCTGGCGGAGATTAACGGACGTGGTCGTTTTCTTCACGTCATCGACCTCGGTACGCGGCTGTCCCGCTGTGCGGTGGTGGCTGACAAGGAGGCGCCAACTATCGTGCGCGCGCTGCTGTCCCACTGGATCTGTGTCTACGGCGCGTGCCGTATCATCTTGTCAGACCCTGGGCGGGAGTTTCACAACGCCCTAATGCGCCTGCTGGCCGAGCGCTTCAACATTCGGGTGGACGTGACCGCCGGCCAGTCTGCCTGGAGCAACGGCGTCTGCGAGCGCCACAACGGCGTAATCAAGCACATGGTCGCGGCTCTGGCGTCGGACTACCCCGCTGCGTCGCTGCAAGAGCTTTTGGATCACGCGTGTTTTGCCAAAAACTCTCTGGCCGTCCACGGGTGTGCGTCTCCATTCCAGCTGACCACTGGCTCGCAGCCGCGCATCCCGTCGGTGCTGTCGGACGAAATGCCGGCTATGCAGGAGGGTTATCTCCCCACGGAAGAGGATCTCGCGCGCACCGTGGCCATGTTGGCGGCGTCGCGCGCGGCGTTCTCGCGTGCCGAGGCCAGCCAGTCCGTGCGGAGGGCGCTCAACCGGCGCATGCAAGGGGATCCTGGCCGGGTGTACCAGCCCGGCGACGTCGTCCGGTACTGGGAGCAGTCGGAATCTTCCTCAAGGCGGGGAATGCATGGCCCGGCTACAGTTGTCTCCCAAGCTGGTCTTGTCGTTCGGCTACGGCATGGGGGGTCTTACAAGACGCGCAACGCGTCAGACGTCGAGCCGTTTTCTTCCCCCGATCCGGTCGCGTCACAGGCGACTGACCCGGGCGTCGTGGGCGCAGCACTCTCTGCACTGCGGCACGCCACCGGCCCTGCCGGTGACGCTGGGGCGGCCGTGACGCTGGCGGCTACTCTACCTCAATGTGACCCCCCCCCCCCCACGCAAGAGCAGCAGCGGCGCCCGAGCGTCGTCATGCCACGCCATGAAACGGTGGAGGCCGTCGCGCTCGTTGTCGGCGAGGCCGCCGTCCTTGGCCGCGACATCGTAACTCTGGAGGTCGCCCTTACTGCTGGGGCGGCGCTCGCGGCCACTGCCCCTTTCGACTCTGACGCGGCCACTGTGGCGGTAGCGTCCACGGGCGTCGCCGCTGCCCACCGTGATGAGGGCCTCCCTGCCCTTGTCGCGCACTCCGTCCTTATTACTCGGCGAGAGATGCGGGCCCGTAATGAGGTGCCGGCGTCGTCGGCGGGCGCCGAGTTTGACGCCGCCAAGGAGGCGGAGCTGCTTGCGTGGATGACGCACGGCGCCTATGAGGAGGTGCCTTTTGCTGGCCAGCGGGTACTTAGCATGCGCTGGGTACTGACTATCAAGCCGCCCTCACTCCCTGGCTTGCTGCCACGTTTGAAGGCGCGCTTTTGTGCACGCGGTAACGAGGACCGCGACAAAGACCATATTGAGAGCTTTTCTCCGACGGTGGCCCGCTCTACAGTGCGCCTACTTCTGTCCTTACTGGTGACCATGGGGTGGGAGCCGCGGACAGTTGACGTCTCCACCTCGTTCCTGCAAGGAATGCCCATCGACCGTCCCTATCCTGTCTGGGTCCGCCCGCCACGGGAGGCGGGCGTAGCTCCCGGCATGGTGTGGAGGCTGGCCAAGTGCGCTTACGGCCTCGTGGACGCGCCGCTGCTGTGGTACAAGCGCGTCTGTGAGCTCCTGTTTTCCATTGGGGCGGTGCGGTCGTCTTCCGACGCGGCCCTCTTCGTGACGGTGCAACACGGCACCGTCATCCTTGCGGTCGCCGCGCACGTTGACGACTTTCTTTACGGCGGCACAGACGAGGGCGTCGCTACGTTTGAGCGCAAGCTGCAGAAGGCTTTCTCCGTGGGCCCCATTACGTCGGGGGCGCTAGTTTTTACGGGCCTCGCCATCTCTTTTGCCGCCGCTTCCGGAACCCGGCCGCCGAGCGTATGGGTACACCAGCAGGCCTACGTGGACTGCATGGACGACATCCCCACCCCAGCGGACCGCTTGGCTAATGTGGCCGCGGCTGTAACGGAGGACGAATTGACGCTGTACCGGCGGGCGACGGGCGCTCTGCTCTGGGCGGCTGGTCAAACGTTACCCCACTTGGCGTGTGGGGCGGCGGTGCTCGCGCGTCACTTCCAGCACGCACTCGTCGCTGACCTCGTGCGCGCCAACAAGATGCTGGTACTGGGCCGCAGGGGGCGCGACCTCGGCCTTCGCTTCCGGGTTGTGCCTCCGGGACAATGCCTCTATCTGTTCACCGACTCCTCCGCGGTGACGCTCAAATCGACAGCGGCGCAGTCGGGCTACGCCTTGTTTCTCGGTGGGGCTGGCGGTCTGGTGGGGCCACGAGCCTTGGCGGCCACACGTGCTGACGGCGTGGACGCCGATCTGGTGGCGTGGGGCTCTCACCGGCAGCGCCGCGTTACGCACAGCTCGTACGCGGCTGAGGCGTTCAGTCTGCTTCAAGGGCTGCTGACTGCCCTCAACGCTGCGTCGGTCGCCGGTATACTTTTTGAGGGGAAGGAGGGTGCCACAGTTCCTGTGCACGCGTTTATCGACTCGCGTGCGCTGTACGACTCCCTCTCCTCGACCACGGCGACAGGTTCCAAGGAGGTCCGCGCGGCTGTTGCTGAGCTGCGCGAGCACTACCAGCTGGGAACTCTCGCTTCTGTCACGTGGCTTCCAGGCTCCTTCCAGGTGGCTGACGGCCTGACTAAGCCGACGGGAGCGGGGACGCTGCGGCACGCGGTTGCCACTGGGCGAGTGCCTCTCCCTCGGTCAGTCTGTGTCACCAAGTCGGCGTCGGGCACGTTTGCCGCGACTGACTGAGCCTCCTGCTTCTCTGCCTCTTCCACTTGTGCGCGAGCTGCCATGGCACCTCGGCTGGAGTATGGGCTCCCCGCCATCGTGTGCCCGCGGCCACGCTCATCGCTCAAGTCAAGGAAAGGGGTATGGGAAGTGAGGGGGAGTGTGAACCGGGACTGTAAGGATCCTAGCGGTCTCGAGTCTGCACGGCGGCGACGGCGGCGCCGCGGAGGGGAATAGATGTGTGGCCGATCTGGCACGGGGAGCCTGAAGAAGGTCGGTAGGAAGATAGTACATTAATTCCCACACCTGTCCCCCAGCCCGCACCAGACGTAACACCTTGCCGCGACTTTCTTGACGCATGAAGAGAGAACCCCGCCGCAGGCGGCGCCGCGCCTCTCAGGGCTGGCATCGAGGTTGGCTTTGCCGTCGAGGGAGGCCCTCGTGGAGGGAGGCTCGAGCTGGCAGGGGGAGGAAACAGTGGGGGCGGGGGTGAGAGGGGGGGTGGAAACACAAAGGAGTAAGGGGGAATATGGGCGGGGTGGGCGGCGTTGCGGGGGCCCTCTGAAGGAGGGCAATAACCGAATACCAGGCGCCGCGAGAGGGGAACACGGGTGCATGACAAAGTCGAGTTGGGGTGGGAAGGGACGGGGGTTCCAGAGGTTAAGACAGACAGTCATGGTGTACAGTCCAAGCCCGTGCCGTGGCCAAGGGAGCGCCACAATCTGGTGGAGAGCCAACCCTCAGGCGTGGGCGTGCAGAGGGCGCCACCGACGGGTGCCGCACTGGAGGCAGCTGCCGGTCTGCAAGTATCGGGCAGCGCGCGCGCTACTTTTCCAAGTACGCGTCAAGGTGGCGCGAAACGCGCCGCGGGAGGCGCAGTCGGACCGTTATCTAACGTGGGTACGGGGGGGTAGGTAGCCATTTATGGGTCGTCAAATGTGGGTCTACGGTCAAACGTGGCAGAAACGTGTCCCCGACCCACGCAACCGACCCACATTTGACATGCCGAAGCTCTCTATTGCCATCTGGCACCGCATGCAATCCTGTTCAGCCAGTGGAGCATCTCTGGGGTGCCGCTCGCCTGTCGTGTGGATTTTGCGACAGCAATCCTGGACCGGACAGCCCACTGAGATTGCCGGGTTGGCCGCGCGGAGAAACTGGTTCGTCCAGAGGTGGTCGACCTGGCGGGACCGCCAGTTGAGCCCGCAGTGGCTCGGGCTGTCAGCCTGGCGGCGGCCGCCGACGGGGGCCAACGTTGCACACCCCGCCGGCATTGGCCGATGCGTGGTGTTGCGAGTGCCCTCGACTTGGCGAGAGCGGCGCCGGTGGGGTAGGGGGGGCCTTTCCGGGGGGCGACGGCAGGGAGCCCAACAGAGCTTTCCCTCACGACTGCGAAAGATGGGTCGCGCGCCCCACAGCGGGGTTTCGGGGCGCGCCCCGCCGTTGCGATCCACCGCTTGCTCGACCGACCGGTGGCAGGGCGGTTCGAGTCGACCCCGGCGTGCGCTGAGGTGTGCGCGGTGGGGGGGCGGGAGGGGGGAGGGGCAGGGAGGTGCGCCCTTGCTGTACACCCTACTGTACTGCTCTTAGACACATAGCAACAATACCAATGCAGGCGGCCACCACTCACTCCAGTCAGCACGGAGAAGGAGGAAACCCCCTTAGTATGACCCCCCCCCTTTCTCCTCGGGGGGAAGTTGAACCGTTCGTCCGCACGGCCTCGCGCGAGTACCAGTGGGGAGATGCCTTGCGGGAGCCCCGGCTCTCTCCTCCCCCCCCCCCCCCCTTCTTCCCTTCACCCCGCGCTCGTCGCGCACTCGCGCGCGCGCGCGCGGGCTCCGCTCGCAGCCCACCACCCCACGAGCGCGCACCGGCCGTGCCACCAATCTCCACTCGCGGGGATTCCGCGACGGGCCAATGACATGGCCACCAGGCAGCTTCGCACGTGCGAATCAGCGGCCGCCTACCGCTGCGGTCGCTGTGCTCCACCCACCGTCGCGTGGCCTTGGGGAACTTGTGTCCCAGTGGCGATAGCGGGCGACCAGAGATGAGTGTGTTGGCGCAGGGGGTGGGGTGGGGGGGGGCCGGTGGTGGGTGCGCCCCAGACCCCTCCGCAGGGTGCGTGCGTGTCCCACTGCCTGCCACAGCTTTCTGGACCAGTCGCTTCTCCAGTTGGCGGCGGGCCCACGGGGTGCGACGCGGCCATGAGATCGGGAATCCCGACGCGAAGGTCCTCTGCTCCCTCCTCGTTTTCTTCGATGCACCCGCCCCCCCAAGCCCTCCCCCGGCAGCCAGGCCGGCCGCTCTCGCGACGAGGCCCGCGGCTGCCTCCTGGCCGCGCGCGCACCGCGGAGGCAGCGGGAGGGGGCGGGTGTGAGCAAAGGCTGGTGGGGAGGGCGGCGGGGTGCGGCCGGGCTGGCATGCCGCCGCCGGCGTCCCCCCGGGGACGCCCTGACGCCGCCGCGGCCCTTGAGACGGACCTCACGGACGAAGGAAAAAAAAAAAAAAGAGAATCGTCGCGGCGAAGCCAAAACGGAACGAGCGGAGCGGCCTCCGCACCACCGTTTCGTCCGCGTGCTCAGGGCAGGCAGAGGCGCACGTGGCCGTGTGCCTGGGGGGAACTGCAGGCTCCCCAGCCCCCCCCCCCGCCCCCCCATCTATCGACTGGGGGCGGCCGGGCAGGCTGGCGGGCGGGCGGGCTGGCAGGTGGGCGGACCTGTCAGGAGTCTTGCAATCCGCCTGGCAACGGCCGGCGGCGCGGGGGAAGCGGCCTGCCAGCATTGCCGTGTGGGGAAGGGGAGGGGGGGGAGGAGAGGGGATTATTAGGGCGGGGGGGTGAGTGGGAGTGGCGGGGGGGGGGTGCACGACGGTCGCCGCCTGTGGGGGAGGGACGGGGGCGGGCGCGCCGTCCGTTCCCCCGCTGGGTTCCCCCCGCATCGGCTGGTGAGGAGGGGGGGGAGGGGGGGGGGGTGGGGCGCCGCTGGCCCCCAAGAGGGGTGGCGGGGGACTCGGGAAGGCGCCCGTCAAAGCCGGCAGTGGCAGCGTCGTCGACGGCGGCGGCACCGTCGGCCGCCGCCGCAACCGTGGCGGGCCGTCGGCAGCGATGTGTGCGGGTCCCCCACACCGCGCCCGCGGCACCCCCCCCCCCCCCCCCCCCCCCCCCCCCCGCCCGCACCGGCACGCCCACCACCACCGCCGCCCCCGGCGACACAACCTCCTCCCCGGCCCCCGCTGCCCCCGCCGCCGCCGACGACGCCAACGACATCGACGACACGCCCGGGGCGGCCCTATCGACCGACGACGGGTGGCAACTGACGGCGAAGGCGGCGGCGGCAGCGGCGGCCATGGGGCGGCGGCCCCCGTCGTCGGCGGCGGTCGCCGCCCGCCGCCTCCCCGCGTCGCCGTCGCTGTCGCCGCTGCCGCTGCCACCGCTGCCGCCGCTGCCGCCGCTGCCGGCGGCGGCGGCGGCGGCGCCCCCCCGGCGGCGCCGGTCGCGGTCACCGCCGGGGGAGCGCCACGCCAAGCGTGGTCGGGGGGAGGGCGCCCTTGCCGGGGGGGTGGCCCCGGCGTCTGCCCCGCCCGCGCGCCCGCGGGTGGCGCCGCCGCTGGCACCCCGCCGTGGAGGGGCAATGCCGCCGCCGCCGCCATCGTCGCTGCCGCTGCCGCATGCCACTAGCAGGGGGACGCCACGGTGGGGCAGCGGCGGCGGCGGCGGCGGCGGCGGGGCGTTGCGAAAAGCCGCCGCCGCCGCGGCCGCCGACGGCATGGCGTCGGGGCCTGCGGCGGTGGGTGGGTGGGGCGCCCCCCGGGGTGGCGAGGCGACTGAAGAGGACGACGACGGCGGCGACGGCAGGGGTGGCGGCCGGGGCGCCGCGCCGCCGCCCTTGCCGCCGACGCACCGCCGCAAGGACGCGCACAATGCGCACACGCGGCTGAGCCGGGCAAAGGTGAATGACCGCTTTGCGGCGCTCGCGGCGCTGCTGCCGACGCTCGCCGCCGCGTCGCCGAGCAGCATTGTCGTGCCGCCGCCACCGCCGCTTCCGCAGCCACCGTCGGGGGGGGCAGGGGAAGGCGGCGTCGGCGGCGGCGGCGGCGGCAGTGGCGGTGGCGGCAGTGGCGGTGGCGGCGGCTGGATGGCTGGGGGGGGGCTGCCCCTGCAGGGAGGGCAACGCGGGGGGGGGGGGGAGGGTGGAAGGGGGGGGGGGGACCGCCAGGAGCGGCAGTGGCAGCGGCAGTGGCAGGGCCGGCGGTGGGGGAGGCGACGGCGGAGGCGGCAGCGGCGGCGGTTGCGGTGGGGGTGGTGGTGATGGCGGTGACGACGGCGTTGGCGGCGGCGGCGGCGGCGGCGGCGGCGGCGGCGGCGGCGGCGGCGGCGGCGGCGGCGGCAGCGGGGTTGCGAGCGCGGCGGCGGTGGCGGCGGGCCTGGGCGCGGCGGCGCCGCGGCACAAGGCCGAGCTGCTGGACCGCACCCTCTGGGCGCTCCGCGCGCTGTCGGCGCGGACGGCGGCGCTCGAGGCGGAGGTCGCCCTCTCCTCCCGCCGGGGCCTCGGCCGCTGGGTCGACGCCGTCGTCCGGGGGCGGTCCGCCGCGTCGGCGGCGGCGGCGGCGGCAGTGGCGCCGCCGCCAGCGGCGGCGCTGGCCGGCGGGGGGGACTGGCGTGCCGCCGCGCCTGGGGGGACCCCCCGGGAAGGGGGGGGGGGGGGGGAGGGACGCCCCGGCCGGCGGTGCCGGCACCCCTCCGGGGCGGCCACCCGCCGTCGTTGCGGGAGCTGCTATCGGCGTTTATGGGGCTCTTCCTGGTGCGGGAGGGCGGCTGGACGCACGCCGAGGCGTGGGTGGTGGCCCCCGCGCCGCCGCCGCCGCCGCCGCCGCCGCCGCCGCCGGCCGACGCGGCAGCCGCGGCAGCGGCGGCCGCCTCTGGCACCCCCCCCCCCCCCCCCCCCCCCCCCCCCCCCCCCCCCGTGGTGCTCGTCCACGGCGTGTCCCTGCCGTCGCCGGCGGTCCCCCCCGCCTCTGCCCTGGCCGCCCGCCTCGCCGCCTACGCCGCCGCCGCCGCGGCCGCGGCCTTCCCCCCCCCCACCGACCTGGTCGGCCGCGTCTACACCGCCCTCCGCCCCGAGTGGCTGCCCCGCCTCGCCGCCGCCCCCGCGGGCGCCTTTGTGCGCGCCCCCGCGGCGGCCGCCGCGGGGCTCGTCACCGCCCTCGGCCTCCCCGTGGCGGTGGGGGGGGAGGTGGTGGCGGTGGTCGTCTTTTACGACACCCGCCCGCGGCCGTACGACGCGGCGGCGGTGGACCTGACGTGGGATGTGGCCTACGCGCTGGGCAACGCGGCGGGGGATGTGCTGGCGGGGGGGGTGGGGGGGGAGTGAGTCAAACTCCCTCCTTTTCTTTTTTCCTTCTTATAGGGGTGCAGAAGAGGGGGGGGGGGGGGGGGGAGAGGACGGCCACCGCCACCGCCACCGCGGCGCGGCGAGTAGGGACGGCTTGGAAGGGGCAGTGGGGCCGGCTGCCAAGAGACGGTGGCGGCGTCGGCTGGCCCCCCCTTCCATCCAGTATCGGGAGGAGCGGCGGCGGCAACAAAAGAGTCCCGCGCGGTCCCTACCTCTTGCACGTGTCCCTGCCTGCCTCCCTACAGTACCTATCCACACCAGCCACACCCGCTGCCTGGTCGGCGTCCCTGCCGCCAAGTGCCCACCAGTCGCTCACGATGAACGCTAGCGTGCCCCCCCCACCCCCCCCCCCCCCCCCCAATGACAACGAAAAAAACAGAAAGAGTGAAAAAAAGGTGGTCTGAGGCCCGCCCCCCCGGCCCGCCGCTCCGTCTAGGCGGTGGGGGTGGGGGAGAAGACGACCGACCCGCTGACGGCGAGCCCGTCGAGCGCCTGCACCTGGAAGCGGGAGCCAGAGAGGGACCACAGCCACTGGCGGCCGAGCACCAGGTTGCGGCTGATCGACTCGGTGGCGGTGGGACCCCCGCCCTGAAACGGGGCGGGGCGCTCGTGGGTGATCCGCCCCACCTCGGTGATGCGCGCGGCGCCCAGCCGCAGCACGACGCTGCCCGTAAACGAGTCCCGCCCGTAGCTGCGGATGGGCAGGACGGCCAGCCGGGCGGGGGCCCAGTAGAGGAACGCCCGGTGGTCCCACTCGACCGACGACGCGGACGCCAAGACCGGCTCGGTCCACGTGGCCACCTCCCGCGGGGCGGCCACGTCGGCGACGTCAAAGAGGGTCACCTTGACGCCGGTCGTGCGGCCGGTGGTGGCGTTGGCGTCCTGCCCAACGCCGAGCAGCCGGCCCTCCCCCAGCGGGTGGAGGTACGACGAGTAGCCCGGAATTTTCAGCTCCCCGGTCGCCACCAGCGCCGTCGGGTCGGCCAGGCTGATAATGTACAGCGGGTCCACCTGCCGGAAGGTGACCACGTACGCCACGTCATCGACGTAGCGGACGGCGTAGATGCGTTCCCCGCGGCCGAGGTCCCCCACCTGGCCCACCGCCACCAGCGGCGACGGCCCGTCGGCGGGCGCCCCGTCGGCGCGGCGAAAGGCGGTGATCTGGGACACGCTCGTGTTGCGGGCGCGCCACCACGGGGCGCCCAGGGTGGTGGCGATGAAGAAGGTGCCCGCCGTCTCGTGCATGGAAAACTGGTTGAGCACCGAACCGCCCACCACCCCCGTGCCGAGGTAGGTGGCCCCGACGGTGCCATTGTCCACCCCAAACTGGTGGATGGACGTGTTGTACGACGCGCCCCCGTCAGCGATGGGCGGCGCCACGGGGCTGCCAAACGGCCGGATGGGGCGGCGCTCCCGGTAGTTGGTGGTCGTCACGTACACCGACCCGACCGACGAGTAGACCGTGTCCCCGCCCGCAAAGACGGCGGTGCCACGGCCGAGCGACGGGCCGGGCGCGCCGGCCCGCAGCGGCAGCGTGACAATGGCGAGGGTGGAAAAGCCGGAAAAGGAGGCGGGCCTGTAGGTGGCGCTGCAGGCAGCTATGAAGCCCGTGGTGACCCCCCCGCGGACGCCCGCCGCCGGGGCGGTGCGGAAGCGGGGGAACCAGTCCTCCAGCACCGTCCCCGCGACGAGTGCCTTGTTGGCCGCCTCGGCCTGCGCCTCGGACAGGCCCGGCACGTTCCGCCCAGGCCGCGGGCGCACCCCCGGGCGGGTGTAGGGGAGGTTGGACGGCGGCGCGGTAGACAGCACCAGCCGCGCCACCCCGTCGACGGACCGGGAGCTGACGTACTGGCCCTGCAGGCGGGTGACGGAGAGGAGCGCCGGCGCCGACGGCGTCGACGCGTCCACCGTAAAGACAATGGTGATGGGGCCCTGGTGGGGGCGCGGCTCCCGCGTCGGCACCGCCCCGGGCGGCAGCGTGACGTCGCCGTCGGTGGCGGCGTCGTCGCCGGGGCAGGCGGTGATGGGCGGCGGCGCGGCTGACGCGGCGGCCGTCTCGGCAGCGCCGTCGGCGTCCGCCGTCTCGGAGCGGTCGACGGGGGGCGCCAGCAGGGCGGCCGTCCCCCCCTCCCCCGCGTCCACGTCGGTGGGCGCGGGGTCGGCGTCGGCGGCGGCGCCCGTCTCCTCAGCCTCCCCCTCCTCTTCGTCGGTCGGCTCGGGGGCGTCTGCGGGCGACGCCGCCGGCTCGTCGACGTCTACCGCCACAGGGGGCGGCGGCTTGGCCACAAACGGGGTGGGCGTCGGCGTCGGTACCAGCTCCCCGTACGAGCTGGCCATCACCAGCAGCCGCCCCCCCTCCCCCAGCAGCATCTCTGACGGCCACTCGGGGAGGCGGAGGACGCCCGCCTCCACCCCCCCCGCACCCCCCGCGGTCGTCTGCACCACCCGCAGCGTCTGCCCCCGCAGCGCGTACACCACCTCCCCATCCGTCTTTACGATATCCGCCTCGGCCACCCCCTCCACCTGCGTGTTGGTGTCACTAAAGTCCGCGCCGGGAACGGGCCGGCGGACCGCCCGCGCCCCGCGGTTGCGGATGCGCCGACTACTTCCGTCGCCGGGCGTCGCCAGCGGCAGGCCGCCGGTGCCGCGGTCCAGCCCAAAGGCGGTCACCCGGGAGAGCGCCTCGGCGCGGATGGTCCTCAGCAGCTCCCCGCACGAGCCAAACGGCGCCAGCGCCGCGCCGCCGCCGACGGTGGCGGCGGTGGTGACCGCCGCCGCCGACGCGGCGGCGGCGGCCACGCCCACAAGCGCGGCGGCCACTGCCCGTCGGGGCGGCGCCCGTCGACCGGGGGGCCCCATCGCGACGCGGGGGAGGGGCGGGTGGGAAGAAGGGGGGGGGGGGGGGGGGGGTGGAGGGGGGGGTTGGAGGGGAGCGCGACGAGTGGGGATGAAAGGGGCAAAGTTGGGGGGGGGGGGGGAGGGGACGGGAGGGGCGGGGGGGGGGGGGGGGAGGTGTGGGCGTCCTGACGGTCCCACGCGCCGCGGCAGCCACAGGCGTGGGGCGGCAGCGGCAGCGACAGCGGCGGCGGCGGCGGCGGCGGCGGGCGTCGCGCGCGCCTGTCCAGCGGCCGTCGACGGTGCGCTGGGGCGGCACCGCGGCTGGCCGGGGGGGGCGGCGGGGGCTGCTCAAAAAGGGGAGGGCGGGGGGGGGGGGGGGGGACGGCGCCGTCTGCCGGCTGCCTGCGCGGGCACCCGCGCGCGTGCCGGCCGCCGCCGCCGGGCGCGCGCGCGGGCGCTCCCACGCGGCGGCGGGCCGGCACGGCGGGCGCGGCGGCTCGGCGGCGTGTGCCGGCGACAGCCCCCCGGTGGGCCATGCCAAGCGGGGGATGGGGGGGAGGGTGGGGGAAGGGGGTGTGGGGAAGGGGAACGGGTGGTAGGGGTAGGGGAAGCAGACGAGTCGCAAAGGGGCGGGGGGGGGGGGGGGTGGGGAAGGGAGAGGGGAAGCGAAGCAAAGCGGGCGGGGGGGGGGGCGGCAGGGGAGCCAATCCCCCGCGCGGCCCCCCCCCGCGTCCCCGTCACGGTGTGCCGCGTCACGGCACAGCGCGACCGTCGGCAGCGGGCGGGCGGGTGGGGATTTGTTTCCCCGTAACGGGGCGCGGAGAGGGGGGGGGGGGAGGGGGGGGGGGGATGAGGGGGGGGGTAGGGTTGGCGCCTGCCCCGTATCTTTCTACGTAGCGGTTGCCAGGCCATGCCGTCGTGCGCGTGATGGGTGCCGGGGGGGGGGGGGGGGGGGGGGGTGGGTGACCACGGCGGCGGGCGGCTGCCACCGGGGCGGACGCGTCTTTGTTGGGGGAGGAGCTACCACACCCAGCCCAGCGCTCTATAGTAGGGTGGAGGGTGGGTGGGTGGTTGGGAGGGAGTACGGAGCGGGGACTCGTTGGTGCCTTGTTGCTGGCGCCTGCCGCCACCGTGCCTGTTCCTCTGCGACAGAGGCGGCGGCCGCCGCGCGGCGGCGGCGGCGGCCGGGGGAGGGGCGCGGGGGGCGGTCACCCATGGAGGGGGGCGCCCCCCTCCAGCCAGATTGGCGCCGTCCCATCTCGGGGCGCACCGCCAGGGGGGGTTTGCGGCGAGGCCCCCCCCCCGCTGCAGTCAGTCGTCCTCCCCCCAGATGCGGGCAAGGCGCGTACTGCAAGCGCCTAAAAAACTTTAGCTACATACATTGAGAGAGGGGGGGGGGGGGCACTGCTGTCAGGGACCATGTCCGGGAGACGATTTTGATCCTAATGCTTTGGCCGATAAAGACCAAACCTGCATCTCGTTTGGCTGGTACGTCGACCGTTTTTCTAAACGTGATCAGGATCAAGGCAGGGCGCGTCAACCTCCCATTGGTTGACGGAGTGTATCCGGTTGAGTGGATGGTTGAGGGGTGCGTCTTGTTTTGGACGTTTGCGAGTTGTCTGCCCGACAAACAAACCGTTTGGGGATACGGCACCGTCGCTGGGGGCCGCGCCTACTGTACAGTGACAGGTCTGGCTGGACGGTGGACGCCCCGTGGGCTGGCTTGCCCCGCGCATACCGGTGGGCTGCCGCCCCAGGGGCCACGGCGGCAGCAGCGCCGCGGGCTGCCGCCCCAGAGGCCACGGCGGCGGCAGCGCCGCCCCGTGCCTCTTGGCACAGGCGGCAACGGGTGGGACGGGCGGCGGCGGCGGCGCGCGCACGCATGCGACCGACACCCACCGCGGCCCGGAGCGGTGTAAGGGGGGGGGGGGTCGCCCCGACGGGGGGGGCCCCGTTCATTGGCAATGCCGGCGGCGGACGAGGCGGCCACAGCGTGCGGGGGCGTCTAGCCAGGCGGACACCCTGGCATCGCACCGCGCGGGTACAGGCACAGCCGCGGCGGGGAGAGAGTTCTGACAGGAGCGGCCGCAACAGAGGGCGTGGTGGACAAGCGCTGGTCGCGGACACTGCTGCAGTTGGTCTTGGGCGTTGGCCGCTGTGCGACGGGGAGGTGGGGGCGGCGCCGCTGGCTCGCCGCCGCTTTGCACCACCGCCACTGGCCAGCAGAGACGGGCGGCCGTCGCTGTCGGACCTTTCCCCCGCGGGTACCGGGGTGTAGGGAGGTCGTGGGGGCGCCCTGCTGGTGTCGGGCACCGCGGCGGTCCAGGAATCCTCCAAGGGGCCAGCCACGCCCGCCCGAAATGCGCACCGCCTTCGGCGTCGAGGGGAGGAGGTCAAGCAGCGGTGGTGCTGCGTCTTGGTGGCAACCCCGCGCCCCGGCGCTCGGCCCGCCCCGCACGGTGGTGCCAGCCGCGGGTCACCGGCTGTCGTCGTGGGATCTCCTCGGTTGCCACGGGCTGATAGGCGTGTCCACCGCCGTTGGCCTGGACGGCGTCGGCCACGTTCTCTGGCCACGAGTGGGGAGGGGGGGAGGGGAGGGGAAACACAGACCGTTGTGGTCCCACGGGCCGCTCCGCGCGCGCGCGGGGCAGCGCAGAGCCCGAGTCAGCCTGGCCCAACATAGTCCCCGACCGCCGCACCGACCACCGCCCACCGCCCACAGCCCAGCAGCCGTGGCGCCACCGCCGGCGGTGACCCCGGTGAAGCGGGGAAGGTAGGTAGGATACTTCCTCCCTCCCCCACCCCCCCCCCCCCCGCCGCCGCCTTTGGGGGAGTGGGCCTGGCCAAATAGACCCCCCCGCTGTCAACGCCGCGGCCATGGGCCGACCGTCCCGAGCCACCCGACGGCGACGGGGAAATCCCCACGCCACCCTCTCCCCCGCCTGCGCGCCGTCGCCGGCGCGAATGCGGCTGGCGCCGTTTTTGCGGGGAGGCCGGCCACCAGGCGGCGGGACGCCCGCCCGTCCCGCGCCGCCACCGCCGACACGGCCACCACCGCCGCGCCACCGCATGCGGCCGCCACCACCGTTGCCACCGCCGCCGCCACTGCCGCCACCGCCGCCACCACCGTCGCCACCGCCGCCGCCACCGCCGCCACCACCGCCGCGTCCATCATCCCTAGGTCGGGCAGCCCCCCCCGCCTCCCCCCCCCCCGCCCTCCGGCAGGCGACTCACCGACACGCCCCCCCCCCATGGCCATCACAAGCGCAACGCCGCCCTTCCCAGCGGCCGCCGCCACCGCCACCGCCCGCCGGCCACCGCCGCCGCCCACACTGGTACCAGGGCGGGGGTGGCAACACCACCACCCCCCCCCCCGGCCCTGCGCGGCGGCGGGCGGGCAAACCCCGGCCCTTGCCCCCCCCCCCCGGCCGCGGCCGACCCCCCCAGCGCGCTAGGCGCCCCCCGCGGCCGCCGCCACCGCCACCGCCACCGCCGTCGCGCAGCACCACCACCGGTCAGCCGCCGACCGCCGATTCCCCCCCCTCCCATCAGAGCGCCACCCCCCTCTCCCCGTGGGGGGCGCGGGGGACGGCGCGTCGCCTCGGCGGTGGCACCCCACGCCACCGCCGCGGCGGTGGGGTCCTACCTGCCCCCCCGTTGCTGACGGTGGGGGTGGGGACGGCGGCGGCCGGCTTGGTATGTACAGGTGTACGGGGCGGCGATGGGGGGGTGGAAGGGGGGGGGGGGGTGGCGGGGGGGGGGGGGGGGGGGGGGGGGGGGGGGGGGTTTGCGGGGGACAGAGGAGGCCTAGGGGGTGGGGGGGCGCAGAACCCGTTGCGGGCTGTGACGCAGACGCCGACCGCCGCCAGCCGGGCCGGCGCGGACCAGCGGCCGCGTCGGAATTCCAGCCAACCCCCCCCGCCCCCGCCCCCCGCGCGACACGTCACGACGTCAACGCAGCAGCCGCTGCAGCTGGCGGCTGCCTACCCTTGCCGACGCCGCCGTGTCAAGGCCACCGGCCGCCAGCGCAGCTGCCGGTCCCCGCGCGGGCCGCCCCTGCCAGCGCACCCCCACCCCCATCGTCAGCTCCCGCTGAAAGCCCGCCGAGTCCGCGCATTCGATGGAAACTCGACGGGACTCGACGGGGCTTCAGTGGCCGCCGAAACCCCTTTTCGATGGGCCTTCGAGGGAAACTCGATGGGGACGCGCTCGATGGGCCTCGATGGAGATTCCTATCGGGCGCGCGTCCTTTACAGTCTCGCATGCACAGTCTCGGACTCATGATAATTCTCAGCTCTCTCACGAGGTCTTCGTGTGGGACCACAACCTATACCAGTGTTCCCACTTTCGCTTCCCTTTCGTCCCCCCCCTGCCCTGGTACTCCTGCTCACTGTGGCAGCCACTAGTGCTGTTGGTAAGACCCTGGATACCGCGCAACGAAGAAGGACACACTGTTGACGCTGTGGTGGTACCAAAGCGGTCCTGGCCATCTTCCAATCATCTCTGGGAGCAACGAATAACTCACACGCAGACGTACAAACTGTGCTCATACAGACAGCGCTGGCTCGCCAGCGTCTACTCGGCTGTCTACCACTACATAGAAAAGGCGCTCAAGCAAGCCCAGGGCGTCTGCTTAAGAGTCTCGCCTATCCCCCCCCCCACCCCTCCCCTCGCCCACCGGTTCCTCCTTCACATGCAAACAACAAGCTGCCGGCGGCTAGGTCAGCGGCCAGTTCCAATCTCCATGCCACTCCCCCCCTCCCCCCGCCCCCCTCCCGCCGGCTACACCTCCTCACACTTTCCGCCTGCCCGCACTTTGCTATCACACTCTCAGCAGCCAGTCCCAGCCTACGAGCAAGGCCGCCAACACGACACAGTTCCACAATCCCACAGCCGACAGCGGCGAGCCCTCCAGCACAAGCAGCAGCAAGCTGTCCCGGTCATGTCCTCGAACCCACCCGTGAGTCCAACGGGGTTATTGGTTGCACTCCGCCACACTCCGCCACACCCTCCTCACGTCGTCAAAGCACGTCACAGAGGCACCTCCTCGAGGTACTCAGGAAACCCGCCCGGATATGCGGCGCTCTCCGGGAGAACTCCAGGCGGAGCGGGACCCAGCTCGCCACCTTCAATGCCAACCACGGCGTCGGCACCCCCCGCAGCGTCAACGCCATCCGCAGCGTCAATGCCAGCACCACCGCTCACGACTCCTGCAGATTCACCAACAGCCCCACTGGCCACGTCCCCGACAGCACCAAGGCCGGCCCCATCGTCGGAGCCATCCACGACGACACGAGTACCCCCCACACGGGCAGCGCCCTCCCCACCCTCAGCACCATCCGCGACGGCGACACCCTCCCCTCCATCAACGCCATCCCAGCCACCGACTCCCTCCTCTCTCGCAACTCCCTCCTCATGCTCGACGCCCTCCCCATCGCCAAGGCCCTCCCCGTCATCATAATCTTCCCCGTCATCATAACCCTCCCCACCGTCTACGCCCTCCCCACCGTCCGTACCGCCGTCCCCTGACGCATACCCAGGCAGCAGCGTCGTACTACTATCCCACTCCGGATCGGCAGAGCCATTAGACCCCGCAGAGCCATCCAACCCCGCAGAGCCACTCGACCCAGCAGGACGAGCCGGACGCTCTTGGAGCTCATCGCCCGACGCGTCAATGACAAAGGTCCCGTCGTCGGCAACTTGCATGGCGCGTCGTTTGTCCTTTCCATCACACAGCCGGAGACCGGCCTTGACGCTCTGGTGCTTGCGGAGGAACTTGCTGACATGACGCACCTCCTCCCGCCACCCATCGTATGCACCGTCATCGTTGCCACTTCGGCGCGACTTACGGACCCCAGCCACCTTCTCAAACATGCCTCGTGCCCAGTGGGCGATAAGCCCGACGTGTCCAGTGCTTGCGTCAACGTACTCGGCGTCGCCCACGTCCTTAGGCTCAACAACACGCGAATGGTGGCCATTACGCTTGAACATCGCTTTCAGCGCGGCGTTGATGGCGGCGTCCGCCGTTGGAGAGTTCGCGTACTTGCCCTTCTGCAGCCACTTGGCCGCGACCTCGGGGGTCATCAGCTCCACGTTGTCGCCCAAGCTGCTGAAGCACGCCTGCATTGCCACCTTCCGCAGAGCCTCGGTCACGTGGCTGGTGATGCGGAGGAGCTTCTCACTGACGCGAACGCGCTTCTCCGTTGGGGTGCCGGCTGTCGTCAAGAAGACGCGGAAGCTCGCAAGGTACGCCTCCGAGTCGTCGCGGGTGCCACCTCGGACGCTCTCGCAAGCCTCGCACAACATACCCAGGAAGCGCGCCCGGTTGGGCATCGCCTTGTAGCTTTCGGTGGACCCCAACATCTCGTTGATCAGCGCCTTCTTGGCCACGTCGCGCACATCACCGAGCTCCTGTTCATTGATGGTTGCCAGCTCCAGCTGGGCCTCACAGTCGTCCAGCATCGCGGTGCTCCCACGAAGTTTGACCGCCCCAACCGGCTCCTTCTTGACTCTGGCGACCACCCCGTCGTACACGCCCTTGAAGGCGCCGTGCAGTTGCACCACAGCTTGGGCGGTGCGCTTGTTCCCCACGCCCTGGTTGTGCAAGCTCGTTGAAAGGCGGTTGACGGAGGTGTGGACCTCATCGAGCTTCTTGCTCAGCCCCGCCAAGTGGGCACACACTGGGTGAAGGCCCTCTACAAACACCCTGGTCATTGCGACCACGGTCACGTGCGAAGAAGCAGGCGGCTCGCCTACCTGGTGAATTGGAGGAGGAACAGCAAGCGGCGTAGCTCCATTCTGCGACGCTGCCGTTGGCGGCCCGTCAGACACCCGAACAGGCCCGCCAGCAGGACCATCGGCCAGCTGCTGAGTCACCGTCTTCTTGGATGCGCGCTTGACGCGCGGCTTGACCTGCTTTCGAACGCCCTTTGTTGGCTTGGACGGCGACTTGAAAGCCGCTCGCGTAAGCGACCGCTCTCCAGCGAGACCGGCGTTGTTGGCAGCAGCCCCCCCCTGCACCACCCGATAAGACAGACCTCTGGGTGGAACAGCCACAGGAGCCTGACGCGTCTGCAGGGGCGCCTCGCACAAGGAAGGCCTACGCACGCCGGACGACGATGGCGGTGCATGCAGGTCCGCCGACCCCGGCGACGCAGCTCGTGAAACGGCGGGCTGGCTTGGCGTGCTGGCCCGTGAGCCACCCCCCCCGACAGGCACCATCGGCGTGGTTGTGGCACGCGCGCCCCGGCGCGCGGCTTCTGCGATGGAGACCGGAGAAGCGCCATCCTCCTCATGAGCCGTCCCGCCTGCAGCTGTCGCATCAGCGCCACCCTTCAGAGTCGTGGACGCCCCCAGCGCGCGCTTCCCCGACTGCATCGCCGAGGTGCGCCGCGGGGGCGTCGACGCAGCAGCGACGAGCGTCGCAGGTCGCCGGGGGGGCAAGGCCATTCCGCGCACCTCCGCAGCCCGGAGAGGACGGGCTGCAAGCGGTGGTCGGGCCGAACTGGCTGCCGGGGACAGCACTGGAGGCTGGAGAACGGACGACTCGTCCGAGGCGAAGCCAGGCGTGACCCAGTGCAGTTGCGCGTGACCCGTCGGCATCTCCGCCAGAACAGCGGCTGCTGCCGCATGGCCATCACTTGCGGCCGTCGGCTGCGTCGAAGGAAGGTTGGCAAATAGCTGAGGAATGCGCCGAGGAGGCATAGTGGGGGGAGTGTGGGGAACGAACGGGTCAGGTCACAGTGAACACAGGAGGGGGGTAAGGGAGAAACAGCAAGGGGCGCCACCACAAAGCGCAGGCTCAAACGCGTCGTCAGAGACACCGCATTAAAACCGCCCTCATCGCTCACTGGGCCATGCCCTGCCACGCTTTTGTACCAAAGAGCACACTCAAGGGTTCACATGACAAGACGCACAAGCGAGCGCCGGGTGCAGTTGCGACCGCACAGGGGAGCCTAACCGGCAGGAAATTACCTTCGCGCGGGCGCGGCGCCAGGCAGGACGAAGAATCTTCATCCACAGGCAGCAGGCCTCAGCACCGCTGAATACCGTCCTCTCATCAGGACGGAGAAGCAACCCTTCGCCCTCACTAGCTACGGCACACATCTGTGGAAGCGCGACCGAGGACGCTGCGCCGCTCGTGGGCTGGCCTCAGGCGCCGGCTACCCCTCTCCCCGCCGTCCACAAGCCGACGTACCGTCGCCGGAGCCGATCCATGACCAGAAAGTACGTGGGGACGAGCGCAGTCCGACTTTGGCAGCGGGTGCCGTACCAGGAAGAGACGCGGACCACAGGCGCTACGCAGGCGTTCAGGCGATGGTGTGCGAAGCGCAGGAGCCAAAGCAGCGGCGAAACGCTCTCGTTGGGGACCCACAGAGGGAGGCAGATTGCGTGGCGTGTCGGAAGCTGTTGGCGCCGAGGCCAGAAAAAAAAGTACCACTTGGAGCAGTCAAGTATTGGCAATGCCGCACATCTATTGGTCGACGCATCCCGTAACTCTGTCATTTACACTCACTTGCTCTCGAAGACAGCAAGTTGCGCTGGCGGAGCTTGAAATCTTGCGCTGACGACGGCCTTCTCGGGGCTCGATGGGCCTCGATGGGCCTCGGTGGGACCTGTCGACGTCGGCCACAGACCTGCCACAGTAGCCTGCAACAGCCTGCCAACACGCCTGCCAACAGCAGGAGGCATGGCCACACTCTCTGTACGTTGCGTGACTTTCTTGGATCTCCTTTGAGGGTCCCATGCGGAGGCGGTGGGGGGGCGGGGGGGGGGGGGGGGGGGGGGGGGGGGGGGGGGAAGGCAGCGGGTGGTGGAAAGGGCTCCAGCCCGCCCTGCCTCCCTAGGGCAATGGCGCGCGGCCGCCACACACAGTGTCGCCGAGGCGTGGCTACCACACGCGGTGTCGCCGGGGCTCTGATTGCGCTTTGGACGGTGCAGGCGGGTGCCTGACGTGTGAAGCTGAGTGACTTTGCGTGAGAGCGGTACCGTGTGGTCGCTTGCATCACCCTGCCTCAATGCGTGACCGACTGCTCTTGAGGCACAGGTCATTTGCGCTGAGCCGCGTTGGCGTACGACCGTAAGTCCTGTAGGCGCCACGCTGCTACCCTCCATTCTCTCGACCAGGCGCGCCGCTCTGCTGCCCTCCACACTTTCCACCTGGCGCGCCGCTCTTCTCTCCGCCGACGCCGACGTGTGAGCCGCCTGCCTCTGCCCGCCAACGCGCAACATCTTGGCCGTGCAACCGTTCTCCTTCCTCCTTGTCTGGGCCGACGTGCCGCCCCCGCAACTCCAGAGACCTATGTGCTGCTCTCTTCCGCGTCGAAGCGGACGTCCCACCCTCCTCACTTTTCGTCTGCACTGCCGATGAGGTGGCCGCCTGTTACGCCTATGGTACGTGTATCTCCACAGGCGTTTTATGGACGTCAATGTGTGCGCGGGATCGAGAGCAATGCGTTGCCGTCGTCGACCTAGCGCCGCGGGTTCCTTTGCTGTGAACAGGTCATTGACGCTGACATTGGACCGCTTCACGGTGTGCTGCCGCTCGTTGGTTCGGTCTCTGTCACTGCTACTGCCGTTGACAGATATGTCTGGTGGGAAGAAGCGGGCCAGGCTGCTCGTCTGCTCTGTCTGTGACTTCACGACACACAGCAAAGGCGGCTTTGTATGGCACCAGAGGTCGGCTCACGGGAGAGAAGAGGGAAACGGCATACCCAGCAGGAAGAGGGGGAGGTCGCCACCACTGGGGGATCCTCATGGCGCCTTTGAGACGGCCGGCGCTCCCTTGCGTCCCAGGGCACGAAGCCACATGGACCTCCTGATGGGCGGCCGGCAGCCCCACGGTGGAGCAGCTCGTCCGGGAGCCGACAGCACCCAGGATCCAGACGACAAGCTGATGGCAGATGAAGCGACTGTGGGTCTGGGTGCTCTCGTAGCCGACAGTACCGGCAGCTATGACGCCGCCATCCGTGCGAAGCTGTATCCTCTGCTAGAGATGACTGGGGTGTTGCGGGAAGGCGCTGCTGACTACGCTATGGATGCTGCGTACGCCTACCAGTCCTTGGCGACGCGTGTCCTCAGTCTTTACGAGGTGCTCGATGACGCCGCGCGGTCCGTCCCCATTTTGCAGCGACGCAAGAACAGCCGACCAGGGAGGTTCAACACCCGTCGTCTTCGGGCACTGCAGCAGTTTGTTCTCGGTGTGGGCGGGGCGGGATTGTCATTGAGAGAGCAGAAGCAGCTGTACGACTTCTTGGAGGTTTGGGACCGTCGCGACGCAGTGGACCGGATGGAGGTACGTGACCACCTCTCTCTGAGTGCCGTGTTTCCTACGGCTTCTACATTTACGAACGCGCTCCGCGACGACATCAGCGACGCTGTACTAGGCGCGGGCTGGAAGAAACTGAAGATCCGTGAGGGCGGTGCCGTCTACGAGGTGTACTACCGGTCTGTCTTGGAGGTGGTAATGGCTCACCTGCGCAAGAGCGCAGCTGGTGTACGGTTGTGGAGCGGGGACGGTGGCCCTGCACCTCCCACCAATCTACGACAGTCTGCCATGGACGGTGACGCGTTCCGCCTCTGTGAGAAAGAGGTGGTCGGCACTCACGGCGGCTCCAGTTTTGTGCTAGGGCTGCATCTCTATAGTGACAGCAGCCAGCTTTCGTGGTCTGGAGGTACGTTGCCGCTTTCGTTCATCGTGCGAGGGCACGTGTTGATTACCGTTCAGCTGCCTTCAATGATTTGTGAGGGTGCGCTCGTCCTCAATCCCACGTGCAGAAACTGACGTCACGTCTGTTTTCTTGTCTTGCCTTGTACACTGACCTCACTGCCTTTCTCTTGCTCACCGCTGGCGCACCTCCTCAGCTCACAAACTGTACCCGGTTCGAGTTCGTCTTGTCAACGACATGACTGGTGATATCGAGTGGATGACCGTCGCGTACATCCCAATTGTGCGGACCCTAGTTGAGACGGCGGCGAAGGAACGCTCCCGACTGCGCCGCTGTGGAGTCCTTCAGCGCTTCCTGTACGTGTGCATGCGTACGGCCATGGCAGCGAGCAGATTTGGTGTGGAGGTCTGCGTGGGCGGCCGGCAGCTGATGGCCTTTCCTTGTGTGTTGCTTTATGTATGCGATCAACCGGAAAAGCGTGCTGTGTTGTGCCTGAAGGCGGGCCAGTGCCAGCGCCCGTGCTCCCAGTGTGACGTACTGGTGGATGTCGCTGGGTCATCCGAGGCGCTGAGCGCTGCCGAACGCGACGTTGTGGAGACGCTTAAGCGCCAGTTGGAGGTTGATGGCCTCCGTCAGAGCAGTAGGCAGCGTGCGAGACAGGAGACGCTTGAGGCCTCCGACAGCTTGACTGGCTTTGTGCCGGCGTTGGCCGCAATGGAAGATCTTTCCACATCTCCCTACTTGCTGTACAAGATGATTGGCTTCGATGCCTTGCACGTACGTTGGCTTGCCTTTGGTGTGCGTGTGCAACGGGGTGTTGTGCATTCGCCTCCATAGACAATCTATGGTGGAGCCGTGAGTCTGACGGTGTGCGACGTTTTGTTACCCTCTGCTTCGGGTTGCTTCGGATTTTGACGCAGGTGCTGGACCTGGGCGCGACCAGGCTGCTCGTGCAGTGGCTCGTCGAGGTCTTCCCCAAGTTTTGCGACGGTGACACGCCCCTCTTAGGGACGGACGCCGCGTCGCCCCGCATTTGCAACGAGCGTCTGCAGCACCTCGGGCGCCGCAGTAAAGCTTACCAAACACCGCCAGGGTACGTTGTTGTGAAGGTCGTGCGAGCAGTGGTGGGCATGAGCATCCTCTTGGCCCCCTCTATATGCAAATTGTGGCCTCTGTGTGGACTGTGAGCGGTTGCGGATGCCGCCGCGTGGTGCCTCCATTGTCCCACTCATGTGTGGCTTACGTCTGCTCTTGGTGTTTTGCTCAACGTGTTTTCCTTCCGCACTGTCCTGCATCTCCTACGTCATCGTGAACGCATGTATGACTCTCTGAAGATACTTGGTCAAGCACGACGAGCCGCAGTCCGTTTTCACGGGGAAGCATCAGCGGGAGGGTGTGTCAACCATGGCCTACTTGGTGGCCGGGGTCTGGCGTACACGCGGGGCTCTGCCGGTCCCCGCACCTACTGGCTCTGGGGCGGACGCATCTCTACCCGTCGGCGATGGCGTCCCTGACGCTGTGCCTGACCTAGCCGCACGTGTCGCGGCTCTGGGTCTGCATGATCCTGAGGATGACGGTGAGGAGAGCAACGTTCCGGCCGGTCAGGCTGGCACAGCCCAATATGACTGGCCTGCCTATCACGCTGTGTGGAAGGAGACGCCGATCGACGAGGCCATCACGGTCATGTTCGCGGAGTTCGCGGTGTTGCACGCGGAGATGTCCGGGAACACATGCTCCACCGCCCCCATGCCCCTCACCCTTGACGTCGGCAAGTGCATCGCGGACCGGGCGGAGCGCTTTGTGACCATGTACCTGACACCTATCCTAGGCGCTCAAAACTCCACGAAGGTGCACAAGCTGCTATGCCACGTCATGGAGGCCATACGCATGCATGGAAACATCAACAATGGGAATGCGGGTATCAACGAGCGTCTCCACAAGGACGACAAGCCCTACTACGCGCGCACTAACAAGGCGATAGCGGGCTTCACCCGCCAGCTTGTTGTGCAGGCGCAGGGCGCCCGTATCATCCTGCGGCGCAATGCTGAAGAGGACGAGTGCCTCCTCGCTGGTCTGGAGGAACTTGCCGGGGATGAGGACACTGACAGTGACGGGGCGGGATCCTTCACGGCGAGGACCTACCTGATGACGCGCTCGGTGGAGGTGGGACGGATGGTGCGACCGACGTGGCTCCCGGTGATCAACCTCGTGCGCGAGGGCCGCCTGGTTGTCGTGCCGAGGACGCAGCTTTGCGGACACCTGCGTATCACCTGCGTCGAGTGCGTTTGTCAACCATGGCCCAGTGGCCAGGGTTGGCGGGTCTTGCGGCAGCCCTCGAGCTGCCTGTGGACGCGCGGGTGCGTATCAGCACTCGCGTCCAGTTCGAGGCTGTGTTTGAGTGCGGCTCGACGCTCACGCAGCTGCTGTACGCGTCCCCTTCTTTCCGAGGTGATCCATGGTACGACTTTGTCCTGTACTCCTCGGCTGATGACACCTCGACACTGTCGGTGGCCGAGGTTCGTGCGATCGTCCGGCAGCCTGACGGTGACGTCGCAGTTGTGGCAGACATGGCGGTCGTCCCAGGCGTAGCCAACTGCCCCTTGGTCTCCCGCGGGTGCACGCGGCTGGCCTGGAGCGTACACGACGGCGAAACGGACGTTGTCTTGAGAATATTGCCCTTGTCTGCTATTCGACGAGTGCTTCACGTGGTCCCAGACTTTGCAGACCTGGCCAGTCGCCGTGGCTTTGATGCAAAGCCTGCGCAGTGGGGTGACCCTGTGGAAGATCGTCTCGCTATGCGCTTCTTCATCAACGCATTTTATCCATGGGGGTCGTGATCTTTGCGGTGTGTCATTGACTGCTGTTTATGTCTTCGTCTTGCGCATTGACGCCTTGTCCAAAAAACTAGAACTAGAGTTATGGGGGCAGAGGTGGTTGCGGACAATACGGCGGGGCTAACGAAGAACATCTCAACGACAGCACATAAGGTCATACCCAGCATGCGCCCGTCCACATGAAGACAGAAAATCGCCGTCCGTTGCACTCGGCAAGCAAGGTCGGCCCGTCCTTGGCGCGCGACGCATAGACACGTGCACTCACGCCCTCCAGCATGTAGCCCTCGGTTCCTGCACACAGTACATGGAAAAAATCGCGGTACCGACCGGTGTAGGTGCTGCCGTCGCCACAGCGGCCGCCGCCGCGAGGTCGGCGGACGCCGGCACAGCCGCAGCTGCCGACACCGCCACGGCCGAGGCGATTGTGTCGGCGACGGTGGCGAGCCCCGGCGGGGGGGGCGGCTGCAGCAGCTTGTGCTCGTGCCCCAAAGGCGGGGACGGAGCCGCCGTCGCGGCCGCAGCCGCCAGGTCGGCGGACGCCGCTACAGCCGCAGCGGCCGACACCGCCACGGCCGCGGCGATTGTGTTGGCGACGGTGGCGGGCCCCGGCGGGAGGGGCGGCTGCAGCAGCTTGTGCTCGTGCCCCAAAGGCGGGGACGGAGCCGCCGTCGCCGCCGCAGCCGCCAGGTCGGCGGACGCCGCTACAGCCGCGGCTGCCGACACCGCCACGGCAGCGGCGATTGTGTCGGCGACGGTGGCGGGCCCCGGCGGGGGGGGCGGGCATTGGGGCGTCCGAAGCGACAGTGGCTGGGGAAGTGGAAGCCGGGGCGGGGACATTGGATCCGTGGAGACGGTTGCAACCGCGGTCGTTGAGCGGTTGTCGGCGAGGTGGGACGGGGGGCTGCGCATTTTTCGGGAGGCGGCTGCCTTCACCTGGGCGGGGAAAGGCGCGTCCGACCACTGTGCCTGCTTTCCCCGCGAGCTTGCTGCGACGCCACGCTGAAGTCGATCGGTCGACGGCCCGCTTCTGACAGCTGGTGCCGATCCAATGAGAGGGGCCACAGTTGGTGCTGTCTCGCAGTTGTGGAGGTGTCTTGAGACAGTGTTCACAAACGCGAGAGAAAGCCCATCGAACATTCAGAGCGCTGTTGGGCGGCGCCCCGTCAAGGGTCCCGTCGAAAGCGCGCTTTCGATGGGACTCTGGACGTGCTGGAAACGCCCATCGAAGGCGGCTCTCGATGGGTCGATGGGACTCGACGGGCTTCGATGGGCTTTCAGCGGGAGCTGACGATCGAGGTGCGGGCTGACTCCGGCCACTGCCGGTGAGTCGTCGGGTCCAGGGGCCGCCAAGAGTCGTTCAAAATCCTCTCTTTCCCTTTTGTATGTACAGTACTTTGTTGGTCGGAAAATGCCGGCGAAGAAGTCTCAATATCTTGGGATTTTGGACGGAAAAACGTGTGGGTGTAGGCCACAAGATCACCCTTCCCGATTGGTCGGCCTGGTCACAGGTCACAGAGCTGCAGGCGGCCGGCGCGCCTTCCTGGACGCGCCCGCATGCATGCGGGAGCAGCGCCGCCACCCTTGCAGAGGGCCTGCTCTCATTCCTGGGGATTGGGGGCTCATCCCCTGGGTGCATTCCGACGTGCACGCGCCGATCCGCCGGCCCCGCGCGAGCGTCGCGGTGCCTCCGGGTCCCTCCGCGTCGGCGCCGCCTTGGCCGACAGGCTCTCCTTCCCTCACCCGGCGTGGCCGCCGCGACTTTACCTCCTCCTGCTTCTTTCCCCCTCCTGCTACTGCGCCCCACCGCCCCCCCCCCCCCCCCCCCCGCCCCCCTCCCCTCCCCTTTCCCCCTCGCCGCCATGCTCTTTGGCCGCCTCCTCCGGCGGCTGAGCTTGCGAGGCGACGACGCCCGGGAGCAGGATGGCGAGGGGGGACTGCCGCCAGAGACAGTCGACGGTCAGGGGCGGCCGCCATGGGCGCCCCCGCAGCAGGAGGCGCCCGGCGGGGCGCCCTTGGCCGCAGGGGGGCCCGCCGACGATGTCGTCGCCGCCGCCGCCGACGGCGCGGCGCCCACTGTCGGTGATGCGGCCGACGCGTGCGCCGACGGCACGCCCGCCGCCGCCGCCGCCGCCGCCGCCGCCGCCGCCGCCGCCGCCACCGCCGCCGCGGCCGCCGAGTCCGCGTCGACCGCCGCGCGGTCGGCGGCGGCGGCGGCGGCGACGGCCACGTCTGCGTCACCGGCGGCTAAGGCCGGCCGTGCGGCGGCGGCGGCCAAGGCGGCCCGCTCCCGGAGTCGCGGGCGCTCGCCGGGCCGGTCACGGGGGGGAGGGGAAGGGGGTGGCGCGCGGGCCGCGGGGCGGGGGCTGTTTCCGCCAGCGGTGGCGTCCGCGGGTAGGGGGCGCCGTCCGGTCGGGCCTGTCGTCGCTGAGGCCGCCACGGCCGCTGCGGATCGTATCGTTGTTGAGCCCACCGCAGCTGAGGCTGCCGCCACCACACCCGCGGAGGCCGAGCCCGCGGCGACCGAGCCTGCTGTATCTGCGGCCCCGGTTGCCGAGCCCGCGGCGGCCGAGTCCGTTGTTGTCGAGCCCGCGGTTTTCGAGCCCGCGGCGGCCGAGCCCGCGGCGGCCGAGCCTACTGTACCCGAGGCCCCGGTAGCCGGGACCGTGGTTGTCGAGACCGCGGTTGTCGAGCCCGTGGCGGCCGAGCCCACTGCGGACGAGCCCACTGCGGACCCACCCGTCTCTTTCTTACCGGCTGTCGACTTGTCGGACGTTGAAGGCGATAGCGGCAGCTGCTCGGGGATGGAAGAGGGCGTGGATGGGCCACCGTCGGGCACCGCCGCTGCCGCCAGTACTGGTGGTGCGGCCGGCCTGGGTGACGTGTCCGGGGTGCCAGCCGAGGCGCCCGCGCTGGCCGTCACCGCCGTTGAGGCAACGAGTGCCCCCCCCCTCCCCCCGCCGTCGTTGTTGACCTTTTCCGCTGCCGTCTGTGCGGCACACCGGTCACTGGAGCACACCGCCGCCGCCCCTCTGTTCACCGACCCCGTTTCGGCGGCGCTGACGACCTCCCTGGCGCTGTCGACATTCCCTCCCCCCCCCACCCCGGCGGCGCGCATCGCAATCCGCACCCGCTACTTTGACGATGCCCTCACCGCCGCCCTCCCGTGCGGCCAGGTGGTGCTCCTCGGGTCGGGCATGGACACCCGCTCGTGGCGGCTGCCCGACCTTGCCGCGTCGACCGTCTATGAGGTGGACGCAGCCGAGGTGCACGCGGCCAAAGCGGCGGGCCTGACGGCGGGGGGGGTGGCCCCGCCGCCAGGCCGGGTGGTGCCGGTCGCCGCCGACGTGGGCGCCCCCGGGTGGGAGGCGGCGCTGCTGCTCGCCGGCTATGACCCTGACGCCCCCGCCATCTTTTTGGCCGAGGGCGTCCTCTACTACCTGGGTGGCGAGGCGGTCGTCGCCGCCACCCTCCGCACCGCTCGCCGTCTGTGCGCCCGCGGGGGGGGGGTGCTGCTGGCGTCGACGGTCGGCCCGTTGAGCGGCGACGCTGACGCCCGTGCCGCCCGTCGGGCCCGCGCGGTCGCCACCTTTGACGCGCTCGTCGCGGCGGGCGGCGGCGACGGCGGCACCCGGCGGGTGGACCTGGCCGCGTTTTTTGCGTGGGGCACCCCAGACGTGCGGTCGGCGGTCGGCCGTACCGGCTGGGCGGTAGAGCGGGTGGACCGCCTTGGGGGGGATCGCGCCGACTACGGGCGCTGGGGGGGGGGGGCGAGCAACGTTATGTACGTGACCGCCCGGGTGGCGGCGGGGGGGCGGGGGGGGGGGTCCGCGGGGGGGGGGTAGGCAACGCCGCGAGCCGTGATTACGTTGGGTCGTGCAGGAAGAGGTGGGAGTTGAGGGGGAGGGGAGGGAAGGGGGTGGGGGGGGCGAGGCCGCCTTTCCTGGCCTCTGCTCTACTTTGTGCGAGCGCCGCCCTGTTTATATTCTTCTGTTCTTGTTTTCTATTCCCTCTTGCGCGCCCCCCCCACCCCTTGGGGGTCGTGCTGGCGCCCCGCCGCTGCGGTGTGGACCTGCCAATGGCGACGGCAGCGGTAGCGGCGGGGCCGCGGCGTCGGCAACGACGACGACGGCGACGGCGGTGGCGGTGGCGGTGGCGGCGGCGGCGGCGGCGGCGGCGGCGGCAGCGGCGGCGGCGGCGGCGGCGGCAGGGCGGGCGCCCGCGCGGTGCGCCGCGGCGGCCGCTGGCTCGGGCCGCCTCGGAGGGCACCCTCCCCGGCTTCTTCCGCGGCAGTCGCGGGAGACGACCCATATCGCCGCCGGTGGCGACTGGGGCATGGCGAGGTTGTGTTGAGGAAGGAAGAAGTGTGGCCGACCCGAGGGAAGGTGTCCCGGAATGGAGGGTGGCGTTTGCGACCTGGCAGGCGGTACGTACATACATAGCGGCAACAGGCACCGGGCGGGCCCGCAGCCCACTAGCGACGAACGGCCCGCCGCCCGCACGGGCGGACGGTCGACGCGCACCCCTGTGCGAGACCGGCCCCTCTTGTGGCGATCAAGGTGACGCACCGGGGACCTCAGAGACGCGGGGCAGCGGCGGGTGTCGCGGCCGTCAAGGCGCTCGTTGCCGCCGTGCGCGCCGTCATCCCCGCGATTAACTGCTCCACACCTTGCCGCCCAAGTCCACTCTCGCCGCGCCCAGTCTTGCCCCCCCCCCTCCGGGACGACGGATGAGGGCTGGCGTCCTCCTGTGTCCAATATGAACTGGGAGCCAAGCATGAGGTTGGCGGGCCGATGGGCGTCGGTGGTGCGCTGTTGGAGGGGGGGGATAGGGAGATGGGGGCGCCGCCCGATGACGACAACCCGAACAGTCCGGGCGTTCGGAGGGGCTTCCCTATTGTTCTTTCGACGTTCCGGCACCCGTAGCCAGTCTGGCGGGGACGGAGGTCCAGCCTCCGATCGATCGAGTCGTCAGACGCGTCCTCGTTGTCTCCCGGTCCTCCGTATCAGCAAGAGACAGCGCCACTAGAACGCAGACGCCCAGCGCAGAGGACAGGCGCATGGCCGCCTCCCCTCTCCCATCCCACCTGTCCTCCGCAGGCGCTCACGAAGTCAACCAGACGTGCTCCGGACGTGTTCCGTGGGTGGGGACATCTCTCGGGAGCCAGTTCTTCATCAGGTCACCACGCCCGCTCTCCTTGGGCAAAGGGGTTGACCATGGACAACAGGATGCCAATCACCGGCGAGCCCCCCCGGGGCGCCAGCGCCCGTGAAAAACCCAGCGTCGACAGAGCCGACCAGGTCGGCACAGCAGCGGTCGCCAGCGCTAACACGATAACCCCACGGGCCGACTGTGTAGCAGAACAGGGAGGAACAACAAAGCGGCCGCCGCTGGCAGCCGCCGCCGCTCTGCACGCCCTCTAAAGACGGCGCACGCCAGACAGTCACCGTTGAACGCTCAAACAAGGGGATGCAGCTGACCTGCCAACCGTTGGGGCTCAAAGCCCCTCACCTCTCAACCCCCTCCTGCTTGGACACCCCCGCCACCCCCCCGTCGACGGCGCCGCCGCCCCCCGACCACCACCGTGGACACACCCGTCACGCCACGGCCCTGCAGCAGCTCCAACCGCTTGTGGCCCTGCCGCAGCAAGTACTCAATCACCTCATAGTCGCGACGGCCGACGCTCGCCGCGGAGGCCCGGAACTCAGCTGTCACGCGCCCAGCCAGTGCCCGGGCGCTGGTGGGGGACACACCCGCCGCCGCCGTCGCCGACGCCGCCGCCGCCGACGACGCCGCCGCTGACGACGCAGACGCCACTGCCATAGAGGGGGCCGGTGCAGAAGGCGCTTCCAGAGCAGCACCGCCACCAGTGGAAGGGGCAGGATTTCCGTCTAGCCGCCGCGCCGTGCGCAGCAGCGAGCGGTACAGCGACAGCACTTGCCGCTGGACGCCAGAGAGGGTTGGTGGGCGGCCGCCGGCAGTGGCACGCATCGCCATGGGCTTTCCGCCAGGGATGGGGAAGAGCGCCCGCGGGGTCGGCGGCTCAGATGGGTACGTGTCGGTGCGGAAAAGTTGGGCGTCAGGGGGGGGAGGAACAAGGCAGGTGGCGGCTAGTGGAAGCGCCAGTCGATGGGTAGCCGGCTACAGCTGCACCTCGCTGTTCCGCGCTGGCAGTTTACCTCCGCAAGAGGGTGGTGAGCATCAATTGCTTGCGAATGCAAAACAATGCGCGATGATGCTCTGACATGGCCACTTACGAGACGGTTTCATCCTCCCATCCGTGTTGGCAACTGTTGACTAAGTCTTCTCCCAATCACACGGAATGCACTCCCCTGACAAAGTTTCTCTTGTATTTCCTCAGACTAAATACGGTCGACGACGTTTGTTGGCCGCCACGACTCATGCAACGACGATAGACGCATCGCTCTGAAGGCCGCGTCACGGTCTGCGCCTGTGGTGGCGCCCTGCCTGTGTAGGGGCTTGGACGCGCCCCGCCCTGTGGTGCCGGGGGTATCTGTTGCAGTCTTGATCCTGCTTCCACTTCTGTTCCGGCTGACCTTTACTGCTTCTCTGACGCTGGGGTGCCTGCTCGTGGACCGGGAGACAGCGTCTGTGGCCTCCACTGGTGGACGCTCTTCCAGCTGGTGCGTCACTGGTACGCACGCGGGTCTGTGTCGGCGTCCTCCTCTGTCGTTGCCGTTTTGGTCGCCACCATGTCGTTCAACCCCAATGCTGCTGAGTTTGTTCCATCATGGGCCGTGCCGCCAACGCCGGGGGCGGATGCTGCCAAAGCCAGCGACGCCACCGCCGCCTTCCAGGCTGCAACGGCGGGGATTGGAGCCATGAAGGTGACGGCGGCGCCGAGGTCGGCAGTTGCTGAGTCTTCGGCAAGCAATGCTGGAGGCGATGCTGCCCAGCCGGCCTCCAGCAGCGCTGCTCCCAACCCATCGGGTGAGGGTTCGTCGTCGTCTTCGCCGCCCACTGCTGTAAAGGAGCCCGCCCCTTCGGCTGTAGCCTCTGAGACTGCTGGTGGGGGCGAGCCCGGCAAGCAGGCAGCGGAAGATGGTGCTGGCGACGTTGACGCCGGTGGGGATGCCGGATCCAGCTCTCTGGACGGGCCCATGGGCGACGGCAAGAAACACGCCAACTTGGTGTTTATTGGCCACGTTGACGCTGGGAAGAGCACCATCTCTGGGCATATCTTGTACCTGACGGGCAACGTGGACGAGCGGACGATGGAGAAATTTGAGCGGGAGGCCAAGGCCCAGAACCGTGAGAGCTGGAAGTATGCGTGGGCCCTGGATACCACCGACCAGGAGCGGGCCAAGGGCAAGACAGAAGAGTGTGGACGGGCGTCCTTCACGACTGCCACCCGGCGCTTCACCATTCTAGATGCGCCTGGGCATAAGAACTTCGTACCGCACATGATTGGGGGTGCCTCACAAGCAGACGTGGGCCTTCTGGTCATCTCGGCCCGGAAGGGCGAGTTTGAGACAGGATTCGATCGTGGTGGGCAGACCCGTGAGCATGCCATGCTGGCCAAGACGACGGGCGTGCGGCAACTGATCATCCTCGTCAATAAGATGGACGACCCAACGATTATGGAGGAGGATGGTGTGTCCTGGTCCAAGGACCGCTTTGACGAGGTTTACACCAAGCTGTGGCCGTTCCTACGTCAGATTGGATGGAAGGCGGGGGATCTCACTTGGCTCCCCGTGTCTGGCCTGACTGGCGCCAACGTGCGCGACCGGGTGTCTCCCGAGGCGTGCCCCTGGTATAAGGGCGAGCCGCTGTTGGATATTCTGGAGAAGCTGAAGGCCCCAGAACGTCTCATCGAGGCTCCAGTCGTTCTGCCCGTGTTTGAGCGGTACAAGGAGATGGGCACGGTGGTCCTGGGCAAGTTGGAGGCCGGTGTGATCCGCCCTAATGACAAGCTGATCCTCATGCCCAACAATACCGAGGTGATGGTCGACGACGTGCAGCTGGAGGGCTCTGAGGCCGCTGTCGCGGAGCCTGGCGACAACGTGCGGCTGCGCATCAAGGGCGTTGAAGAGGACGACGTGCGGCCTGGTTTCGTGTTGTGTTCCCCAGGCACGGGCCTAATTGCTGGCTGCCGTGTGTTCGATGCGCGCCTGATGATCTTGGAGCACAAGAGCATTATTGTGGCTGGATACTCAGCGGTGCTGCATTGCCACGCGGCGGTGGAGGAGTGCACCATCGAGCGGCTGCTGTTCGAGTTGGACAAGAAGGGGGACAAGGTGAAGAAGAACCCGCGGTTTGCCAAGCCAGGCATGACCGTAATTGCGCGGCTATCCCTTGCGGCACCCATCTGTATCGAGCCGTACAAGACCTTCCCGTCGCTTGGTCGGTTTATGATCCGCGACGAGGGCCGCACGATTGGCGTTGGCGTTGTGCTCGCCAAGCGACAAGACAAGCGTGCGGTCGAGGCGGTCGAGGCGGCAGCCGAGGTCGATCCGTAAGCCGTCTTTGTGTCGTGAGGGGAAAATCACTTGTGCCAGGAGCTGCGCGGCGTTCTCCATCTGTCCTCCTGTCTTTTTTCTTTTTGTACACGAATGCGACACCGCGTTGTGAGGAGTCTTTCATCCATCGCCTTCGATGCCGTGTCCTCCAATTCGAATGGTCGTGAGGGGCCTGCGCTGGCTGGTTTTTTCGTCGTTGCGGCCACACCCAGCAACACTAGAAGTCGCTTCATCCGCGTCGTCGTGTCGAGCGTCTTCTGCCGAACGACCTGCTGTCCTTCAAACCACACCCAGTCCTCCGACGCGCCTCGAGTGGCGGCGCCGCCCGAGCTTGCGTCTCATAGATAAACGCGGTGCTGACCGGACGCGTCTCAAAGAGCATATCGTCAACCGGGAGCAGGTTTTTTATAAACACTCCCCACCCCCTCTCCTCCCGCAAAGGCGTTTCCTTGGAGAGGGGGGAAGAATAGCGTCTCCGGCCGCCCAGTAATCTTAACCCGGCACACTGGGATACACAACCCTGTCGCCAAAGCCGTCCAGGTCGACATGGCGCAGCGCACCAGCGCTCACCCCGCCAAACTTCGCTGGCCGCCCGTCCAGCAACAAAGGGGCAGCGCATGAGTGGGCGCCCCTGCCTTCCACTGCCGCCCTAAATAAGGAGGCGATCAATCTGGTCGCGCAGCTTCTGCACCGACACGGTCAGCGGGCTGCCTTCATTGGCCAGCACCGAGCACGCAATCACTGACCGCGTGACGCCGCACGCGCGGCCAAGGGCAGTCTTGGAGGCCACAAACACGTACGGCACATTCTTGTCCTCGCACAGAAGAGGAAGGTGGAGAAGGATCTCCAGTGGTTCTGTGTCGGCTGCAAGGACAATGAAGGACGCCTGCCCTCGGTTGAGTGCCTTGGTAGCCTCGTTGGCCCCCTTCTTCATGATCTTGTAATTGGCAGCCTGCTGGACAAGGTCCAGGATAGTGACCGACAGCTGCGCGTCGGCCAGGGGAAACGCCTTCGCGTTGACAGCTGCGGCGTCCGCCTGTTGTGCGACAGGAGGGCGAGGGCAACCAAACGGGGACAACCAAAAAGAACGTCGGGAAATGAACCCAGAGGATGCGGCAAGGAAGAGGAGCGAAGGCGGGCGGCACATTGCAAAACCAAACAGAAGGCAGAAGAAACACGCATAAAAAGAGATGACGCGCAAAAGCAGCGACAAAAGACGCAAGAAATGAGCGTCAGAGGGAACAAATCCAGAACGTAGGGCCCCAACAAACCGCGCGGGCACGGAAGCGGCCAAGCCTGGTGTTCAGGAGATGGCGCGAGTTCACGGAATAACAAGACGCTCATGCGAGCGCTCACATAATGGCACAGAGAACGTACCATGTTAAACGGAGGAGAGGGTACAGCGACACGAGCTGGTCAAAGCAGAAAGCGTGAGAGGAAAGGGCAAGTAAAGCGGCAGAGGGCAAGTGAAGCGGCACACGGTCCACGAGCGGAAGACAGCCGGTCTGCGGGCGCGGATCAAGACGGCATGAGCCGTGAACTTCAGGTACGATGAACGCCGCCGGTGGCCATGCTTTGAACGATAACTCCACAGAACAATCGCTAACTTCATACATAGCAATATAATTAGTGTACAGGTCTCATATTCAGCAGTAGTGAAATAACTGCAACAAGTGTGGCGGACGACGATAGAAACCTCATTATTCTTGAGGTCGATCGAACCCAGATAGCGGGCTTTGAAGATTGTGCAATTTCTAAAGTCACCCCAGGGTCGGCCTGTTCGGGCCCTGAGAGGGCGATTTCTAAAGTCATCGCAATGTTGAACTTTTCTCCCCTCCATAAGTCCGCGGCATCAGGTCGGATCAGATCGATTTCTACAGCATCGGAGAGATCTCGTTCTGCTCGTCACGACAGCGTGTCTGACTCAAAAAAGCAAAGCTATATAAAATAAGGTTTCTTTCGTCGTCCGCCACAAGTGGACCCTATCATTGGGAACCCCAACTCGGCCGCAAGAAGGTCTCATAGCGAAGCTCTCTACAATTTCAGACCAAGAACAACTGTGATACTTTAAGGAATCGCACGCAATCGCGCCTACGGATGAAAAAGTGATACATTTTTTATCCGGCTTTAATTCATTCATTGGTTAGTTCATCATTTTGCTTTTTTCATGTTAATAGAGTTTATTACATCTTTCCCGTGCAGGTGCAAGACAAAATAACGTCCTCTGAGCGCTCCCAGCGGCGACCAAGAGTACCCCCTGCTTAAAGCAATTCCCGTTCCGCTGTTGAGAGGTGGCCCACGTCTCCTCTTGTGCAGTTTCCACGGCAAGTCTGTCAGGAAGGCTTCTTGCCGTGGCGGGGGCGAAGAAGGGGGGTGTGGGCGGTCCGCCCTGTGCCAGTACAGTATGTTTTATGGCAAGACCGCCGGCGCCGCCGTGCCTGCCGCCGCGGCCGTATCTCGCAGCCTCGTCGAGGGACTTGATGAGCCCGATCCAGTGGTGGAGCGAAATTGGAAGAAGAATATGCCACCTATGAATCATGCGAATTCTATGGGCGTGCGCCACATTTTGTGATATCAGTGGTCTCCGAGGCTCTGAGGATGTAAAAGAGCAACAGACTTTGAGGAAGTTTCATGTTCCGATGGCAATCGCACCAGGTTCCGATGAGGAAGTCTGAGCCAAGCAGTTGTCGCTCCCGTACCGAGCAGCAGAGTTGCTCAATGTTATTGCTAATTTCTGATTTCCCGACCGATGTGACCCCAATGCATGAATCGCACTTGAGATTTCTTAGATCTCCTACGGAACAAGTGGGTTATTCCAATATCTCATGGAATGGAGCTGCTGAAAGGGAATTAGCCTCAGCTTCTGAGAACAAATAGTTGGGGCACCCAGTGACGTTTTCTACAAGAAAAAAGAATGGTCGTTCGAGCCGCTGCTAGCGGCTTTAAGCAAATGTGGTGCCTTAATTTAAGACATAATCACTTTATGTCTCGGTCTCGATCTGCCAGGGCAGAAATATACAAGCCACATTTTCTGCGCAAGGGGATTGCGAGCGTTTAAATTCAAGAGCGTACACGACCCAAATGATTGACATTTGCGTAGAGGGCAATCAAAGTGGCATGCGCTCAGTGGGCGTGTAGTGACATCCGTAACACATTTGGCTAAACTTGCTCTAATATGGAACAATCACCAGTTGATTCAACATTGTCGCCTAACCGCACGGTTAACTGCACTGAACTCAGGTGAGGTCCACTGGTAGCTCCATGCATACGCTTACTCGCCTAACACGCTTCGATGTAGTACAGATGGCTACCTCAGGCCCGTTTCCACTTCTTCTTCGTGTGGCGCCCACAATCAAATTCTCCTCTCTCGTTGGCCCACGCCCGCCACAGTGGGCTACTTTGTGCGCCACATGAGCTGTCGTTCACTGGTACAAGAAAAAGAGAACCTTGGTTGTGTCAAAAAATAAGTCTTCTATAGCGAACCACGACGTATGTGTTCGGGTTAGATATCTTTCGGGGGGAACAATATCGGACACACTTCCAGGTCGTCGCCTGTGGAGAAAAGTGCGATCATGCCAGATGAAGACTTTTTTGCCACATACTTCTGCTTTTGTCGCACCTGATAGGAAACAATCCTTAGCTGCGCAAGCTGAGCTAAACTCAAGTCGCGCCAAGTCGCACAATCCCGTTGCTGTCACTCACTACGATGTTCATCATGAACATGATGTTTCCAGCTGTTTATCTGACAACACATTGCATTGTCATATAAATTGCTTGAAGTATAAAGGGCGAGACTATAGTGACCAAAGCATATATCGCCAGTAAGAAAAATCTGATGGATATTCCCTGATAAAACTCAGCAATTGCCTGGGGCAGTTCTGGGACTCCCCTTGAACTTCATGACAAAGCCAGCAGCGAACCGTTTCTGGTACAGCTCCAGGGCCACTGCCGAAAATCCCCAGAACTGTTTAAAACCGTCGCCAGGAAGTTCTTTGGATAACGACGCGAAATGTTCGTGGTTTATGGTCCAATGTCTATGTCGAGTTTATCTTCTGGACTCTTCTTAAGTGGCTGTTCTTCGTTTTGCACGAACAGAAAACCAGATATCATCTTTATGTAGATGTCTAGGAGAATGAACTGGCTCCTGCTATCTACATATATAGATGTCTAGATAGATAGATGGATATCTGCAAGTCTAGATACTGGCTTTCTCTTGAGTATTCTATTTCTGTGGCTGATAGCTGAGCTTTTTCTTGATGTACCAGTCTTTCAGTCTCCCCCGCGTTTCCCGATATCTATGTGAATAATGCCCTCTCCACTCTCCCACCCCTACTGCCCACACTGTTTCCATGCACTATTTGCCCTCCAAGTCCACCCCGCTTTGTCAACCCACGTCTTTTGCTACGAACACCACCTCCCCACTTCCTTGTCACAGAGGCATACGGATAAGGCGCACCCGCTCCGCCAGCAGCCGTTCCTGTGCGCGACTAACCTCCGCCTCGGCAGCTGCTAAGTCGCCCCGTACCCGCGCTGCTGCCGCCTCTTGCCACGCCTGGGAGCGGCGGCTGGACGCGACTGCCGCCCGCGCCTCGGCGAGCGCCTTCTGGATCTTCATGCGCTGGCGCATGTCGGAAAACGTCGAGTCCCGAAACATTGACATCAGCGCAGAAAACTGATTCTGCTTGACCCCAAACGTCGGCGGCGGGGGCATGCCCGGCGACAGCCGCCGCGCAGCCACCGCCTCGCGGGCAGCCACCTCAGCCAGGTGACCCGCCCGTGCCATATTGGCGTTCACCTGCTGCTGCGCCATGCCGCCCATCCCGTAATTGCCCTTGGAGTAGAGGTCCATCGTGTTGGCCGACGATGCCGACAGCAGCAGCCGCACCACGTCTGTGAGCGCGTCGGTGGCGCGGGTGGCGTGGGCCATTGCCCGCGCCGCCACGCCCATGGCCGACGCCACCTGCTGCTTGTGCGCCACCGCCGCCGCGCGCGCCCGCTCCGCCGCGTTTTCCGCAGCATCCCCCGCTCCCCCGGCAAAGAGGTCGTCAAGCACCTCCCAGCGGCGGGCGGCCGCGACCTTGCGCCGCCGCACCAGCCCAGCGAGGCGCGCGCGCTCCGCCTCGGCCGTCCGCCACTTCTCGTCGGCCGCCGACACAGTGCGAATCGTGCTGTCGAGGACGGCGGCGGCGGTGGCGCGCTGCCGTTCCAGCTCCGCCTGCCGCTCTCGATACGTGTCGCGCCGAAAGTGCTTGGTGAACCCCGTGCTGCTTGCCTCCTCCTCCCGCGCCGTCACCGACGCGATTCGGGCGGCGTGGAGGCGGCGCTTGGCGCGCTCCAGCGCCTGCCCCGCAGAGGCTGCTGCGGCAGCCGCCACCGCCGCAGCGGGGGCGGGGTCGGGAGCGCCACTGATTTCCGCGTCGGCGGCGAAAAACTCGGCGCGCAGGCCCGCGGCCCAGGACGACAAGCCACTATCACTGCCGCCGCCGCCGCCGCGGTCCTCCCCCCTCGACGGGCGCGGGGCAACAGCGGGGCGCGTCCGGCGTGGCCCGCTCGAGGCGAGCGCCCGCGGGTAGGTGGCGTAGTCCTCTGGTGGCCCGAGCGGCGTCGGGGGCGCCACCCCGCTATCGTCGTGCGGGCCGTAGAGTCCCCCATCAATGACCAGGTGGCGGGGGGGGGGGCGCTCATACGACTGCCTCCGGCCGTCGTACATGGAGAACGAGGAGAACATTGTCGGTTGGTGACGGGAGGGGCGGCGGTCGGGGAGGCCGTCGGGAGGGGTAGAAGGGGGGACAGGACGGAAGGAGGAGCAAGTGCTGAAGGGAGAGTAAGGGGGGCAGGGAGGGAGGGCGCCCACCGCCACGGGAAGCCAGACCCGGGGAGCGGCCGACGATCGTAAGCGCGGCTGGGGTCGGGGTCGGGCGGCCGAGGGTGGCCTGCTGGCATAGCACAGCACCAGTCTGCGCGCGTGCAAAGCACCGTCACGGCCTGCCTCCACGACGCACACAGCAGAGGGTCGCGGCGGCTCGAGAGGGCGGAACGGGGCCCGCGCGGGCTTTGGTCGCGCGCCTGGGCCCTGGCGGCGGCGACAGCAGAGCCGTTTAAGGTGGTTGACAGCTGTACCTCGTGGCCGGCAGAACGGCCCGTGTCTTTTTCTTTTGCACCCACAGTATCATGTCCGGGAAGGGCTCGCTGTGCCAGTGGGGGTAGGAATTTCCTTCCCGCCACGCCCTGCGGGGGACGACTGAATGCTCTTCCATTGAGCATGCCCCTTCATTTTCTCTTCAAAGACACCTCGTTGCTGGTCTCTTCGGCCATCGTGGCCGGATCTGTGGCTGCGGTGGCTCGGCCAGATTGGGTGGCGCGTCGGCCCCCCGCGGGGCCGACGCCCGAGGGCCCGTTGCCGAAACTACGCATGTACAGTACAGTACAGAACTTGATATTCTGAGGCCCTTTCGCAGTTCCCACACCGTCACATGTGACGACGGTATATACCGGCGAAAGAAAGTGGAGAGGGCCGCCCAGGACGGTATACCAATTACATAAGTTTTCACAATTTCTCAAGACGCTTTGAATTGTCACAAACAACTGACTGCGACTCGACGACGAGTGGGGTGTTCGGCACGCCTGCCCTTCTCGGATGCCACCAGAGACCGTCCACGTCGCCGCGCACAGCATCATGGACCCCACTCCTATCTGGCGTGCGGGTGCGTTCGTGACCTCTGTAGCTGGTGCCCTACAGGCCCGCCGTGGTATTTTCTCCGACCCCTTTCAATACACTTTTGTTTCTGTGCCCTTTTCCGACGTCCGGGCACGCTACGGCGCCCTCTTTCCCCGCGCTATGCGCATGCCCGAGAGCGCGTTTCACGGCCTGGTAGACGTCCTGCGCCCTCGCTTGCCCCGTCGCGGTCTCTCGGCGGAGGTGCGCACGGCTTTGGCCCTGCGCTACTCGGGCGGCGGCGGCGCGTGTCCAACGTAGTGAGTCTTCTGGTCGGAACGTCTGGGCGTGCCAGCCGATGCTGGACAATTGTCAATGGCAGCACCCTGGCCTGAGAGTTGTCTTGAGTAATTTCGATCTTGAACGCAATTGGATAGCTGCAGGTCTTGAGGTCCACAGTGTATGCCGCGGTAGCTAGTAGGTGCCAAATGTCGACCAGTGCCGGAAATGTCGACCCCCCTGACGGCCCCAAGAAGGCCGTTTCTTGAAGGATGTATTTTACTCCGCTGCTTGCATCCAACAGCACAAGAAGCTCACACGACCTGGGCTTGAGGCCTTCCACCAGCAGATGGACGTAGACGTTGTCCACTTTCTGGTCCAGCATCAAGACCTGGGGGTCGACGCCCTCCACGCTGTGCTTTTTTCTCTACTTCAAAGTGTATTTCTGACGCCGTCAAATAGCACCCAGGTGGCCCAATGTGCGTGGTCGTGCTACACTCAGCATGATTGATTCGCTCACCATGCACCGCAGACCCAGATTGATCTCAAATTCGGGTGTTTCCATTAGCTTCATGGTCTGGTCGACATTTCCGGAGCGACACTTACAGTCCGTTGGGCTTCTCGCTCGTAGCTCAGAGAGAACAGAAGCACTCAGAAAAAAAAAAATACACTTCTTACTCGCCTCGCTCTCCTCTACAAGCACGTGTGTTGTGCTTCTCTTGTAGTCCACGGGAACCTTGGATCTCAGGGAGAGTGGTCCACATTTGACACACACTAGCTATACCGCGGTATACACATACGCGGCCTGGCCGCGTATGTTTATACCGCGGTATACCGTCGGCACGGGCACAGCCAATTAGATCGGCGTTACGCGTATATACCGTCACGCCGTTTGCAACTGCGAAAGGGCCTGAACCCGGATTGGCCAACCGCAACGGGTGCACTCCCCGCTGCTCTGCTGCTCACCTGGCACGATGTAGCAATATGGTTGTCCGTATTGTGACCCTAATATCAGGGGGGCTACTTCTAACCCTTAACTTTCAATTTGATAGTTCGTACTGGTCACGGTATCTATAAGTTACGTATGACCAGAGGGACTTGCATCTTGGGGTGGAGGGTAGTTAGTAGTGTCTCCGAGGGTTTATAACGAGGGGGCCGGTGGCGAATCCACCGCCGGCCAAGGTAGAACAACAAACCCCTCCCATTTGGGCTCCCATCTTGGTCCCGTGGCTTGCGCTCCAAGGACAGCAACCTTGGCCTCCCGGTGACGGTGGTGCCGATCCCCCTTGGTGAGTGTTCCCTGAGAGTGGACGTGCGACGGATTCCTATTGTGCTACATTGGTGGAGCAGCAGGGGACGGGTTTCCGTCACCCTTGTGGTGACGCCGTCTTCGGCCCTGGCACACGGATAGGGATCTGGTCCTTTTCTTGTACTCGTGGTGTTGCGACCTGATCGATTGTGTTGAGATTTTACCTGTGACTGTGATCTACTGTTACTCTCCCCAATCTACCCCCTCGCTCTCTTGTTCGTGGTGATTGATACGTCGGTTGACTGATTGTGACCATGTCTACCCAAGAGACGGGGAACGTTCAAGATGACGGATCGGCGTCGACGCCGACCCCGGAGGTGACTACGGGAACCGGGATCGGGAACCCGATCGATAACATTGAGACGCCAATGCTTTCCGGTGCCGGATCGACGTTTGGCACGGCTCGGACGGCAGGAGGCGGGGGCCCGCCTCAACTGTCGTCGACCGACCTCACTCCGCCGCCTCCTTCACCAGGGGATTCCCTGATGGCATCATTGGCCCGCATCGAGGCCCGGTTTTCCGGGCTCGACGCCCGTCAAGATCGGACGGAGGACGCAATGGCAGTGTTGATGTCAACACGGCACACGACGGGACCCCGTCGTGTTCCTCCCACACCGGTACGGTTCGAACCGGCCGGACTACTTTCGGAGTCCACCAGGGTCAACCCCGGTGTTGCTACTCCTGGACAACCCCCGGACACAATGGGGTATGGGTCCGACTCGTCGGCAGAGTTGGAACGGAGTCACACGGAGCGATACGCTCGGAGCACCCGAAGCGGACTCCGCGGACACGACCCGGCGGATACGTACGCCGGGAAAGAGTCGGTTATTGGGGGAGGAGGTACCCTCTCGCAGTACCCCCACGACGAAGGAGGCCAGGCAACTCGGGTTCCCGAGGTGCCGACGCCTGAAGTACCATCCTCAGTGGTGGAAGCTATGACCGCGCAGGTAACTGCGAGCCTACTGAAGCGGATGGAGTCCGATGAGTTCGCTCATCAACTGGCTAAGCGACTGGATATCCAGGACGCTGACACGGAGATCGTCAACGAGGTCTTCCGGTCGGTTCTTACTCCGGAACGTTATCGTTTGGAGGACCGCTCTACCACCGTATCGGAATCGATGCGTAATACGTCGCATCGGGCGATCCGCTCTATGCAGACCCTTATGAAGGGAGTCCCTATGTTCGGGGGGCCGAACGGACGCCCGTTGGCAGTCATCGGCTTCTTGACTAGCTTCATGGCAGCCGCAGACAAGGCGCTCGTTAACGAGGGGCTGGCTCTGGAGATCCTCCCGTTCTTTGTTGATGAACGGGTGCGAGGCATTCTTCGCCAGGCATCCCCGATGCCGGGAATGAGGGTCGCGGCCACCCCCATGGATTACCGTGGGATATTGAAGGAGCTGCTGAGCAGCTACCTCAGTGAGGACAAGTGCGAGGACCACGATCGGGCCCTTCGCACTGCCACCGCCCAGTCCTGGGAGGATGAGGAGATGTTTGGACGCCGGATCCAAGAGCTCGACTACGAGCTGGGGAAGCTCCTCGGAGAAGGGGAGCTACGGGCCATCCTGTTCGCAGGAGTACCCAACTACGTGCGGATATCCGCACGGGGCGCCAACACGGCACGGACGAACTTCAGTCGACTGATGCATATGTGCAAGTCCCTAGGGGACGCCTACCGGGTTCTACACCCGGAGTGTGCCTTGGCCCCGAAGCCCAAGGGTGAGGGAGGCAAGCCCAGTCTTACCCCGGTACCGAGGCAAGAGAAGGTGGAACGTAAGGCCGCACCAGTACTGGTGGCGACCGAACATACCCCTATTGGTGAGGATGACCCTCTAGTCGACCAACAGGGCCACCTGTTGCTACCGGCGACGCCGGTGATTGATGAACATGGTACGGTAGCGTACATCGCCCCGGCTGGAACCCAGTTCCAGGTCAACGAAGGCACGGGACGGCGCGTCCCGTATGTGCGGACTACGGGGTACTCCCCGGTGACGGGTAACCCTCACCAACCCTTGCCAACATGGGCGGTGCGCACGGAGGCACCTCCGCAGATTGCGGGCCGACCCAACCGGTTGGGGGAATCCATGTTCCGGTTGACCCAAGGACCCAAGGCCTACCAGGGAGCAGGCACTCGGGCGCCCGAGGGAGGCAACCGTAGCTACGGGGCTACCCCGATGCGAACTCAAGGGGGGACCGGCACGTCCGGGTGTATGTTGTGTGGGGATCCCCAGCACTGGGTGTCTTCCTGCCCACTCATCCCCGAGGAGTCTCGGCGGGCAGCGGCGCAACGCAAGGCATCTACTGGGGGATATCCCGCCCGAGCACCCGGACCCGCACCGGGTAGGCAGCCAGCTCCAGGTGGAGTACTGGCCGGCGAGGGGGCACCTCCTCAGCCGGATGTCCCGGCGGACAGCACCCTACCAAGGGCGGGAAACGAGTAAGAGGAAGGATGACCGGGGGGCGCTGGGGTTACCCAAGCAAGCCACCCCGGAGTACCGCGGGGAAAGCCCCACGGAGAGCGCGGTTGAGCCGACGCCGCATCAACCCCCGGGTACACCTTCCGGCCCCGACGACACGGCGTCAGGGGATTGATGACCAACCTCCAAGGTTGGGAGGAGAGGACGGGAAGCCCCGTCACGTTGAACCAGACAAGGGCCCTGTTCAGGATGCCCGAGCTACACCGGATATCGGTGTAGGACATGTGTTGTTTACCTTGGAGAACTTCAAGGTATCAGCCACCCTGGGGGTTGACCCCCAGTCGACACGATCGTACTACCCTGTACTGGACACAGGGGCTGGACCCGACCTTATCCGGAAGGATACCCTCCCGGACAAGTGGCTTCCACGAGTCAGAGTGACTCGGGGACCCACCATCAAGGACGCGAATGGTCGACTCATTCGTACGACCGCAGCGATGTCGCTGCAGGTTACCATCGGGGATCTCACCACGGAAGTTGACTTCCTGGTATGTGAAACGCTATCGGTGCCCTGCATACTGGGGTGCACCTTCATCAACGTTCACGTTGATGCAATCCGGCCAGGCCGGAGGACCGTCGAGCTTCAAGAAGCCGACGGGACGAAGCGAGGACACACGGCTATCGTCAGGGACCTGACGCTACAAGGAAGCCACGTTAACGTGGCTGAGGTGTACGCAAGCGTCGAGCCGAAGACACTTCGGTTGGCCAAGCGAACTCGCTTTGAGCCGTTGTCAGAGACAGTCCTCCCGGTTAACTGCGACCTCGCAGGCATCTGCAGAGTCCAGTCCAACCTACGGACGTACAAGCGCCATGGGTTGACCATGGCCAACGGTCTCATAGACCTCCCAGCAGGAGGGTCGTCCCTCCTAGTGATGGCGAGCTATCGCCGTAAGGCAGTCACCCTCCCGAAGGGAACTATCCTCGGGATTGCCGAACTCTACGAAGGAGATATCCTTACCCCTGATAAGGAAGGTCAAGTGGAACCACTTGAAGTACTGGCGGTCGCCGAGACCACCGAGCGACAGCAACCCGATGACGGGAAGCCTAACCCATCGGCGGCGCCGGCGGACCTGCCGCCAAAGGACCAAGAGGCCTTGAAGGCACTGGCCGAGGCTGACCTCGACCACCTTCACCCTTCGGTAGCCGAAGGGGTACGACGGATGCTAAGAAAGCATGACGTTATGTGGACAGGCGGGGCCTTGGGGACCATTGGGGCAACCCAACATCGTATAGACCTGGTACCAGGCGCACGACCCGCCCGCTCACAACCGCACCGAGCGGGACCTATGCAACGAGAGATCGTTGATGGAGAAGTGAAGAGGATGAGTGAAGCTAAGGTGATCCGACCTTCGATGTCGGAATGGGGTGCCCCAGTCGTTATTGTGCCGAAGAAGGATCAAACCCCTCGGTTTTGCATCGATTATCGACGCCTCAACTTGGTTACCAAGAAGGACTCATACCCTTTACCAAGGATGGATGAATGCATCGACTCCCTGGGGGAGGCTACGGTGTTTACCACCATCGACTGCAACGCCGGATACTGGCAGATCCCGGTGGCGGACGAGGATATCCCCAAGACGGCATTCGTCTGTCACAGTGGAGTGTACGAGTTCCTAAGGATGCCCTTCGGATTGTCCAACGCCCCCGCTACATTCCAGCGGGCTATCGACATCATACTGTCGGGGGTGAAGTGGCGTAACTGCCTAGTGTACCTCGATGACGTCATCGTCTTCTCGCGTAACATGGATGACCATGTACAACATGTTGACGAGGTACTCACCCTCTTGAGGAACGCCGGGGTAACCCTGCGTCTGAAGAAGTGCGCCTTCTTCCAACAGACGGTCGAATATCTGGGCCACCAGATAACCCCTGGTAAACTAGGGGTACTCGAAGCCAATACCCGGGCACTCCGGGATGCCCGGTTCCCTAACACCCAGACGCAGCTCAAGAGCTTCCTGGGAATGTGCAATGTATACCGACGGTTCGTCAAGGACTTCGCTCGGATAGCTAAACCGTTAACGGTTCTTACGAGCAGTACCTTACCCAAGGTACTCCAACCCCCTTCGCCTAGCGAAGAGGAGGCATTCGAGTCGCTGAAGCGAGCCCTACTAGCCCCACCCGTCCTTGCGTTACCGCATAGACGGGGTACCTTCGTCATCGATGTCGATGCGTGTGATACACAAGTGAGATGCACCCTGTTACAGGGAGAGACGTTGATAGGTACCGACAACGTTATCCCGGACCTACGTCCGGTAGAGTACTTCAGCCGGACACTCAACCCGGCTGAGCGGAACTATAGTGCCACCGAGCGTGAATGCCTCGGAGTTATATGGGCAGTGCAACTGCTCCGTCCATACCTGGAGGGCTCCAGGTTCATCGTGAGGTCCGACCACGAACCCCTACGATGGCTCCTCAACCTTGGTGACAAGGATTCCGATAGCCATGGGAGGCTAGCCCGATGGAGGCTGAAGATGGCCGAGCACGACTACCGCACGGTGTATAAGGCTGGGTCAACCCACCACCTCGGAGACGCGTTGTCTCGACTCGACACCCCGAGCGGGGATACCCGCCCGGTGGACGAGGACATCCCGGTGGTACCGGTGTGCATGGTGGGTAATGCTACCCAGGGTATGGCTGACCATACCAGGGCACACCTTGCGTGCCCATTGACCCTCGCGGACTTCCGCGAGGCACAGGCCAACGACGATGACTGTAGACGTCATCGTGCTAACCTCCTGGCCGGTACGGCCGGCATCTTCTCCGAGAACGAAGACGGACTCATATACCGGCGGGCACCCGCCGATGGACGACATCAAGTCGTGGTTCCCGTGTCCTTACGGCAAGCCGTCATGGAACGAGAACATGAGAACCCTACAGCCGGACACCCGGGGGGTTCACGTATGTTCGCAGCAATGCGAAGGTTCTTCTACTGGCCAGCAATGGCCGTCGACGTGGTCGACCACGTAAGGGGATGCCACCCCTGTGCGCGTAACCGCATGAGTCTACATAGGCAGGCGTCTGCCATGAAGCTATTCCCACCCGATGGGCCCAACGAGCAAGTCGCTATCGACATACTCGGGCCACTTCCGGTAACGGAAGAAGGGAACAGGTACATCCTGGTCATGTCTGACCGATTCACCAAGCTGTCACGAGCGGCAGCCATCCCGAATGATACGGCATACACGATTATGAACGCAGTGGTTGACCACTGGATCAGTGCATACGGAGTCATGAAGCAACTCCTCTCCGATAACGGAGCAAACCTTACGTCGGCATTCTGCACTAAGGTCCTGGGCATGTTCGGTATCGAACCACGTCGGGCATCCGACTACCACCCGCAGTCCAACGGGCAGGTGGAGCGGTTCAACCGCACCATCGTCAAGATGCTACAGTGCTACGTGGCAGAGCACACGAACACTTGGGACAGGCTTCTGTCCGTACTCACCCTGGCATACAATGCCAGGCCACATCGGAGTACCAACATCGCCCCACTGGAATGGGTCATGCCACTAGGCGTCGGTAACCTGACGCTGCCGCCAGGCAGGTGCACTCGGTATGATACACCGAAGGGCCGACCCGCCGAACGCATCCACCTAGCTTGGTTGGCCAAGCTATCGTGGATGATTCCTAAGCTCAAGGGTGCCCTTGACAGAACACAACTTCGATACAAGAAGAACTTCGACGCCCGACTACGGGTGCGCAACGCAACCCTGGTAACAGGTGACTGGGTCTATATCAGACACCAGAAGTTCCGAGGGAACAAGCTTATGCAACCGGTCAAGGGACCGTACCAGATCCTCCACAGAGATAACCACTCTGTTATCTTACACTCCGATACGGAGATTCAACGCATCAGCATGAATGACGTCACACCTGCTCCGATGCCGGAACAGCCTCAGCCGGTACCGGCTGGGTTGCTACATGAAGCTCTTACAACCCACCGGTCAGGTGACCCGGTGGGACCGGATGGGATTCCATACCAAGTAGAGAGCGTGGTCGGACACACCGACCCGGACCTACCAGGACCCTGGTACGTCAAGGATATGTGGGTCGGATACGACTCACCCACCTGGGAACAGGCGGCAAATATACCCCGCCAACTACTCATGCCTTACATGAGGCGACGACGCCTACTGTAACAACCCAACCGACACCGACTTCGGCTGTTGGGGGGTGAGGCTTATACCTACTAAGTAGGGTGTGACATGGTTAAAGCAGACTTAGGTTTCTAAGTCAAATCAGACTTAGGTTTCTAAGTCGAACCAAGCTTAGGTAACTAAGTAGAGCTAAGCTTAGGTAACTAAGTAAAAACCTGAACCTTAATAAGGTAACTTAAAGGTAAAGGCTAACTCCGATAATATCGAAGTAACTAGGGGGCTTACACGGGAGGACGACCTCCCCAAGCCAAGACACAAAGTGAGGGAGGATAACCTCCCCAAGCATGAACCAACCGGAAGAAGTTGGGCGGGAGGCAAGGCACCACTGAGCCAGAAGGGGTACTCCCCAGGGCAGCAAACAGAGGCAAGCAATGCCCCCAGCGGGGGATGAGTTTATACTCACTACTACCCGGCTACCATAAGGGTTGCCGGGGCCCTCTCCCTCACAAACAATAGCACTCCTCAGTGGGTAGACCCACTGCCCGAGGGAGGCCACTCACGCGTAAGCGCGTATACCTCCGTGCTCCACCGGTCGGCAATGTCACGACGGTCGATCACCCGAGTTACCTCGGTGCATAGCTGGACGAGGGTGCTGCGGCCAGCCTCCACGTCCTCCAGAGCTTTCTGGAGGCGGTCAAGCACGCCACCGAAGCAACGCGCTGACCCAACCAGCGCAGCACCTGGGGGGATATCCCCCCAGCTAACAGAGAGACCCCCACGCATTGCGCGGGTAACAAGGGCGTCAACGCCTTCATACCAGAGACGGGGACCCCCGTCATGTAGGACAGGGGCGGGAGGTGACACTGGCGCAGCCAGAGGAGCCACAGGAGCCGACACGGCTACCACCGGAGCCGGTGGCACCTGATACGAGGCCCGGTAGGACCCTACCGAAGGGGCTCCACCGTAACCACGGCGGTACTCCGCCCGACGACGGGACACCTCACGCTCCCTACCCACAGAGCCCCACTCTCGGGGACGACGGCCAACCGCCGCCGGCATCGGGTTACCGAACCACGGAGCAAGGACCTGAAGAGGGTCATGGATAACCATGGGAATACCCAGGTCAGCAACAGCCTCGGTGGATGCCCACCCATGGCAACTGGGCTCACCCGGCTGAGTACGCCGGACACGCAACGAGTGACGAGGCAAGGGGGAAGCCCCAGCCTGCGGGTCCCGGTACGGGGGAAGGTCCAACACCCCAGCCCAGTTCACGGCATCGTGAACAGTCAGCAGGGCTTCGAACTCCCGGGCCAACCCGGTCTTGGCGGCTATCAGATCCACACCCAACTGCGCGATGTGCCGACGGACACCCGTCGGGAGATGAAACAGACGACCCTGCCGGCGGACGGACAGCAAGAAGGATGAAGCCTGCCCGAGGGTAACCTCAAGGGTGAAGGTACCCTGCAACGGGTGGACCGGTCGCGAGGCCAACACACTCCCGAAGTAGCGAAGGCAGGAGCCGGTGTCAAACCGGAAAGCAGGGGCGGGTTCCCACCCCTCCTGCCATAGCGGCGGGCGCACGGGAGTATATACCGGAGCACGACCGTTGCCGGTCTGCAACGCACACGTTATATCCGTGCGGAACGCATCCGCCATGACACCATGGTTACGTCGCCAACTCGACGCCGACTTCAACCCCGCCATGGGCGGGTAGGGAGCCGTCAACGACAGATACGGGGGTACCCCCGGGTAGTAGTCAAAGTCGGGATACCGACCGGTACGGCTCACCGTCTCCCCAAACGCAACCGGCTCCGCCGCCGCCGCAATCCCCCGAGCACTAGCCGGGTAGTCAATCTCCCGCGGCAACGCGGGGGCAATCAAGTCGCAGACCCCGAAGTTGGGGTCGAGGTAGACCTCACCCCGTCCCACCCGGGTGCGCCAGAGCTGCGCATGCCGGTCGTCCGGCTGACTCAGGATCCAATGGTGTTCCACCCGGACCGCGTTCGGCTGGTTGACCAGCCGCACCAACTCCCGCTCCCAGCTCGGGTCCACCTTAACGCGGCGGGAGGACTCTCCACGGGGATGCACCAGGTGGAAGTCCACCCGCATACGCCCATCGGACTCCATCGACTCTTGCACCGTGAGGCCTCGAACCCGAGCCACCAAGTCGGACACCGACATGGCGGGTTGACCCGCCGCCACGGCGACGCCGCCACCCAACGGGGCAGCCCGGGCAGGACCAGGAAGAATCTGGGGCGCCGGGGGACGCACCACCGGCAGAGGGGCCGACGTCGGAGATGGACGAGGCCGAGGAGGAAGAAGAAGGGCGGGCGCCCGCCCGGAGTAACTCCCGGTGTCAACCGCCATGGGAGAAGGAGCGTCTTGACCGCTCGACACCCGCGGCACCGCAGGTATGGTACCGGCGCCGGCACCACCCGTCGGCGTAGCCCCCGCCTCAGAAGTGGAAGGCACTTGGACAGCCTCCGGAGCCGGAGCCCCGGCCGTGCGGACACCCGCACCGTCTTGACCCACCGCACCGGGTGTCGCACCGCCACCACCACCCGCGTCAACGTCGGGACCGCCCCGAGGAGTCACCGCCCGGACCCCCGGACCACCTTGACCAGCCGGAGTCGGCTGCGGGTCGCCACCTCCGCCGCAGGGCGGACCATCTTGAGGTACCTGCGGTGAGCCGGCACCGGCACCAGGCTCCATCCGGGCAGCCGGCAGAGAGGGGGTAGAAGCCGCCACGCGCGGTTGACCGCCGGGTTGACCTCCGGCCGACGGCACCGTCGTGCCGCTGCACACGGACGACAGTCCTCCGGCCGACAGACGGACGGACACCGCAGGCCCGTCGTCGTCAGACGAGCTCACCCCGTAACGCGCGGCGTCGGGACCGACAGGCGCGTCGTCCTCCATCTCCTCCCCGATCAGGAGGTCTTCCTCCTCTTCAAGCACCTGGGGATAGGACATGATAACGGGTGCGGAGTCCCCCGCGCCCACAAGCCGTCGACGGCTACAACCCGGTACGGTGGGATAACCGGGACGAGCCAGGGAAGCGCGGACACCCGCGCTTATGACCACAAACGGCCACGAGATGCGCCGCAGGCACGCGGGTCGACCCGCGCCCCACGGGGCTACGACTGCGCTCCACCCAGGCACCTGGGCGGGACGGGGCCACACCCACATACGGGGTAAGTAAGGGGGGTCACCCCCAACCGCCCCCACGCAACGCGGGCAGCCCCCGCCCCCCACTCAATCGTCCACACGAGAGGGGCCCCCCTACCACCAGGCACCTGGTGGCGGATCCGCTTGCACCACCCCTCGGAAAGGGGGGGCGTGAACAGCAACCCGCATCGGGAATTTAACGGTCCGGAAAACGGATCGTGTGTGTGTACCACGCAAAGGGGGGCACCCCCCTGAGACAACCTCGAAAAGGGGTGTCTGTCGCGACGGGGCGCAAAGCCCCACCCGACGGGTAAACGGTCACGCGACCCACTTACATTCGGTACCCCGAATGCAACTCGACCCGAGGACGGGCCGAATCTAAGGGGGGGATATGTAGCAATATGGTTGTCCGTATTGTGACCCTAATATGAGGGGGGCTACTTCTAACCCTTAACTTTCAATTTGATAGTTCGTACTGGTCACGGTATCTATAAGTTACGTATGACCAGAGGGACTTGCATCTTGGGGTGGAGGGTAGTTAGTAGTGTCTCCGAGGGTTTATAACGAGGGGGCCGGTGGCGATTCCACCGCCGGCCAAGGTAGAACAACAAACCCCTCCCATTTGGGCTCCCATCTTGGTCCCGTGGCTTGCGCTCCAAGGACAGCAACCTTGGCCTCCCGGTGACGGTGGTGCCGATCCCCCTTGGTGAGTGTTCCCTGAGAGTGGACGTGCGACGGATTCCTATTGTGCTACACACGAACCAGCCACCTCGACCAGCACACTCGTGGGTTGGCGCCGCTGCTCGAGGGCGGTGGGGGTGACGAGGGGGTCGGGAGTATTGTGCATCCCCCAAAAAGTAGACGTGTCGCAGTCGTGAACGTGCAATTTGTGAGCACCACATGCCTGGCACGTGCATGGAAGCTGTAAATTCGCAAGCAATTCGTGAGCACTCGTGCACAATGGGTGACTCTCATTCGCCGCACAATATTGATTGCGAGATGGCTTCACGCCCCAACCCCGTGTCCCTGCAAAAGCAGCGGAACATTGCCAATGAGATGGAAGTCCGGGGACCCGATCAGGCGGCAGCACACCACCCAAGGAGTGGGGTGCTCTATTCGTGTCAGGCCCGGAACGAAGAAAAGATGAATAGCAAGGATGGGCGCGACCCCAGCTCGCTGTGTGTGGCTCAGAGCCGTTCTCCGGTCCAGCGGACAGAAAATCCTGGACGCCGACCATCACTCTCGAGATCTCAACGTCGTGCTGCGCCCCGCGATCCGCTCTGTTGTCACACCGAGCGCCAGGCAAATAAAAGACAGTCCAAGTCACGAGAACCACCGTGGAGACAATCAGAGCCAAAATTACCAAACAGCTGCGCAGCCCCAAGAGTTAGTGTCTTGTCCCCATCGTGTCTGCATGCGACCATTTCATCCGCCAAAAATCAAGTAAGAATATTTGAGAAACAGAAACATACATTCGGTGGGAGCCATTCGGAGCCGAGAGGGACAGCGCCGATTGGCTCAGTCGCTTCGCCCCGACCCGCTGAGCCGCTGCTCGAGCACCGTGTAAATTTGCGAGGGCCGTCGCCGGCGCGCCATCGTCGATGATGCCGCTAGGGCGGCCGGTCACGGCCGCGCCGTGACCGGCCGCGATCGCTTCCCCCAGAGCGGAGGCACAGGCGGAAAGGCCAGCGTCGGCCAAGCCCGCCTGCTCAACGGTGGCGGATATGTTATGCGGCGCCAAAGCGGACGCCGCCGAGCCCAAAGAACGCAGCGTCGAAACCGCTGTGTTGGCGGGAGCGGCCGCGCCAACAAGATTTGACACGAGCCCTGCCCGCTCGCTCGTCGTGCGATTCAGCGCTGCATCCTTCTCAGCGTAAGCGGCTCGGACCCTCTGCACCTCTGCGAGGAAAAAAGGTGGCGTTGCGCCTTGGCAAACGTAGAAAAAAGATTCAAGGCTCTTGTGTCCTTGTTAAATGCGACGCCTTTTTCTAACACGACGCGCTTGAAAAGCCTGGGGTCCAACGCAATGGTCTTCTGCGTGTGGCCCGGACGGCGACACTTAGGACACTTGCACAGAAGCAGAGCATACCACAGAGACAAAAAACCAGAAGAGGTGTGACAAGTGCGTAGCAAAGAGAGAACTGTTCAGCGCACTGATAAAGAAAGAACATGTATCATCATGTGTCCTCATACAACCGCCACAACACACACATTAAAAAGAAAACAAGAACTTCACGAACGCACATCATGCGGCAAACGCAGTGCTGGTCCTGGCACTGCGCCCCAGTGTAAAAGGCGTGGCCAACAGGCAACGTGCTCACGCACTGCTGGTTTCCAACCACCAGGGAGCACTGCCCAAAATAGTGAACCTTGCCGTGGGTACCATTTTTTTGATGGCCGCACGCCCCACACGCAGGTGTCTTCGTAACAGTTACAGAAGCACCAGCGGCAGCGTCCGGATGAACGATAGCAGGCTCCTCGGAGAGAGAGGGGGAGATGGGAAGACGGTCTGCTGCATTTTTCGAACAGGTGTAGAGCATTAGAATAAATGAATATGTAGGCATGCCGCGTCAATAGAAATTCCGCATCGTCAGAATGAGTTATGTCTCGCGCACGTCACATGGGGTAGGATACCCGCGCCCCGCTCAGCTCGAGCCCACTGCCACCATGACGCACCTGTCTCATGGCTCATTGTATTGGCGAGGGTGAGGTAAGGTCATGCAATCGGGCGTGGAGCAGGTGGTAAGGTGGTCGGGGATGGGGGGTTCAACACTCGCAAAAGAGAGCGCTGGTGGGGGTGTGCGCGTGACGGGGACGCCGGGCGAGAAGAAGACGGTCACGACGACGATGGAGCCTACGACGGTGGCCGACGCCGGGCGTTCTTGTTCAGGCGTCCCCTAGATTGAGAATCGGTTTGCGGGGATCCCTAAAAAACAGTTGTCGTTGAATTGGTTGGTTTGTGCCAAAAGGAACTAAGACATATACAACACTAGTGTGTAAACGTTTTTGTACCAGATCTGTACATTCCGGATCTGTGTACAGCGTGTAGTTTTGACAACGTGCTGTAATGGTGAGGGGAACATGTGGCCTTGAATGACGCATGTTACAAGATGCATGAGCTACTTTTTGGGAGATGCAGAATAGGAGGGTGTGCGCGGGATGTCGTCGTGGCGGTGTCGGCTGATGGCGGAGGCGGTGCTCCCGCCACGTGCCATGGCTTGCCGGTGTCGTGTGCGCCTGCGGGCGGCTTCTCTTTATGAAAGGAGGCTAAACGTGCTGGCCTGACCTCTTGAATCGGTTTCCTGCCTTTGAAACTTGCCCGCTCTTGGCAGACCTGTGCGTGAGAGCGCCCCAGCGGCTGTGCCCACGGCCGACTGTCGGCTACTGAACGTCTAGGCTCATGTGGCGTCCGTGTCTCCTGGGGAGCCGCCTATCTCGTCCACCCTTTCCACAATTGGCTGCATCTTTATACACCCCTGCCGTCTGCTGCACCCTGTTGGCCCTCCCCCCCCCTCTCTCCCCACGCCCTCATTCTTCCTGACCTCTCGAATCGGTTTCCTGCCTTTGAAAATTGCCCGCTCTTGGCAGACCTGTGCGTGAGAGCGCCCCAGCGGCTGTGCCCACGGCGGACTGTCGGCTACTGAACGTCTAGGCTCATGTGGCGTCCGTGTCTCCTGGGGAGCCGCCTATCTCGTCCACCCTTTCCACACTTGGCTGCATCTTTGTACACCCCTGCCGTCTGCTGCACCCTGTTGGCCCTCCCCCCCCCTCTCTCCCCACGCCCTCACCTTTCTTGTCTCACCATGCAGTCGTCTGAGCCATATCCTGTGAAGTTGTCGAAAGCGACCTTCCTCGGCGTCGACCCGCCCGACGCACCCGAAAGGCTCCTCCCGGGACCTTTCGGGGGCCCAACCCGGCGCCTTTCGGGTGGGTCGGGGGATGGCGGTCACCATGAGGCGGACAGGGATGGGAAGCGCGCGATGAGGGATGGCAGGGGCGGGATGAGCGCAGCACGAATCGACCCGGACGGGACTTCGTCGCAGGTGCGCGCCAGGACGTCCCCTCTCCTCCAGCTTTTCTCTTTGGCACATTGCCAGTGCGTGCGGTCCGGTACGTACTTCTCGCTGCCATAGGCGACCACCTAACCCCCGGGGCGGCAGCTAGCGGCAGGACACTCTGTGGAGTGACTTTTTGTAGCACAATAGGAATCCGTCGCACGTCCACTCTCAGGGAACACTCACCAAGGGGGATCGGCACCAACGTCACCGGGAGGCCAAGGTTGCTGTCCTTGGAGCGCAAGCCACGGGACCAAGATGGGAGCCCAAATGGGAGGGGTTTGTTGTTCTACCTTGGCCGGCGGTGGATTCGCCACCGGCCCCCTCGTTATAAACCCTCGGAGACACTACTAACTACCCTCCACCCCAAGATGCAAGTCCCTCTGGTCATACGTAACTTATAGATACCGTGACCAGTTCGGACTCTCAAATTGAAAGTTAAGAGTTAGAAGTAGCCCCCCTGATATTAGGGTCACAATACGGACAACCATATTGCTACATATCCCCCCCTTAGATTCGGCCCGTCCTCGGGTCGAGTTGCATTCGGGTTACCGAATGTAAGTGGGTCGCGTGACTGTTTACCCGTCGGGTGGGGCTTTGCGCCCAGTCGCGACAGACACCCCTTTTCGAGGTTGTCCGAGGGGGGTGCCCCCCTTTGTGTGGTACACACACGATCCGTTTTCCGGACCGTTAATTTCCCGATGCGGGTTTTTGTTCACGACCCCCCTTTCCGAGGGGTGGTGCAAGCGGATCCGCCACCAGGTGCCTGGTGGTAGGGGGGTCCCTCTCGTGTGGGCGATTGAGTGGGGGGCGGGGGCTGCCCGCGTTGCGTGGGGGCGGTTGGGGGTGACCCCGCTTGCTTACCCCGTGTGTGGGGGTGGCCCCGTCCCGCCCAGGTGCCTGGGTGGAGCGCGTTCGTAGCCCCGTGGGGCGTGGGTCGACCCGCGTGCCTGTGGCGCTTCTCGTGGCCGTTTGTGGTCATAAGCGCGGGTGTCCGCGCTTCCCTGGCTCGTCCCGGTTATCCCACCGTACCGGGTTGTAGCCGTCGACGGCTTGTGGGCGTGGGGGACTCCGCACCCGTTATCATGTCCTATCCCCAGGTGCTTGAAGAGGAGGAAGACCTCCTGATCGGGGAGGAGATGGAGGACGACGCGCCTGTCGGTCCCGACGCCGCGCGTTACGGGGTGAGCTCGTCTGACGACGACGGGCCTGCGGTGTCCGTCCGTCTGTCGGCCGGAGGACTGTCGTCCGTGTGCAGCGGCACGACGGTGCCGTCGGCCGGAGGTCAACCCGGCGGTCAACCGCGCGTGGCGGCTTCTACCCCCTCTCTGCCGGCTGCCCGGATGGAGCCTGGTGCCGGTGCCGGCTCACCGCAGGTACCTCAAGATGGTCCGCCCTGCGGCGGAGGTGGCGACCCGCAGCCGACTCCGGCTGGTCAAGGTGGTCCGGGGGTCCGGGCGGTGACTCCTCGAGGCGGTCCCGACGTTGACGCGGGTGGTGGTGGCGGTGCGACACCCGGTGCGGTGGGTCAAGACGGTGCGGGTGTCCGCACGGCCGGGGCTCCGGCTCCGGAGGCTGTCCAAGTGCCTTCCACTTCCGAGGCGGGGGCTACGCCGACGGGTGGTGCCGGCGCCGGTACCATACCTGCGGTGCCGCGGGTGTCGAGCGGTCAAGACGCTCCTTCTCCCATGGCGGTTGACACCGGGAGTTACTCCGGGCGGGCGCCGGCCCTTCTTCTTCCTCCTCGGCCTCGTCCATCTCCGACGTCGGCCCCTCTGCCGGTGGTGCGTCCCCCGGCGCCCCAGATTCTTCCTGGTCCTGCCCGGGTTGCCCCGTTGGGTGGCGGCGTCGCCGTGGCGGCGGGTCAACCCGCCATGTCGGTGTCCGACTTGGTGGCTCGGGTTCGAGGCCTCACGGTGCAAGAGTCGATGGAGTCCGATGGGCGTATGCGGGTGGACTTCCACCTGGTGCATCCCCGTGGAGAGTCCTCCCGCCGCGTTAAGGTGGACCCGAGCTGGGAGCGGGAGTTGGTGCGGCTGGTCAACCAGCCGAACGCGGTCCGGGTGGAACACCATTGGATCCTGAGTCAGCCGGACGACCGGCATGCGCAGCTCTGGCGCACCCGGGTGGGACGGGGTGAGGTCTACCTCGACCCCAACTTCGGGGTCTGCGACTTGATTGCCCCCGCGTTGCCGCGGGAGATTGACTACCCGGCTAGTGCTCGGGGGATTGCGGCGGCGGCGGAGCCGGTTGCGTTTGGGGAGACGGTGAGCCGTACCGGTCGGTATCCCGACTTTGACTACTACCCGGGGGTACCCCCGTATCTGTCGTTGACGGCTCCCTACCCGCCCATGGCGGGGTTGAAGTCGGCGTCGAGTTGGCGACGTAACCATGGTGTCATGGCGGATGCGTTCCGCACGGATATAACGTGTGCGTTGCAGACCGGCAACGGTCGTGCTCCGGTATATACTCCCGTGCGCCCGCCGCTATGGCAGGAGGGGTGGGAACCCGCCCCTGCTTTCCGGTTTGACACCGGCTCCTGCCTTCGCTACTTCGGGAGTGTGTTGGCCTCGCGACCGGTCCACCCGTTGCAGGGTACCTTCACCCTTGAGGTTACCCTCGGGCAGGCTTCATCCTTCTTGCTGTCCGTCCGCCGGCAGGGTCGTCTGTTTCATCTCCCGACGGGTGTCCGTCGGCACATCGCGCAGTTGGGTGTGGATCTGATAGCCGCCAAGACCGGGTTGGCCCGGGAGTTCGAAGCCCTGCTGACTGTTCACGATGCCGTGAACTGGGCTGGGGTGTTGGACCTTCCCCCGTACCGGGACCCGCAGGCTGGGGCTTCCCCCTTGCCTCGTCACTCGTTGCGTGTCCGGCGTACTCAGCCGGGTGAGCCCAGTTGCCATGGGTGGGCATCCACCGAGGCTGTTGCTGACCTGGGTATTCCCATGGTTATCCATGACCCTCTTCAGGTCCTTGCTCCGTGGTTCGGTAACCCGATGCCGGCGGCGGTTGGCCGTCGTCCCCGAGAGTGGGGCTCTGTGGGTAGGGAGCGTGAGGTGTCCCGTCGTCGGGCGGAGTACCGCCGTGGTTACGGTGGAGCCCCTTCGGTAGGGTCCTACCGGGCCTCGTATCAGGTGCCACCGGCTCCGGTGGTAGCCGTGTCGGCTCCTGTGGCTCCTCTGGCTGCGCCAGTGTCACCTCCCGCCCCTGTCCTACATGACGGGGGTCCCCGTCTCTGGTATGAAGGCGTTGACGCCCTTGTTACCCGCGCAATGCGTGGGGGTCTCTCTGTTAGCTGGGGGGATATCCCCCCAGGTGCTGCGCTGGTTGGGTCAGCGCGTTGCTTCGGTGGCGTGCTTGACCGCCTCCAGAAAGCTCTGGAGGACGTGGAGGCTGGCCGCAGCACCCTCGTCCAGCTATGCACCGAGGTAACTCGGGTGATCGACCGTCGTGACATTGCCGACCGGTGGAGCACGGAGGTATACGCGCTTACGCGTGAGTGGCCTCCCTCGGGCAGTGGGTCTACCCACTGAGGAGTGCTATTGTTTGTGAGGGAGAGGGCCCCGGCAACCCTTATGGTAGCCGGGTAGTAGTGAGTATAAACTCATCCCCCGCTGGGGGCATTGCTTGCCTCTGTTTGCTGCCCTGGGGAGTACCCCTTCTGGCTCAGTGGTGCCTTGCCTCCCGCCCAACTTCTTCCGGTTGGTTCATGCTTGGGGAGGTTATCCTCCCTCACTTTGTGTCTTGGCTTGGGGAGGTCATCCTCCCGTGTAAGCCCCCTAGTTACTTCGATATTATCGGAGTTAGCCTTTACCTTTAAGTTAACTTATTAAGGTTCAGGTTTTACTTAGTTACCTAAGCTTGGTTCGACTTAGAAACCTAAGTCTGATTTGACTTAGAAACCTAAGTCTGCTTTAACCATGTCACACCCTACTTAGTAGGTATAAGCCTCACCCCCCAACAGCCGAAGTCGGTGTCGGTTGGGTTGTTACAGTAGGCGTCGTCGCCTCATGTAAGGCATGAGGAGTTGGCGGGGTATATTTGCCGCCTGTTCCCAGGTGGGTGAGTCGTATCCGACCCACATAACCTTGACGTACCAGGGTCCTGGTAGGTCCGGGTCGGTGTGTCCGACCACGCTCTCTACTTGGTATGGAATCCCATCCGGTCCCACCGGGTCATCTGACCGGTGGGTTGTAAGAGCTTCATGTAGCAACCCAGCCGGTACCGGCTGAGGCTGTTCCGGCATCGGAGCAGGTGTGACGTCATTCATGCTGATGCGTTGAATCTCCGTATCGGAGTGTAAGATAACAGAGTGGTCATCTCTGTGGAGGATCTGGTACGGTCCCTTGACCGGTTGCATAAGCTTGTTCCCTCGGAACTTCTGGTGTCTGATATAGACCCAGTCACCTGTTACCAGGGTTGCGTTGCGCACCCGTAGTCGGGCGTCGAAGTTCTTCTTGTATCGAAGTTGTGTTCTGTCAAGGGCACCCTTGAGCTTAGGAATCATCCACGATAGCTTGGCCAACCAAGCTAGGTGGATGCGTTCGGCGGGTCGGCCCTTCGGTGTATCATACCGAGTGCACCTGCCGGGTGGCAGCGTCAGGTTACCGACGCCTAGTGGCATGACCCACTCCAGCGGAGCAATGTTTGTGCTCCGATGTGGCCTGGCATTGTATGCCAGGGTGAGTACGGACAGAAGCCTGTCCCAAGTGTTCGTGTGCTCGGCCACGTAGCACTGTAGCATCTTTACGATGGTGCGGTTGAACCGCTCCACCTGCCCGTTGGACTGCGGGTGGTAGTCGGATGCCCGACGTGGTTCGATACCGAACATGCCCAGGACCTTAGTGCAGAATGCCGACGTAAGGTTTGCTCCGTTATCGGAGAGGAGTTGCTTCATGACTCCGTATGCACTGATCCAGTGGTCAACCACTGCGTTCATGATCGTGTATGCCGTATCATTCGGGATGGCTGCCGCTCTTGACAGCTTAGTGAAGCGGTCAGACATGACCAGGATGTACCTGTTCCCTTCTTCCGTTATCGGAAGTGGCCCGAGTATGTCGATAGCGACTTGCTCGTTGGGCCCATCAGGTGGGAATAGCTTCATGGCAGACGCCCGCCTATGTAGACTCATGCGGTTACGTGCACAGGGGTGGCATCCCCTTACGTGGTCGACCACGTCGACGGCCATTGCTGGCCAGTAGAAGAACCTTCGCATTGCTGCGAACATACGTGAACCCCCCGGGTGTCCGGCTGTAGGGTTCTCGTGTTCTCGTTCCATGACGGCTTGCCGTAAGGACACGGGAACCACGACTTGATGTCGTCCATCGGCGGGTGCCCGCCGGTATATGAGTCCGTCTTCGTTCTCGGAGAAGATGCCGGCCGTGCCGGCCAGGAGGTTAGCACGATGACGTCTACAGTCATCGTCGTTGGCCTGTGCCTCGCGGAAGTCCGCGAGGGTTAATGGGCACGCAAGGTGTGCCCTGGTATGGTCAGCCATACCCTGGGTAGCATTACCCACCATGCACACCGGTACCACCGGGATGTCCTCGTCCACCGGGCGGGTATCCCCGCTCGGGGTGTCGAGTCGAGACAACGCGTCTCCGAGGTGGTGGGTTGACCCAGCCTTATACACCGTGCGGTAGTCGTGCTCGGCCATCTTCAGCCTCCATCGGGCTAGCCTCCCATGGCTATCGGAATCCTTGTCACCAAGGTTGAGGAGCCATCGTAGGGGTTCGTGGTCGGACCTCACGATGAACCTGGAGCCCTCCAGGTATGGACGGAGCAGTTGCACTGCCCATATAACTCCGAGGCATTCACGCTCGGTGGCACTATAGTTCCGCTCAGCCGGGTTGAGTGTCCGGCTGAAGTACTCTACCGGACGTAGGTCCGGGATAACGTTGTCGGTACCTATCAACGTCTCTCCCTGTAACAGGGTGCATCCCACTTGTGTATCACACGCATCGACATCGATGACGAAGGTACCCCGTCTATGCGGTAACGCAAGGACGGGTGGGGCTAGTAGGGCTCGCTTCAGCGACTCGAATGCCTCCTCTTCGCTAGGCGAAGGGGGTTGGAGTACCTTGGGTAAGGTACTGCTCGTAAGAACCGTTAACGGTTTAGCTATCCGAGCGAAGTCCTTGACGAACCGTCGGTATACATTGCACATTCCCAGGAAGCTCTTGAGCTGCGTCTGGGTGTTAGGGAACCGGGCATCCCGGAGTGCCCGGGTATTGGCTTCGAGTACCCCTAGTTTACCAGGGGTTATCTGGTGGCCCAGATATTCGACCGTCTGTTGGAAGAAGGCGCACTTCTTCAGACGCAGGGTTACCCCGGCGTTCCTCAAGAGGGTGAGTACCTCGTCAACATGTTGTACATGGTCATCCATGTTACGCGAGAAGACGATGACGTCATCGAGGTACACTAGGCAGTTACGCCACTTCACCCCCGACAGTATGATGTCGATAGCCCGCTGGAATGTAGCGGGGGCGTTGGACAATCCGAAGGGCATCCTTAGGAACTCGTACACTCCACTGTGACAGACGAATGCCGTCTTGGGGATATCCTCGTCCGCCACCGGGATCTGCCAGTATCCGGCATTGCAGTCGATGGTGGTAAACACCGTAGCCTCCCCCAGGGAGTCGATGCATTCATCCATCCTTGGTAAAGGGTATGAGTCCTTCTTGGTAACCAAGTTGAGGCGTCGATAATCGATGCAAAACCGAGGGGTTTGATCCTTCTTCGGCACAATAACGACTGGGGCACCCCATTCCGACATCGAAGGTCGGATCACCTTAGCTTCACTCATCCTCTTCACTTCTCCATCAACGATCTCTCGTTGCATAGGTCCCGCTCGGTGCGGTTGTGAGCGGGCGGGTCGTGCGCCTGGTACCAGGTCTATACGATGTTGGGTTGCCCCAATGGTCCCCAAGGCCCCGCCTGTCCACATAACGTCATGCTTTCTTAGCATCCGTCGTACCCCTTCGGCTACCGAAGGGGAAGGTGGTCGAGGTCAGCCTCGGCCAGTGCCTTCAAGGCCTCTTGGTCCTTTGGCGGCAGGTCCGCCGGAGCCGCCGATGGGTTAGGCTTCCCGTCATCGGGTTGCTGTCGCTCGTGGTCTCGGCGACCGCCAGTACTTCAAGTGGTTCCACTTGACCTTCCTTATCAGGGGTAAGGATATCTCCTTCGTAGAGTTCGGCAATCCCGAGGATAGTTCCCTTCGGGAGGGTGACTGCCTTACGGCGATAGTTCGCCATCACTAGGAGGGACGACCCTCCTGCTGGGAGGTCTATGAGACCGTTGGCCATGGTCAACCCATGGCGCTTGTACGTCCGTAGGTTGGACTGGACTCTGGCAGATGCCTGCGAGGTCGCAGTTAACCGGGAGGACTGTCTCTGACAACGGCTCAAAGCGAGTTCGCTTGGCCAACCGAAGTGTCTTCGGCTCGACGCTTGCGTACACCTCAGCCACGTTAACGTGGCTTCCTTGTAGCGTCAGGTCCCTGACGATAGCCGTGTGTCCTCGCTTCGTCCCGTCGGCTTCTTGAAGCTCGACGGTCCTCCGGCCTGGCCGGATTGCATCAACGTGAACGTTGATGAAGGTGCACCCCAGTATGCAGGGCACCGATAGCGTTTCACATACCAGGAAGTCAACTTCCGTGGTGAGATCCCCGATGGTAACCCGCAGCGACATCGCTGCGGTCGTACGAATGAGTCGACCATTCGCGTCCTTGATGGTGGGTCCCCGAGTCACTCTGACTCGTGGAAGCCACTTGTCCGGGAGGGTATCCTTCCGGATAAGGTTGGGTCCAGCCCCTGTATCCAGTACAGGGTAGTACGATCGTGTCGACTGGGGGTCAACCCCCAGTGTGGCTGATACCTTGAAGTTCTCCAAGGTAAACAACACATGTCCTACACCGATATCCGGTGTAGCTCGGGCATCCTGAACAGGGCCCTTGTCTGGTTCAACGTGACGGGGCTTCCCGTCCTCTCCTCCCAACCTTGGAGGTTGGTCATCAATCCCCTGACGCCGTGTCGTCGGGGCCGGAAGGTGTACCCGGGGGTTGATGCGGCGTCGGCTCAACCGCGCTCTCCGTGGGGCTTTCCCCGCGGTACTCCGGGGTGGCTTGCTTGGGTAACCCAGCGCCCCCCGTCATCCTTCCTCTTACTCGTTTCCCGCCCTTGGTAGGGTGCTGTCCGCCGGGACATCCGGCTGAGGAGGTGCCCCCTCGACGGCCAGTACTCCACCTGGAGCTGCTGCCTACCCGGTGCGGGTCCGGGTGCTCGGCGGGATACCCCCCGGTGGATGCCTTGCGTTGCGCCGCTGCCCGCCGAGACTCCTCGGGGATGAGTGGGCAGGAAGACACCCAGTGCTGGGATCCCCACACAACATACACCCGGACGTGCCGGTCCCCCCTTGAGTTCGCATCGGGGTAGCCCCGTAGCTACGGTTGCCTCCCTCGGGCGCCCGAGTGCCTGCTCCCTGGTAGGCCTTGGGTCCTTGGGTCAACCGGAACATGGACTCCCCCAACCGGTTGGGTCGGCCCGCAATCTGCGGAGGTGCCTCCGTGCGCACCGCCCATGTTGGCAAGGGTTGGTGAGGGTTACCCGTCACCGGGGAGTACCCCGTAGTCCGCACATACGGGACGCGCCGTCCCGTTCCTTCGTTGACCTGGAACTGGGTTCCAGCCGGGGCGATGTACGCTACCGTACCATGTTCATCAATCACCGGCGTCGCCGGTAGCAACAGGTGGCCCTGTTGGTCGACTAGAGGGTCATCCTCACCAATAGGGTATGTTCGGTCGCCACCAGTACTGGTGCGGCCTTACGTTCCACCTTCTCTTGCCTCGGTACCGGGGTAAGACTGGGCTTGCCTCCCTCACCCTTGGGCTTCGGGGCCAAGGCACACTCCGGGTGTAGAACCCGGTAGGCGTCCCCTAGGGACTTGCACATATGCATCAGTCGACTGAAGTTCGTCCGTGCCGTGTTGGCGCCCCGTGCGGATATCCGCACGTAGTTGGGTACTCCTGCGAACAGGATGGCCCGTAGCTCCCCTTCTCCGAGGAGCTTCCCCAGCTCGTAGTCGAGCTCTTGGATCCGGCGTCCAAACATCTCCTCATCCTCCCAGGACTGGGCGGTGGCAGTGCGAAGGGCCCGATAGTGGTCCTCGCACTTGTCCTCACTGAGGTAGCTGCTCAGCAGCTCCTTCAATATCCCACGGTCATCCATGGGGGTGGCCGCGACCCTCATTCCCGGCATCGGGGATGCCTGGCGAAGAATGCCTCGCACCCGTTCATCAACAAAGAACGGGAGGATCTCCAGGGCCAGCCCCTCGTTAACGAGCGCCTTGTCTGCGGCTGCCTTGAAGCTAGTCAAGAAGCCGATGACTGCCAACGGGGCGTCCGTTCGGCCCCCCGAACATAGGGACTCCCTTCATAAGGGTCTGCATAGAGCGGATCGCCCCGATGCGACGTATTACGCATCGATTCCGATACGGTGGTAGAGCGGTCCTCCAAACGATAACGTTCCGGAGTAAGAACCGACCGGAAGACCTCGTTGACGATCTCCGTGTCAGCGTCCTGGATATCCAGTCGCTTAGCCAGTTGATGAGCGAACTCATCGGACTCCATCCGCTTCAGTAGGCTCGCAGTTACCTGCGCGGTCATAGCTTCCACCACTGAAGATGGTACTTCAGGCGTCGGCACCTCGGGAACCCGAGTTTCCTGGCCTCCTTCGTCGTGGGGTACTGCGAGAGGGTACCCCCTCCCCCAATAACCGACTCTCCCCCGGCGTACGTATCCGCCGGGTCGTGTCCGCGGAGTCCGCTTCGGGTGCTCCGAGCGTATCGCTCCGTGTGACTCCGTTCCAACTCTGCCGACGAGTCGGATCCATACCCATGTGTCCGGGGGTTGTCCAGGAGTAGCAACCCCGGGGTTGACCCTGGTGGACTCCGAAAGTAGTCCGGCCGGTTCGAACCGTACCGGTGTGGGGAGGAACACGACGGGGTCCCGTCGTGTGCCGTGTTGACATCAACACTGCCATTGCGTCCTCCGTCCGATCTTGACGGGCGTCGAGCCGGGAAAACCGGGCCTCGATGCGGGCCAATGATGCCATCAGGGAATCCCCTGGTGAAGGAGGCGGCGGAGTGAGGTCGGTCGACGACAGTTGAGGCGGGCCCCCGCCTCCTGCCGTCCGAGCCGTGCCAAACGTCGATCCGGCACCGGAAAGCATTGGCGTCTCAATGTTTCGATCGGGTCCGATCCCGGTTCCCGTAGTCACCTCCGGAGTCGGCGTCCGACGCCGATCCCGTCATCTTGAAGTTCCCCGTCTCTTGGGTAGACATAGTCACAATCAGTCCACCGACGTAACAATCATCCACGAATAAGAGAGCGAGGGGGTAGATTGGGGAGAGTAACAGTAGATCACAGTCACAGGTAAAAGCTCAACACAATCGACAGGTCGTAACACCACGAGTACAAGAAAAGGACCGGATCCCTATCCGTGTGCCAGGGCCGAAGACGGCGTCACCACAAGGGTGACGAACCCGTCCCCTGCTGCTCCACCAATGTAGCACAATAGGAATCCGTCGCACGTCCACTCTCAGGAACACTCACCAAGGCGGGATCGGCACCAACGTACCGGAGGGCCAAGGTTGCTGATCCTTGCGCGCAAGCCCACCGGACCAAGATGGAGCCCAAATGGGAGGGGTTTGTTGTTCTACCTTGGCCGGCGGTGGATTCGCCCACCAGCCCCCTTGTTATAAACCCTCGGAGACACTACTAACTACCCTCCACCCCAAGATGCAAGTCCTCTGGTCATACGTAACTTATAGATACCGTGACCAGCTCGGACTCTCAAATTGAAAGTTAAGGATTAGAAGTAGCCCCCCTGATATTAGGGTCACAATACGGACACCATATTGCTACACGGTGGTGGCGTCAATATCATCGTATCAAGGACCTATACTGAGCGTCTCAAGAAGAGATGCAGAAGCTGAGCGAAGGTCCCGCGGTGAAGGAGGAGGGCGCCCATTCTGAGGTTGACCTGGGAGAGGTCCCTGAAGCCCTACGTGGCCAGCTCTTGGAGCTGGTGGAGAAATACAAATCCCTATGGGATGGTACTCTTGGGCTCATTAAGAATACCGTGCACCGTATCCGCTTAAAACCCGGGGCAACCCCGGTAAGGCAACATCCCTACAAGGCGGGGCACAAGCATCGCCAGTTGGAAGGGGAACAAGTGGAACGAATGCGAAAACTCGACGTTATTGAACCCGCCGAGGGCGAGTGGGCTAGTCCCGTAGTAATCGTCCCGAAGTCGGACAGCACGCCCCGGTTTTGTATTGACTACAGGCGGCTCAACCTCGTCACGGTGAAGGACGCATATCCCATCCCAAGGATGAATGAATGCTTGGACTCCCTGGGGGAGGCCAGGGTGTTTAGCACCCTAGATTGTAACGCTGGGTATTGGCAAATTCCTTTATCCTGGCTGGTGTGAAGTGGCAGACCTGCCTCGTATATTTAGACGATGTTATCGTTTTTTCTCGTTCTGACGAGGAGCACCTACACCACTTGGAACACGTTTTGAATCTCCTCAAGGAGAACGGCGTGTCGCTGAAGGCATCCACGTGCCACCTCTTTCCGAGGGAGGTCGAATATTTTGGACCTGTCATCCGCCCAGGGCGGGTGGCCGTAACTGAGAAAAATTCCAAAGCCCTGAAGGGGTTGCATTATCCGCGTACACAAACGCAGCTGAAGAGCTTCTTGGGCATGTGCCGGGTATACCGAAGGTTTGTCCCGAATTTTGCCCGTATCGCTCGGCCGCTGAACGTGCTGACTAGTACGCACCTAGCCAAGGAACTACCTTCTCCGACGGAGGAGACTCAAGCGGCGTTCGAGGAGCTTCGCGACTGCCTCCTGAAGCCTTTTATTTTTGGCCATCCCTCGGGAGGGAGCCCATTATATTTTGGAGGTGGACGCCAGCTATGAGCAGCTGGGCTGTGCCTTGCTGTAACAACAAGAGGACGGGGAGTATCTCCCCGTCGGGTATTTTAGTCGGGGTCTATCCCCGGCCGAACGAAACTATTGTGCCACAGAAATTGAGGCACTCGGAGTGGTATGGTCAGTGACCTACCTGCGTTCCTTCTTGGAAGGATCCGAATTTCTGGTGCGCTGTGACCATTCTGCCCTCACTTCTGTGATGACAAGCAATAGCCCTAATCGACGCCTTACGGGCTGGAGGCTCCGCTTGGCGGGATTCTCGTACCAAATTAAGCACAAACCGGGGAAGGACCACAAAGTGGCTGATGCCCTGTCTTGCCTTCCTACGGATGGCTTGGATAGGACACCTTTGGATGACCAGATACCCGTATGGGCCGTGACCCGGTCAGCAAAGGCCCTCACAGACTGAAATCCTAAGGGCCTCGGGAAGATTACGCTTCGAGAGCTCATTGAGGCCCAGGCCTCTGATGAGTTTTGCAAGCAACGCCGGATGGAGGGGCCTCTCATCCCTCCAAAGGATGCCCGTTGGCAGCGGAACGCCTTCTTCTTTGAAGACGACGATGGTGTACTGTGTCGCCACTCCCTACTCGGGGGGAATGATCAATGGGTCATCCCGGAATCGCTGCGGAAGCGTGTTCTGGAAATGTATCATGATGCGCCTACGGCGGGTCATCCGGGTTCCCGTAAGATGTACAGGACGATGCGCCAGTATTCTTATTGGCCCGCCCTAGTGGCGGATGTATACGGGTATGTCTATAACTGCCCAGGATGCACCAAGAACCGTATATCGGATAGGAGGCATAAGTCTCCTATGAAGCTGTTCCCCGCCCATGAGCCATTCCAATCGGTGGCGATGGATTTGCTGGGTCCCCTTCCAAAGACGGAGACTGGGCACACCATGCTCCTGGTGATGTGCGACCGGTTCACCAAACTGGTGAGGGCGGTCCCACTGTCGGACACGACTGCCCTTGGGGTAGCCTCGGCATTTATCGATTATTGGGTGGCTGCCTATGGCATCCCGGATTCTACTCTGACGGACAACGGACCTCAGTTTGCGGCCGTCTATTTCCAAGGAGTCATGGGGCTCCTCGGGATCTCCACAAACTACACGACTCCGTATCACCCACAGACCAACGGCCAAGTGGAACGGTATAATAAGACAATCATGCGGCAGCTACGGACGTATTCGTCAGAGCACCCGCGGGAATGGGATCGCTATGTGTCCCTCCTGACGACTGCATATAATATGCAGGTGCATTCGAGCACTGGGGTAGCCCCAATGACTTTTGTGAGCCCTCGGCGCTTGCAAGCATCGAATATTGAGCGCTTACCTATTGTGCATCCCCCAAAAAGTAGACGTGTCGTAGTCGTGAACGTGCAATTCGTGTGCACCACATGCCTGGCACGTGTGTGGAAGCTGTAAATTGCCAAGCAATTCGTGAGCACTCGTGCACAATGGGTGACTCTCACTCGCTGCGCAATATTGATCGCGAAGTGGCTTCACGTCCCAACCCCGTGTCCTGCAAAAGCAGCGGAGCGTTGCCAATGAGATGGAAGACTGGGGACCAGATCAGGCGGCAGCACACCACCCAGGGAGTGGGGTGCTGTATTCGTGTCTGGCCCGGAACGAGAAAAGCATGAAGACCAAGGACGGGTGCGACCCCAGCTCGCTGTGTGTGGCTCAGAGCCTTTCTCCGTTCAGCGGACAGAAAGTTGCTTGGCAGGGAGGCCGATCATGCACCTGTTCCTGCCGCAGTCGCGAACCCGAGAAAGACCACGTGCCTGCCCGGCCGCCGGGCTTCAGTCATGCCTGTGACGCCAGCAGGAGCAGAGATACGTGCTGACTGACCGGCAGAAAATCAGCCTCGGCTGAGATCGCGCCGTTCACTGCTGTTGCGACTCCAGGCCCTCCAGGGCCGCCTGGATTGTGCTTTGGATGCAGGTCCTGATGTCGACCTTGCGTGACGCCTCAGTCCTTGACTGGTACTGAAAAAATTTTTTTTATATATATATATATATATATATATATATATATATATATATATATATATATATATATATATATATATATATCTAATATATATCTATATATATAACATCTGGCCGATGTACGCATGTACAAGGTTTTGAAATGAACTAAGCGCGAAGAAAATGCAGCCAGACGCAAAAGCATTCCTCGTCGCACCAGTCTCCCCGGTGCTGATTGGCTACTTGTGCCCGAAGTGCGTGTGAGCATCCAAAACATCTTCTGCGCTGAGCTCGCGCGGCCCGCTTCTACCGCGTCTCTGGGCGAGCTTGGGCAGGCTGCGAGGTGAGCGGCTGCAATTGCTTTTTTTTGGCCAGGCGAGATTCCACTCTGTCCGTGAGAAGGAGGCTTCATTTCGTGGATATCGCGCGGCCGGTTCGTGCTTCCATGGAGCCCTTCGTGACCACCCAGGCAGATCACTTCCTGCTGCTGTTGGACGTCGGATCCCGTGTGACGCAGCACAGCCTCTGCCGAGCCACGCGCTGGGGCGAGCGCGCCATTATGGGACGGTTATCAAAATATATGAGTATTTTGTCGCTCTATATTTTCGCAATAGGGAATTTGAAAAAAGTATCCGCAGTACGTCCAGTTCGGTCGCCGGCGGTCGTGGCCGGTTCCAGGCTAAGTCGCCAGACGAAGTCGACTTGTGGACATTGGGTGTCGGCGCTGACGCGTTCAGCCTCCCTCCTCTACGCGACCATGTACCCTATTGCTATCCGATGGCAGGTTATCGAGAACCGGCACCAAGGAAATTCATGGGCGTCCATTTTGGAGCACGTCGGGTGTAGTCTTGCAGCTGCGAAGCAGTGGTGGTCCAATTTCGAGCGCCACGGCTCCCCGTGGAACGATGATGTTATCAACAACAGGCATGCGGATGCCGCGGTCTTCAATCCAGAGTTTTTGGCGGCGCTGAACACCCTGGTGCGCACGCACCCAGAAATGTTTCTTTGGGAAATGGAGGCAATATTCGGGAAGCTGGCGGGCCTGCCTGGCTGGGAACAGACCTGGCCAGTGTCGACAAGCACTCTGTCTCGAAAGCTGAACAAAATCGGATTTTTTGGTGAAGCAGGTCGAGCGACTGGCGCTGGAGAGGTCGCAGGAGTTGAGGGTGGCTTTTTCTCGGCTGTACCGTCAAGTCCCAGATCGCTGCATCGTCGTCCTCGACGAAACGCACGTGGCTGGTCAGGCAATGGTTCGCCGGCGCGGCGGGCGCCCGTTGGTCGACCACTGGAAGCGCTCGCGCCGGACCCAAGGGCACGCGCGCGCTTCTCTTCCACGGTGGCCATATCGTACACTCATGGTATTTTGGAGCTCTTTGTTAACGAGGTACCCCCTGCATTGAATGGTGATGATTTTGTTTTTGTTTTGCACGAGCCTTGTGCGGAGAATGAATGCGTATCACCCTGGCGTGCCTTGGTCAGAGCAGCCCAGTGACTGCGTGGTGGTATACGATAACGCCTCTGTTCACACTGCGTTTGCGGATGAGATTTTTGCGGAGAACGGGGTCGCTCGTATCCGTCTCTCCCCTTACTCACCCGACTTCTCTGCCATTGAGCCTGTTTTTAACGACTACAAGCATGAAGTGCGCAGCTTGGTGTATTGGCATCCGCTGTTGCCGGATCGTATTGCTCATGTTCTCGCATTTTCATCCATTTCTTTGTCATCTATACAAGGCCATTATCGCGAGGCGCGACGGCAGGTCCTGCGCAATCTCCCCGAGATGACTGGGGAAGGGATGCCATTGGAGGGCGTGTTTCCTGCCCTTCCCGGTCAGCTGGGGCCGCCTTGACATCTGCTTCGTTATGATTGCTTTTCTCTGTTTCACCCTGGAAGAGCAAGATGCTGGGACTTTTTTTGGTCTACTGATATCGCATCGTTTTTTCTGTCTTCAATCTGCTTTTTAGGGCGATGTGAGGGCATTGGCTCGCCGGGCGACGTTTCTTGGCATCCAATGGCAAACTAACGGATGGCCGTGGCATGGCCGCGATGGCGGCCGGGGCCGGCAATGGGCCGGCCGCCGTCGCCAAAGACGTGGGTGGCGACAAGCAGCTATTGGCGGACGCGGCGGCGGCGACGCCCGCCGAGCTCGACATCCTCCGGCGACGGCGGACAAGGGCGGCGCGGCGGTCGCAACGGACGGGCTCGCCGGCGGCGTAGCGGGTGCCGTGGCGGCGGGCGGGCGTGGAGTGGCCGCCCTGGCGGTCGTCTCCGTTGCCGGGCCGGCCGCCGGGGACAGGGACGCGGCCGGCGACGGGCCGGCGACGAAGGTCGTGGCGGCGGCAACGGCGGCCGCGACGGATGAGCTCCTTTTGGCGGTGGCGACGGACAGCAAGGTGGCGACGGCCGGCGGTGCGCCGGCCGCACTCGCCTCGGCGGCGGCTAGGGCAAGGGAGAACGGGGGCGGCGGCAGCGGCGATGGGGAAGTGCTGCGGCGGCGCGGGGGGGAGCGACCCCCCTCCGTTGGCCCCCCCGTGGCGGCCGCCAAGGGCGGCGCGGTGGCGACGGGGGACAGGCTGGTCGGCGCCGCGGCGGTCGCCCCCGCGAACGGCGGCCGCGGAGTCGCCGTGCGGGGGACCGGCGCCGGCGCTGGGCTGCCCGGCGGCATCACGAGCGGGGCCGACGGCGGGCCGGCGATGACGGGCACGGCGGCGGCGTCGGCCGCCACGACGGACGCCCTCCTAGCGGCGGCGGCGACGGGCTGCAAGGCGGTAACGGCTGCCGGCGCCCCGGCCGACCTCGGCGGGGCGGTGGCCAAGTGGGGGCCGACGGGGGCGGTGGCGGCGGCGGCGGGGGGTGGCGATCCCTCTCTGCCTGCCCCCTCGCAGACACCGCGACCGCTGCCGCCCACCCCGCGCGACCAGGGGTGGCAGGCGCGCGACGGCGGGGCGGCGACGGCCGCGGCGGCGTCGTCTGGTGGTGGTCCGTCGGTCGCGGCGGCGAAGGGCGCGCTGGCAGCTCGCGGGCCATCACCCGCGGCAGACGAGCAGACGGTGGGGGGGGGTGGTGGGTCGAGTGGCGCCGGTGGGGCCGGGGGGGGATTATAGCTCGGCGAGGGGGGGGCGAGTCCCCCGAGCTGGCCCCCCACCGGCCGTCGCTGCCGCCGTCGCGACCGCCCGCGCCGCCGGCATGGCAGCAAGTGGCGCCTCCACAACGGCAGCTGCGGCGATGGTGGCAAGCGGCGGGGGGTGGGCGGCGGGCCGGACGCGGCGGGCTGGCAGTCAGGGGCTGGTGCAGGGAGTGGCGGCGGGGCGTCTTCGGAGGGGGGGCGCTGTTGCTGGGCGGCGGGGGGTGCTTCCCCCCCGTCTCCTTCCCCTAGGCCCTTGATGCCGCCGCCCCACCACCGCCGCCGCCGCCATGGCGCCGCGCGGCAGCGACGGCGCGATGGCGGTGCTGGCGACGAGCGACGACGACGCGCCGGTGGCGACGGGCGATGGGCGCGCCGCGGCGATCACGTCGGCGGCGGCGGGAGGCGGGCGCGCGGGGGTTGGTGGGCCGGGAGGCGGGCGCGGGGGTTTTGACGGCGAGGGATGGTCCCCTGTCGCCCACGTCCCCCCCCCCCCCCCCCCCCAGCGAAGTATCCCTCCCCTCTCTCCCGGTGGGCGTCGCGTGCACGCTCGGTCCATGCGCCACCACTGGGCAATGGGGAGGTGGGAGGGCAATGGGGGTGTGAAGGGGGGGGGGGGGGGGGGGGGCGGCCGGCGGCGGGGGCGCCGGAGGGCGAGAGGGGGGAGCGGGACGAAGCCGCCTTGCAAAAAACCACCCACGCAAGCCCTCTCGCCCCGCCCGCCCACCCCTACCAACGCTGCTTCGTTGCCTGCCCGCCGCTGCCGCCGCTGCCGCCACCGCTGCCGCGGCTGCCACCGGCGGCCGCTGCTGACACCGCCGACACACGGCCGCCGCTGTTCCTGTGGCCGCCGCCGTGGCCGCCGCCGCTTCCGCTGCCGGTGCACAAGTGGTGTCGGCGGCGGGGCGGTCGCGGCTGGCGCTCGACCCTCCTTGCACTGTCAACCGACCACCGCACATGCCGTCCCCCCCCCCCGCCATCCCCCTGCCCCCCCTCCGCCGCCCTCACCACCCCCCCCCACCCGCATCCCGCACCCGCTCGAGGCTGCCGCCAAGCCCGCCGTCGGTGGTAGCCGCCGCCGGCCGCTGCCCCCCCCCCTCGCCCAAGACACACCCCTCCACCGCCACGGTCGCCTTCCCCTCCCCCCCCCCCCCAACGGTCCATCCCCACAAGCCCCACCACCCGCTGGTCGGGTATCGTTTTTTGTGCTCTCAGGTAGGCGCTCCCGCGCTCTCCCCTGCGGTGGGGATCCCGCGGCGGCACGGGGCGGGCGGCACCGGGTGCTCCGCATGACGTTGCCGGTACCCCAGCGGCAAGCGGGGGGGGAAGGAGGACCAAGCCTGGGGGGGGCGCTGCCGCTGGTGGCGGCGGTCCCTGTTGGCCGGCATTGTTCGTGGCCCCTCCCGCCCCCCCCCCCGTCGCCACCCCCGCCCTGCGGTGTCTTTTTTGTTCTTGCTCTTGATCTCCCATCCGCCGGCGCACCCTCACCCCCCGCCTGCCCTGCCCTCCCGACCCCCCGCCCCCCCACCTCTCTCTCTCTCTCTCTCTCTCTCTCTCCCGGCCACGCCGAGTGCCAGCGCCGGCGTGGCGTCCACCCCGCGCCGCCGCCGCCACGGGCCGTCGTTGCGCCGCCGTCGTGCGCCGGGGAGGAATGCCACGGAGGCAAGGGGAGGGGCGGGGGGGGGGGGGGAGGAAGGGTGGACAGCGCGCGGGGGGGGGGGGGGGGGCGCGGGGAGTTAGTTGAGTGGCGGGGGGGAGTTGGAGGAGGAGGGTGGGGGAGGGGAGGGGGTGGTCGCTGGGGGGGGATCGGGGCCGACGCGGCCGCTTGTGCCACCCGCCGCCCCCTGCCGCCCCTCCTCCCCCCCCCGCGCACGCGGGCGGGGAAGCCAACGCCGCCGCAGCACACCGGTGGCGGCAGCGCCCATATAGGGGCGCCCCATGGTCGCAGCGTCGCCCTCCCCCACCCCCGCACGTCGTCAACCGTCCCACCGCGAGCAGCCCCCCCGTAGTACCTGCTCGCCTCCACCCCCCCTCCCCTTCTTCCCTTCCCTCCCCGACTCTCTTCCCCCCCCTCCCCGCCCCCCACATCTTCCACCAAACCACCACCATA